>JAVSCE010022261.1:0-64244 GCA_032199065.1 Smutsia gigantea | reverse complement strand
GAAATAAACACATTTATTGTCTTCATCTGCTTTACAATTTTCCAGAGCTCCTCTTTAACAAAATGACTCCCTATGTTTCTATTAACATGTTCAACATACTACATGTGAGACCGATGTAGGAATGGCCAGTATTTTTTCTTTGTATCCCCATGACAGCAGTAACCAAAAAAGATGGATTTTGATCTCCCCTCATATACATTACTAGTAACTTCTGGAAAACAGTGTGACCCATCCCTTCTAAGCACTGAGTGTATGTGTAAAGACAAAACAAACCCAAAGAGAATCAGAATCAGTTCTAAACAATGAGAACTGGTCATTTAACTAAATGTAAACACTTTACAAATAATAGAAACAGTTTCTTAAAATCTTTGCATTTTTCAAAGAATGACAGAAAATTCATTTCTAACACCATCATAAGTGTGCTATTTTTATTCTAAATTAGTTTTAATTTATTTAGAACTCCCTTAAAAGTATTGTTTTTAAATTAAGGAAACATGTATTTATTTATTTTTTTAAGTTTATTTTGATATCATTAATTTACAATTAAATGAGTAATATTATGGTCATTACACTGCCCCTTTCATTGGGTCCCCCCCAAACCCCATTACAGTCACTGTCCATCAGCGTAGTGAGATGCCATAGAGTCACTACTTGTCCTCTCTGGGTTGTACAGCCCTCCCCGTGCCCCCCTAACATTACATCTGCTAATCGTAATGTCCCTTTTTCCCCCTAGCCCCTCCCTTCCCACCCATCCTCCCCAGTCCCTTTCCCTTTGGTAACTATTAGTCCGTTCTTGGGTTCTGTGAGTCTCCTGCTGTTTTGAGGAAACATGTATTTAAAAGGAGGCTTCTTTACAATAGAAGGTCTAAAATTGTATTTAATAGTACAGAAATAGCACCTCCAGAGCTAACTACATGTACAGCATAAAAATATTTTTCATTATACACTTTAGAAGTTTTTTGCTTATTCATTAAAACAGCAAAGGTTAAAGTTTTATTCATATATACAAGAAAGGATGGCATGCTTTCTTACTTGCAATAGGTTGAATGAATATGTTTCCAATAGAGCTTAAAATAAGTTTATTTTCCTATTACTAACACATATGAGGAGGATGACATTTATCCACCCAGCTACTGATGCTGGGGTTCTTGTTCACAAAGCTGGATAATGAGCTTAGCAAACAGACAAGGTAGGAGAGCAAGGTACAGGATTTTATTTAGAAATAAAGTGACAGGACAGAGCTCCCGGCTCATGCCAGGAGGGGATAAGAGAGTCCGGTGTGGTGCGTTGTCTAGGCTTTTTAAGGGCAGATTAGAAATTTTCGAGAACATGAAAAAATGTTTAGGGGTGTAGACCTGCCACGTGTGTCTGAACAACCGAATTGACTTAAACCAAGGAATTCCACCCCCCAGATTTCTCTCTGGAACACCTGAGTCCTGGTCTAGGAGCACATCAAAAGGCAGCCTGCCCAGCCCCCAAAGTGGCCTGAGGTATTGTGTGTTTGCTAAAGAGTAAGTTAAGAATTCTGCTTCCCAAACTTCCCGGGTGTTAAAATGCAATTTTATCTTTAAGGTGGAATCTTCCCTGCCTTTCACTGTGTTGTTTACATCTGGATCTGAATGCTACATTAGTTGCCCCATTTGTCCTGGGCCTTTTAGCATGCTAAAGTGAATCTTACAAGTGGTTAGCATAATAACAACAGGGGGTACTCTTCTTTAGCTGAGGAACACCAACTGATCTCTCTGAAGAATGACTCTTGAACTTAATGTTTAACACAGAGTTTTGGTAGGGGGTTTCCTTGCATGTAGTTACATTGCTCTGACTGCAAATATTGTGCCTTGCTTCTTCCAGAGGCCCTCCCCCTACCCTGACTACACCCACAGTCCCTGTCTCACTACCACACTTTATCTTATAGTCAATATAAAAGTAGCTCTTCAAGAACTCTCTTAAAATGACAGAGAAGCTGAAGAAAAAAATGCTGCTTTCTGGGGATTGGAAAGATCAAATTTGTGCTTTAAAAACTGTCCACAATTGATGGAGAGGTATGAATCAAGTTCACAAAAATGTTATTAAAAAATATTGATCATTAATTCATAAAGGAATTATAAGGATACTGATCCACCGCCCTTTCCTAAACAATGATAATCATGTCACTCAATTATGTAAAAGACCAAGTTAACTTTTATGCAAATGTTCAAAGATAAAACATAAAACACCCAATAAAAGCCTTAGAAAGAAATGTTATCACCCCACTAGGTACAAATCATATGAAAATATAATTTCAACTTGCTTCCTCTATGTAGAAATGCATCTTCTTGTACTGAGAGGTTTTTAAACCCATGATTAATACAAAAATGACCTCTTCCCAAAGCCATAGAAGAGTTGATAAAGGAAAAGTGGCAGACTTCCATCATTAATGTAGCTTCTGGGTACTCCTAGCCTTTCAACCGAAGAACTACTACAAACACCTCCAAGACTTTGTCATCTTTCTCTGAAATGTACTTTCTAGTTTCAGTGAATTGTGTGCTAATGTCCACACAATGTCTCTAATCCTCTTTAGAAAAAGTTATGTAATTTAAAAAACATATATATATATATATATATGTATACACATATCTACACACACATATGTAGAGACATCCTTAAATTCTAGTTAAAATTACTTGTTTACTTAGACTGCCATGTACTTTATCCATGTTTAAATAGCTTTGGTCAATTTCAGTGGAAAACAAATTCAGTTAAAAAGAATCACTTACAAAATTTTTGATACAGATGTATTTATGAGAAACAAATCATTTAAAATTAAAAAAATCATAAGTGGATCAGATATTTAATTTTAAAAAGCATTATTTCTTAGCAAAATGTTTGCAAGATGCATATCTAAATTATTCTATGAATCTAAATAACTGTAGTTTTAGTTTCCTGTAATATGACCAAATTTAATCGATTATGTAATAAAACTTTATTTTTGCTTTCCTTCCCCCAAATCATTTAATCACAACCATTAGGAAAAGAAATATTATGTTCCAATTTGGAATTATTGATATCGCTTCCTGTCTGTTGCACAAACTAGAAATCTTAAGAGCTATAAGTATTTCAGGTTTATATAATTGTGTTAAATGTGACTTTTTAAAGATTAGATGTCTCTAAAAACTTGTTTTCAGTTCATTCTAAATTTATTTAACACACTGACTTCAAAAGAAGAATTGATATTATGTCCATGGTGTCACTAATCTGATGGAAAGTTCAAATTAACTTTCAGATTTCTAACACATCCTGTATGTATTCATCTTCCAGTCCATTTTGCATATAATTAAGACAAACTTCTATATTTGAGTTTTATTTTCCATTAACACCAAGTCTGATATATAAATCTTATGATGTAAATAGCGTGTTATCAACTTTCATATTTGTTGATAATTTGACCAGGTAGAATAACTGATATTCTTCATTATAAAATGAAATTCAAAAGTATTCTGCAACAACTCTCTGTGGTATTTTTTGGATTTAGGATTTTAGGGTTTCCTTTGTATAGTAGCTGCCTTTAGCTCCGATCAAATTAAGTATCTGTTAAATCCTAATTACCATATTTGTTCTGAAACCTTAGTAAGGTATACTAAGATACGCTTTTAAAAGGAGAAAAGATGAGGACTGTATAAAATCATTACACCAGAACATTTTGTGCAATGGCAGGGTAATAATTTTCTGTAATACATCATTTAAAGTCTCTCCTCAATCCACTCACTATATATTGGAATTAGCTTTGAATTCCAGTATATAAAAGCTTCATTTTTCAGAGTATGTGATAAACTAAAGGCTCATATGCATCTCTTTTATGTGTCATTGCTATAATTAACATTTGTAAAGAGTCATGAAAATAAATGTCACAAACCAAGCCCAAACTTTTATCTTAAGACAAGGAGAAATGAAACAAAATCTTGTTTTGCTCACACAGAAAGAAGTTAGTTCCCTTTTGTCAATCTTTTCCTGTCTAAACTTGTTAGTTCAGTTTTACATACATGAGGCAATTAAGCAATTGTCCTTTTGCCCTTGTAACCAAAAGTGGCACATTTAAAAATTAGATTTAGCTTTCAACAAAGATACTACATTTAAAAAAAAGTTCATTTAAATGTCAATGCCCTAGAAAGAAGATATTGTTTTTGTGACTCAAGGTAATTCTACCTAGATAGGAGAGATGAGTGCCTCAACTGGAAAATGGTTTAGTAAAATATACCTTACTTGATAGCAAATGAAACCAGCTCTTCTCTAAGTCCATGTATGAACTTATACACCTAAAGATATATGGTGGAAAAATACTTTCTAGAGTGCATAGATTAGTGTGGCAGATCAGGCAGAGTTGAGAAGGAAAATTCCCTTTTCTTATCCCAAGAGGACATGTAGGAAAAAAAAAAAGCAAGGTGTGGCATTGCCCCTGGTAAATCAAAGGAAAAGATTTATCTGGACACTAACATCTGCTCACTTCTCTGTGCTCACGTAGAGCCCACTTGGAATGCTCAACCATTACAGTCACCCAGGCTCTTCTCCCTACCTCCTCCCCCGACAGTAGTCACTTAGCTGTCTCAGATGAATAACAGGAAAGGAAAGCTTGTATCACTGATGATGGAATTAGAAATTGCTGAAGCTGCCGTCAAGGCTCTTTCCAACAAGTACCTTCCTCTTGACCGTTACCAGGTCATATAGTTGTTTGGATATCTTTCTCTTATAAGACATGAGAGCAGAAACATTTTCCCCTTTAAGATTTTTTAAATTTGAGGCTATCTTCCTACCGTCCCTTTCTAAACTTTGTTCCAGTACAAGATGATTCTTGGCCAACTGAGCTTCCGTGTGTCTTGTATATGGAGTACTGAAATTGCGTAGACATGATGTTTACACTTAAAATAGTCTTAATGCAATAAAATAAGGCAAGGAGTGCATTTGATATTTGATATTCAGGCAATAAAATGCAAACGGAGAAGTAGAATGAAATGACAATTCATACACAAAAACAGCTTTAACACGAATGTCAAACGGTTGCTTTATCTCACCAAAGGGTTGATAATATTCAAGATAGTGAAAATCAACATGTACACAAAGATAACAAGAAGAATGACTTTTTCAAAGTAGAAATCCAAGCCTCCAGGGAATACTGGCGTCACTTACACATGTTTTGAAACTTTACAATTTTTGCTTCCTCCCTCAACAGTAAAGCCATACCAAGAACCCCAGTAAAATAAACACCTGTTTTTAAAATTTTTTCTTCTTTCAAGAAACCCCTCAAAGTTTAGACATTACCACTGGTGGGCAATACTAAATAGTCAGCCCCACAGGCCAGATGGAAACAGGAAAAGTCAGGTGGTTTGCACTTAAAAGGAACTGCAATTAAGCAGTTGAAAGGGGGGTTGGATCCGTGGTTTATTTTTGTTCCATTTAAACGAATCAAGTGAGGGACATAGCCTCTTGCAGGGAGGAAAGCCAGTCAAACTTGACGCTTTCCCCTCTCTGACAGCCCGGGCTGGAGAGCCTGACTACTCCCTTTATTCAGTTTAATTGCTTTCTGTACTCTAATTTTCCCAGAGGTTGTATTCTATCTTGGTCCCCTCCCCACGCCTTCGGGGGACTGAAAGAAATCTTTCTCCTTTCTTCACCATCTCCCGTGTTTCCTCTAAGAAAAAGCAATCCTCTCCAGGAAGAGAAAGAAACCCTGTGCATACTTAGGATGGAGGAGGGCGAAGATGAGAGAGAAATTGTGGCCGGGGGAGGTGACAGCTTGAGATTAGGGATGGTGGATGGAGGAGAGAGAATGAGAGAAGAAAAGAGGAAGCAATAAGATGGAGGATGCCCAGCATCAACTCCAGGCTCCAAATCACGGGCGCTGTCAAAGTGCTTTTCCAGGAGATGCACATGTGGCTCATTATAATATCTGACAATAGGCCACGCGGGGGTCCCTCGCCAGGTCTCAGTCTCCCACAACGAAAACCCAAGGGTACCGCGAACAAACTCTTGTGGACGAATTCAAGCAGATAAGCACCCCCGAGGTGGCCGCGCGGGGCCAGTCCCGCTGCCTTACCTGGAAAGTGGACCAGGAGGTGGTGCGGGTCGCCGTCCCCGCCGCGCGCGGACGGTGCGAAGCACAGCCCCCTCAGTGCCGCCGCTCTTGGAGGGGCAGCCTGCAACACAAAAGGGGTGTGTGGGCGTGTGGGCGTGGGAGGTTTTCCAGGGCCACCAGCGCTTTCCAGCTGGCCGCCCCCATCCTGCAGACACACCTTTGGGGCACCGAGCCCCTCTGCGGAGCACCGCTCTTGGGCTGCCCGGGTGCAGCCTCAAGTTGCCGTCGCGGAGTGCGGGCCCTGCCGCCGCTGCAGAAGGAGGTGGAGAGACACTGGGGGCCGGACTCGGTCTAGAGCATCTCCACACTGCAGCTTCTCCAGGACTCCCTCCCGGCAGGAGGCGGCCGCCCATCATGTCCCAGCCCCGGCCACCTGATTGGTTCCACGGGGCACGCTGTGCCAGCGAGCCAATCCGGGCTCACTAACAATAGGTGGAGCCGCCCAGCCAACGGCGCCCATCCCAGTCCTGTTAGTGTCTCTCCATCCCCACAGCGGACAGGGACCTGAGGAAGGGGTTGAGGAGGAGCGTTGGGGGAGGGGGAAACCAGGACCGGGACAGATCCCAAGGAGACGCCGTCAAGGGCACCTGATAAACCCTCTGGGAGGGCGCTGGGATGCCCCGCAACCAGTTCGGCAAGCCAAACGCACAGGAGAAGGAGACAGCATAATACAAAGCTTTCTTTCTTTCCTTCTTTTTTTTTCCGCACTTTCAATCAGAACCTCCCTGATACTGAGCATGCCCAGACCGCAACAGCGCCCTAGGAGTTGGCGCGTGTGCGTGTGCAGCTGCGGGGGTCTGACAAGGTGGGAGCGAGGAAGGAGAGGGAGAAGTTTGTCTTTGGCCATTTGACCCGGCGGACCTGTGGCAGCGGAGCAGGACGGGGACAGGAAGGCATTCCCCCCGAGGTCCTCAAACTGAGCCCCAGGTCGGTGGCCCGCGGCTGCCGGAGGCTCATCACGCTGCTCCGCCGGGACGGGGACGGAGGCGCGGCCGGAACGGTCTGAGCCTCGCTGGGTGCCCGAGTCTCTCCGGAAGGGTGCCGGGCACGAGCCGCGGGTGGAGCTCGGTCCCGAGGCGGGCGGGCGCGGCTCCACCCCGCAGCCCGCGGCCCGCCGTTTGCAGACTTGGGTCCAGCGCGGCGCTGCTGGGGATGCGGTTCCTGCCAGTCCCTCCCTGTTCCCCCGCCCTGGTCGGCGCGGCGACGACCGAAGCGTGGGTTCCCCCCTCCTGCCTCTCTTCCCTGAACGGTTCTGCTCGGAAGTAAGAAGCTTTTCCCTTGTGCAAGCGGTGCTGACCTGATTGTCTCTAAGCTTTAGGGCAATTTGTAGCTGGGTGATACCGAGAAGTACCACCCAGGGAGGTTCAGCGCGTGGGGGAAGGGATGCCGGCTGGGGACCCCAGCCCTGGGCAGCAGGGAGTAAGTCCATTCTCTGCTCCACAGGTGAAAGAAAGGCTTTCAGAATTCAAAGAAATATTTCCCTTACTCAAAGAAGTATTTGCGTTTCTCAATAACCGTATTTTTTGGCCTTTGAACGTCTGGTTTGATTGGCTTAGAAACCCGAGCAGTTTGTGTAAACTTGGTCAACAGCTACAAATCAGAACTCTCTTAACTGAGTCCTCTACTTTACTGAAATTATTATGGTATCTCGGTAAGGAAATAAATAGCTGTTTCAATTCCCAAACACATCCACTTTGAACTGGAGTTTCATTAACATTGGTTTGCAAAGGTAACTGTAGAAGAATTCAATTAACAGTAACACATTTCTTCAAGTTTTAATTAAACCTCTCCGATTTATGTAATGTTTAAGATTAAGATCCTTATTCTAAATTTAGGGGAAAAGGACAACCTTGGTATAAACCAATCCCTTTAATGAAATACTTGTGTAATCCTCCAAAATTATAACTTTATATAAATATTTATTTTCCATTTTCTAAAATATTCCTCAAATCCTATTTCAGAATGGTTTCATAGTTGGAGAAAGGAGATAATAGATGCTATTTTAAAATCAATTTTAAGTATTTGATGGAGAAAAAGCAGGAGGTGAAGGTAGGAGAGAGGAAAGAAAAAGAATCCATTACCACTCTAATACTGTTTTCTATTAAATGTCTTCGCATAAGAAGATTATAATTTCCAACTAATACAGATCTTTATTCTAAAAATACTCCTAGCACACTCTCTAGATTCCAATAATTAAAAACTGCATGTTTTTAATAGCTTTATCTAATAGCTGCAAGTGGAAACAAGTGAACTTATTTTAGAAGAAATTGGTAAGTAGAATATGAATCCAGATTAGTTATCTCTGTTTCAGAGTCTGATCTCATCATCAATGTTTTACCAATTTCTTTTCCTCTCTACCTCACATCCTATGCATCAATCACTCTCAGTAGCCGGAATCCTAAGCCACATGAATGGGGTTATATGTTCATACCCTAAAGTTCCTTGAGGGACACTGCTGGCTAACATAAGAAATGGGTTTTACATGTGTACTGTGATTAACTTTAGAATTAACAGCATTTCTGTTTGTAAATATTAGGAAGACTCTACTTACATACTAAATATAGATATCCTCTAGTTTTTGCAGGACTAAGATTTTTATTCTTCTTCCTACTGTGTTCTGTCTGTCCAAGCTCTGGCAGTGGGCTGGAGACCTCCATCAGGTCCTTTTTGGGGTGATCCACCATGCTCTGTTGCAGGGAGTGCATATCATCTCTTTGCCCTTTACAGCAGACTCATCTCCACTAAGAAAGATGAGGTCAATTGTCCTTTCTCTCTGCCCCATTTCTCAGGTATTTTTTCATCTAAAATCTCTATGGCTTATGCTGAGATCTAACTTGTCCTGAGGTTGTGTGGCATGTTAAGAAAATTATTTGGTATTGTCAGAACTGTTTTTATCTCTTTTGTGTAATGTTTTTCTTCCTCATGCTTTGCTTTAAAAAAAACACACTTTTAATTTTTTCTTTAGATTTTTGCCCTGAGACGACATTGTCATCATTTTCTTTATTCCATTTCCAATGGATTCATCTATTTACCATTTTATGTTCCCTTTGCCATCTATTTTAGACTATAGGAACAGAATAGAAACTAAATTGAATTGGGGCACTGAGGAGAAAAGTATGTCTATGGCAAGAATATGAATTAGAGACTTTAGATACTAGAAATTCATTAAGTACAAACTTAGCCACGGTTTTCTGTAGACGACAGAGAGAGTACATGAGAGAGGTGCCAAGAAAATGCTCTGTGTTGGTAGAAGGGTTTGTATATCCTAGTTGATCAATGGCAGTCAGTAAAGATTCCCTTTCATCAAGACTTTCATATATTATTAAACTTGGCATTTTTAACAACCACATTATTTATCTTATTATCCAGGGTTGTGAAAGAATGAAAAAAGTAGCAACTTTTCGAAATTTTGCCTGTTACTTATATAGATTCACATCTCAGTTTTCTGCCATTGCCTTTCAAGATACAGCTTTCTTTTGATTTTTTCTTTCATGGACAGACGATTGATTAAATGTTTGTTTTCTGGCACAAGAATTTGGATAGGATGCCAACTTCAATAATAATTGTTAATGTGATCTTGAAAAATGTACAACCCTCCCAATCCAAACCTCAGTTTCTTATCTACAATATGTACATAAGGATATATACACGGTTTTCCCCTACGTTTTTTGTAAGGATAAAGTAAAGCAGGCACATGAAGAGCTAGTTCCAAGGACACAGCAAGACTTAATGACATTAAAAGTTATTATTGCTTCATCATTATCATCACTGCTGCTGTAGCGGCTATTTTTTGTTTCAGACTTCTAGAAGATTGGATTTCCTCCCATTATCCAACCCATTTAAGCCAATAGTAAGGTGAAGCCTCATCACCTATAACCATTGAAGAGAAAAGAGAAAAACACACATTATAAGAACGTGTCTATCCATAAAATGTCCTTAGTCATTTGTCTTGTATGTGTTGGTGTAAGACTCTAATCTTCTAGGGGATGACTTATTTTGGTTTTCAGAGAATATGCACTTAAGTATTGTTTCTTTCATTAAAATTTAGTTTACATTATGCTTTTTTTTTAGTTTCTAATTATGTATATTTTTTATTTTGGAATGATTAATGTACAATTACATGAGGAACGTTATGGTTACCAGACACCCCCAATTATCAAGTCCCCACCACATACCCCATTACAGTCACTGTCCACCAGCGTGATGAGACGCTATAGAATCACTACTTGTCTTCTTGGAGTTGTACAGCCCTTCCCGTGCCAACCAACATTACGTCTGCTAACTATAATGCCCCCTTTTCCCTCTTATCACTCCCTTCCCACCCATCTTATCCACTTCATTTCCCTTTTGTAACTATTAGTCCGTTCTTGGGTTCTGTGAGTCTTCTGCTGTTTTGTTCATTCAGTTTTTTTCTTTGTTCTTATACTCCACATATGAGTGAAATCATTTGATACTTGTCTTTTTCGGCTTGGCTTATATCACTGAGCATAATAACCTCTAGCTCGAACAATGTTGTTGCAAATGGTAGGATTTGTTTCCTTCTCATGGCTGAATAATATTCCATTGTGTATATGTACCACATCTTCTTTATCCATTCATCTACTGATGGACACTTAGGTTGCTTCCATTTCTTGGCTATTGTAAATAGTGCTGCAATAAACTTAGGGGTGCATAAGTCTTTTTCAAATTGGGCTGCTGCAGTCTTAGGGTAAATTCATAGGAGTGGAATTCCTGGGTCAAATGGTATTTCTATTTTGAGTTTTTTGAGGAACCTCCACACTGCTTTCCACAATGGTTGAACTAATTTGCATTCCCACCAGCAGTGTAGGAGGGTTCCCTTTTCTCCACATCCTCGCCAACATTTGTTATTGTTTGTGTTTAGGATGTTGGCCATCCTCACTGGTGTGAGGTGGTATCTCATTGTGCTTTTAATCTGCATTTCTCTGATGATTAGCGATGTGGAGCATCTTTTCATGTGCCTGTTGGCCATATGAATTTTTCTTTAGACAAGGGTCTATTCATGTCCTCTGCCCATTTCTTAATTCGATTATTTGTTTTTTGTTTGATACGGTGCATGAATTCTTTATATATTTTGGATATCAACCCCTTACCAGATACGTCATTTATGAGTATATTCTCCCATACTGTATAATATCTTGTTGTTCTACTGATGGTATCCTTTGCTGTACAGAAGCTTTTCAGCTAGATATAGTCCCACTTGTTCATTTTTGCTTTTGTTTCCCTTGCCCGGGGAGATATGTTCATGAAGAAGTCGCTCATGTTTATGTCCAAGGATTTTTGCCTATGTTTTTTTCTAAGAGTTTTATGGTTTCATGACTTACGTTCAGTTATTTTATAGACCTTGTGTTTACCTTTTTTTATGGGGCTAGACAGTAGTCCAGTTTTATTCTCTTACATGTAGCTGTCCAGTTTTTCCAACACCAGCTGCTGAAGAGGCTGTCTTCTCCCCATTGTACATGCAAGGCTCCTTTATCTAATATTAATTGACTGTATATGTTTGGGTTAATGTTTGGATTTTCTATTCTGTTCCACTGGTCTGTGGGTCTGTTTTTGTGCCAATACCAAATTGTCTTGATTACTGTGGCTTTTTAGTATAGCTTGAAGTCAGGGAGCGTAATTCCCCCTGTTTTATTCCTCCTTCTCAGGATTGTTTTGGCTATTCGGGTTCTTTAGTGGTTCCATATGAATTTTAGAATTATTTGTTCCAGTTCATTGAAGAAAGCTGTTGGTAGTTTGATAGGTATTGTTTTGAATCTGTAGATTGCTTTAGGTAGTATAGCCATTTTGACAATATTGATTCTTCCTAGCCAAGAGCATGAGAGGCATTTCCATTTGTCAGTGTCCTCTTTAATTTCTCTTAGGAGTGTCTTGTAGTTTTCAGAGTACAGGTCTTTCAATTCCTTCGTTAGGTTTATTCCTTGGTATTTTATTCTTTTTGATGCAATTGTGAATGGAATTGTTTTTCTGATTTCTCTTTCTGTTAGTTCATTGTTAGTGTATAGGAAAGGAAAAGATTTCTGTATGTTAATTTTTTATCCTGCAACTTGCTGAATTCAGATATTAGTTCAAGTAGTTTTGGAATGGAGTCTTTAGGGTTTTTTATGTAATTATCATGTCATCTGCAAATAGTGACAATTTGACTACTTCTTTACCAATCTGGATGCCTTGCATGTCTTTGTTTTTTCTGATTGTCATGGCTAAGACCTCCAATACTATGTTGAATAACAGTGGGAGAGTAGACATCCCTGTCTTGTTCCCGATCTTAGATGAAAAGCTTTTAGCTTCTCACCATTGAGTATGATGTTGGCTGTGGGTTTGTCATATATGGCCTTTATGATGTTGAGGTACTTGCCGTCTATACCCATTTTGTAGAGAGTTTTCAATCATGAAGGGATGCTGAATTTTATCAAATGCTTTTTCAGCATATATGGAGATGATCATGTGGTTTTTGTTCTTCTTTCTGTTGATATGGTGGTTGATGTTGATGGATTTTCGAATGTTGTACCATCCTTGCATCCCTGGGATGAATCCCACTTGATCATGGTGTATGATCCTCTTGATGTATTTTTGAATTTGGTTTCCTAATATTTTGTTGGGTATTTTTGTATCTACGTTCATCAGGGATATTGGTCTCTAATTTTCCTTTTTGGTGAGGTTTTGCCCGGTTATGGTATTAGAGTGATGCTGGCTTGATAGACTGACTTAGGAAGTATTCCCTCCTCTTCTATTTTTTGGAAAACTTTAAGGAGAATGGGTGTTATTTCTTCTCTATATGTTTGGTATATTTAGAGGTGAATCCACCAGGTCCGGGGGTTTTGTTCTTGTGTAGTTTTTTGATTACCTATTCAATTTAGTTGCTGGTGATTGGTCTGTTTAGTATTTCTGTTTCTTGCTTGGTCATTCTAGGAAGTTGTATTTTTCTAAGAGGTTGTCCATTTCTTCTGTTTTCCATCTTGTTATCATATAGATTCTCATAATACTCTCTTACAATTCTTTGTATTTCTGTGGGGTCCGTCATTATTTTTCCTTTCTCATTTCTGATTTTGTTTAAGTGTTTAGATTCTCTTTTTCTCTTAAGGAGTCTGGCTAGGGGTTTATCTATTTTGTTTATTTTTTCAAAAAACCAGCTCTTGGTTTAATTGATTATTTTTATTGTTTTATTCTTCTCAATTTTTTAAGGTCTTCTCTGATCTTATTATGTCCCTCCTCTGTTGACTTTGGGCCTCATTTGTTCTTCTTTTTCCAATTCCAGTAATTGTGTCTTTAGATTATTCATTTGGGAATGTTCTTCCTTCTTTAAATAGGCCTGGATTGCAATATACTTTCCTCTTCTAACTGCCTTTGCTGTGTCCCACAGAAGTTGTGGCTTTGTGTTCTTGTTGTCATTAGTCTCCATATATTCTTTGATTTCTGTTTTGATTTGGTCGTTAACCCATTGATTAATTAATAGAATGTTGTTAAGTCTCCATGTATTTGTGAGCCTTTTTGGTTTCTTTCTAGAATTTATTTCTAGTTTTATACCTTTGTGATCTGAGAAGTTGGTTTGTAGGA
Organism: Smutsia gigantea; assembly: GCA_032199065.1. NCBI lineage: Eukaryota > Metazoa > Chordata > Mammalia > Pholidota > Manidae > Smutsia > Smutsia gigantea. The sequence goes on along the minus strand of JAVSCE010022261.1, from coordinate 50,566 downwards.
TTTCAATATTTTTGAATTTAGTGAGGTTCTTTTTGTGGCCTAGTATGTGGTCTATTCTGGAAAATGTTCCATGTGCACTTAATAAGAATGTGTATCCTGTTGCTTTTGGGTGTATAGTTCTGTAGATGTCTGTTAGGTCCATCTGTTCTAGTGTGTTGTTCAGTGCCTCTGTGTCTTTTCTTATTTTCTGTCTGGTTGATCTGCCCCTTGGGGTAAATGGTGTGTTGACGTCACCTAAAATGAATGCATAGCTGTTTCCTTCTTTAATTCTGTTAGTATTTGTTTCACATATGCTGGTGCTCCTGTGCTGTGTGCATATATATTTATAATAGTTATATCTTCTTGTTGACAGACCCCTTTATCATTATGTAATGTCCTTCTTTATCTCTTGCTACTTTCTTCGTTTTGAAGTCTATTTTGTCTGATACAAGTACTGCCACACCTGCTTTTTTCTCTTTGTTGTTTGCCTGAAATACGTTTTCCATCCCTTCACTTTTAGTCTGTGTATATCTTTGGGTTTGAGGTGAGTCTCTTGTAAGCAGCATATAGATGGGTCTTGCTTTTTTATCCATTCTGTTACTCTGTGTCTTTTGATTGGTACATTCAGTTCATTTACATTTAGGGTGATTATTGTTAGATATGTTCTTATTGCCATTGCTGGCTTTAGATTCGTGGTTACCAAAGATTCAAGGGTTCCTTCTTTACTATCTAGCAATCTAACTTAACTTTCTTGTTAAGTTATTGTAAACTCCGTCTGATGTTTCTTTATATCTCTCCCTTCTTATTCTTCCTTCTCCATTCTTTACATGCTAGGTGTTTTATTCTTTGCCTTTAGTTAGTGTTTGGATGGTCTGCTTTCTTTGCTATGATTTTATTTTCTCTTGTGATATATTTTTAGCCGTAGGGGTACTTCCCTCTAGAGCAGTCCGTTTAAGATATCCTGTAGTGGTGATTTATGAGAAGCAAACTCTCTCAACTTTCGTTTGTCCTGAAATTGTTTTATCCCTCCATCATATTTAAATGATAATCGTGCTGGATACAATATTCTTGTTTCGAGGCCCTTCTGTTTCCTAATGTTAAATATATTATGCCATTTTCTACTCGCCTGTAAGGTTTCTGTTGAGACGTCTGATGATAGTCTGATGGGATTTCCTTTGTAGGTGATCTTTTTTCTCTCTCTAGCTGCCTTTAATACTCTGTCATTATCTTTGATGTTTTCCATCTTAATTATTATGTGTCTTGGTGTTATCTTCCTTGGTTCCCTTGTGCTGGGAGATCTGTTGGCTTCTGTGGACTGCAAGACTATTTCCTTCCCCAGCGAGGGAAAGTTTTCAGCAATTATTTCTTCAAAGACACTTTCTATCCCTTTTTCTCTCTCTTCTTCCTCTTGTACTGCTATAATGAGAATATTGTTCCTTTTGGATTGGTCACCCAGTTCTCTTAATATTCTTTCATTCCTAGAAATCCTTTTATCTCTCTCTGCCTCAGCTTCTTTGTATTCCTGTTCTCTCATTTCTATTCCATTAACAGTCTCTTGCATCTCATCCAGTCTGCTGTTAAGCCCGTCGATCTCTTGTCTGATTTCTGCATTGTCTTTCCTCAGTTCCCTCACTTCCTCCCTCAGCTCTTGCACATTTCTCTGTAGGTCCATCAGCATGGTTATTACATTTATTCTGAATTCTTTTTCAGGAGGATTGTGCATTTCCATCCCTTCAGGCTCCCTCTCTGGGGTTGTCTTGTTGTTTAGCCTGAACCATATTCCTCTGTTTTTCATGGCTATAGAAGTGATCGCTGGTATTTGCCATGTTGTCTGCTGGGCTCTTTAAACCCCCTCTTGGAGTGCCCAGTCCCCTTGCGTGTAGCTGCATGCTGTGAGCTTTCCTGTGTATTCTGCTCTCTCTTTTAGGAATTGTTGTATTTGCTGTATTTTCGTAGATAAATATACTGTTGGGAGGAGATTTCTGGCGCCCTGCTCACGCTGCTATCTTCCCGGAAGTCGGTATTAGCTTATTTTCATATAATGATAAGTTCTCTACATTTATAAAACCATATCATAGACTGTCAAGATTAGGAGAGACATTCAAGGTTGAAGCTCTCAGTATCTCAACAAGGGGTGGCCCAGGTTTTTCTTAACAACTTTTAGTGTGTGTAACTTCCAGGACTGTGGGGATGATTGATGGGGGTGAGGAGCACGTGGGTTAGTCAGGTTTGTTTCTATGGTAGCAAATAAGTGGTATGAGGCTTGTGGCTGGAGTGGTTGGTATCAGTTAGCTTTGGCTGCCTAACCTAGCCAATACTTCATGGCTTACAAATTACAGCTTGAATGTCTGTGATGGATTCAAGATGGCCAGAGAATACTGGCACTCCTATGATTGAGCAGTGTAGCCTGTCCCCCTACCCTCTGAGTCTGGCTGGTCTCTGTGATGGCTGCAACTAATAAAATTCAATGAAAGTGTTGCTATGCCAGTTCTCAGGTACAGCCTAAGTAGCCTGGCCACTTCTGTGTTCTTGGAACACTGGCTTTGGGATTCCTGAGGTGTGACTGGAGAAATATGACTGTCTTGAGACTGGCCTACTTAGAGAGACTCTGTGGTTGATGAGACCAGCTTCCTGCCATTTCTGTCAAGGTGCCAGGCTTGTAGTGAAGCCTCTGCAGATGAGCCTGTGCGTTGGCTGATCACTGCCGAGTGGCCTTGCTTGGGGCCTCATGGAACAAAAGGGTAACCTAACTGGTCCAGGCTCAAATTCCTGACACATGAAATTGTGAGCTATGATGAAATGGTAAGGTTTGAGGTACGTTGTCACACAGCAATAGATAGTTCAGAACATGTCTTTGGGTCGGTTGGTCTCACCAGGGCTCATGCTCATGTCTGCGCATCCATGGGGGCTTTCAGTGAGATTGCATGCTGGCTACGGCATCTTACCTAGGGCAGCCCTGCTCCATGTGTCCTCCTCCTGTGACCTGCAAGCCCGGCTGTACATATCCTTCTCATGGCAGTGGCCAAAGTACAAGAGAACAAGTGCAGACACAAAAGGGCTTTTGACACCTGGGCTTGGAAATGGCATCCTGACCCCTCCACCTCATTCTCTCGGCCACAGTCACATGACAGAACTCAAAGTCAAAGGATTGGAATATAGACATCATTTCTTTTGTGGGAGATCATGTAAAATCCATATGTCAAAGAGTGTGACTACAGGGAGGACTGAACAATTGGAGATCATAATGCAATCTACTACATTTATCTTCATTTCTCTTCAGCAGATATTTATGGGACACATAATAGTTGCAAACATTATGCTAGGCCCTGGGACCACGAAACAAAAGAGAACTAACTTTCTGCTCTTGAGGCAACCCAGGCAACTTTCAGCATGAGTAAAAGGGCTTACTATGTTTAGGTTAGCTGGGGATCTCAACCTCCTTTTAGATACTTACTTCTAACCCCTCCAGGAAGATTTATCCGTGCATTAAACTTCAGAGTTAGCATTTGAGTTGTATTTTGTTGCTTCAGTGATGTAAAATGTGGTCAGAAGCTCTAATTTGCTTGACTCATTGTTAAAGTTTTGTTTGCCTAGGTTTTTATGTTTTTATACAAACATGAAAAATCCAGTTAAAAAGGAATCATATACATGTACCATCAATCAGATTCCTACCATTTCTTGCTACCGTGTTTTTCCAAGGGCTTCATGTTTTCCTCATCTCCAAATTCTTGGGGAGCCTCAACACAGCCTTAAAGTACCGACTATGTTATTCTGTAACATCTGTATTTAAATTGGGAAGCAGGAGCCACAATGCAGGGAAAACCTATCTGAGGACAATTCATACCCCCAAACATGGAGCACCTTCCTTGTACTGGTTCTCTGTTCACTCTTTCTTGCAGCCCCTTGTTCCCTTCTTGGCTCTGCTGTGCTCCCCGCTGTAACTTTGTTTGCTCCACCCTAATATGTCTCACCATCAGAGACAAAAGTCTCGTCTCATGTCTCCCATTAACTTTCTGTTTCCTGTCTGAGAGAAATCACTTTCTTCCACTGAAGAGCCTGGAATAGAACTCCATGAGGGGCCCAACCAGTTCCTTCGCAGCATTTCCGACCACTGTTCAATCCCCAGGCAGCAGGGCCCCGCGGGGAGTGCATGTGGTGACTTTCCAGGCAAATGGACCGAGGTTTGAATCTTAGCTCCACTGCTTACTAACACTGTGATCAAGGGCAAGTTACCGAACCTCTCTGGGCCGCAGTTTTATGATCCATTATAGGGGCCTAGTAAATCTTATCTTGCACGGTTCATGTGTGATGTATCTGCAAGAACAATAATAAAGTGTCTGGACAATGCCTGTCATGTTCTCCATGTCAGTTCTCCTCCCCTTGCTGTCCCAACAACTCTTTCTCTCTCTCTCTCTTTTTAATTGAAATATAGTTGACATATCATATGATAGTGGTTTCAAATGTATAACATAGTGTTTTGACAAGTATATACACTATAAAAATGCTACTATGATAAGTGTAGTTACCATTTATCACCATACAAAGTTACTACATATTACTGACTATATCCCCTATCATGTATCTTGCATTCCTGGGACCTATTATTTTACGACTGGAAGTTTATACCCCTTTATCCTCTTCTCCTGTTTTGTCCATTCCCCTACCTCCTCCCCTATGGCAACTACCAGCTTGTTCTCTGTGATTATGAGTCTATTTCTGTTTTGTTTGTTCATTTGTTTTATTTTTTGGTTCCACAGAGAAGTGAAATCATATGGTATTTGTCTTTCTCTGACTTACTTCATTTAGCATAATACCTTTTAGGTCCATCTATGTTGCTGCAAGATTTTATTGTTTTTAAACGATGAATAATATTCCATTAGACATATAAATAAAAGATATATATATATATATATATTTCATTGAATGCAATTGTGCGAACTAAAGCTGAATTACGTTATATCTGAACAGAATTTTCTATTGTCTAGTTTTGCTGTGGCTGGATTTAGCTGACTGATGAATAGTAACCATCTTTTATGAGTTCATTCTCTCAGGGGTGGGGGAAGTGGGGACGTGGGGTCTATATTTGGAGATATGCAGTATGATCATCTGCCCTTCACATTTTCCTCTTTGATTTTCTTGTGTCTTATCTTTCCTACTAGCTTGTAAACAACCTGAGGACAGAGAACATGCCTTAGGCTCAGTGTCACCACATATAATTTCCCCATGCTTGTGACACTGTCAATATTCAGTAAATATTGATTGAAAGGATGAATATGGTAGCAAAGGCAACTTGGAGAAAAGTTAACATTTTTGGATTTTTACCTGATTTGGAAATGCAGCATCCTATCTTTGTTCTCATTTGTGCTGATTCATATCTGTCTCCTCCATAGTTCTTCCGTCGATCTTACACTTGGATTTATTGTTCTATAAGCTCATCCTTATAATAATGCCTTATATAATATTATATAATGCCTTATGTAATATATATAATAATGCTTTACATAATGCCTTATAATCTCACCTTTACATAAATGTCACATGGTTTGTGGGAAAGGGTTGAAGTCTTGAAATTAAACAGACCCGGATTTAAGTGCTGAATTCATAACTTCATGGTTGTGCGATCTTGAGCAAGGCAATAACCTCTTGGTGCCTGTTTCCTCATCTGTGATAGTGAGTGAGAATATGTCATCTACTTGGCAGAGCTGTTTGAGACTGATTGGCTAGATGAGTTTACAGCACCCACACATACAAGGGGCTATACATAAGTAGGTGTCATTACTATCTTTATATCCATTCTTTATACTCTCTCACTGTTTATCCTATTTTCTCCTTCCTCCCACAATAATAAAAGTGCATTTATAACCCTGGCTATCTGTTAATAGCCAGTGGATTTCTGGGAGTAGCTGGGAAATGAAACACTATAAACTATCAAGATTTCACTTTATTGGGAGCTATGTATCTTATCACTCTGAACATTGATAAAAGCCTTAATAAGAATAACCACCATCTGCCCCATTGAAATAATACAAGGATAAATGTGAATTTTCAGAAATACTCAAATTATAAGGCAAAGAATTGGAGAGTTAAATGATGTGAAGAATCTAAGGACATAGCATATATTTAAATATATGATTTTTTCATTCTATCTCTCAATTTATTATAGTAGATTCTAAAAGATGGCTTTCACAGCAGGACCATTATTCCTAGTAGATTTAAGGTCTCTTTGACCAGTACTTTTTCTTGAAATAATTGATTTTGCAAGAGTAAACCATTCAGCTCAATATTTTTCATCTCCCTCTAATAAAAATGTATTTGATTCCTATAAATCTGAGTGAGGTCAGTCAGGAAATTATACATACTTGTTTTCTACAGGGTATATGAGCTATTAAGTCATGGTGCATTTATTATAGATCATGTTTGCTCTTTGGCAAGATAACTTGAATGACTCAGAACAATATTTTAGAACAGGTAACACTAGGAAAACAACCAGAAAGGAGAACTGAAGCAAAATGTTCTTTATAATAATTTTTTTGAGTAAGTAAAATATTCTGTTGTGATTCAAGCACACATTTATATAAAAACATAAAATTTTTAATATTTTACATACTGTTCATTCTTATGTTTCATATATATATATGTATTTCTCTCACACAAGTAAACATTTATACCAGTAAGTGTTTTCATCTGCATCTCATGTAATATATGTATATATCTCTGTTATATCTTTCTTCCAGCCTCAAATATGTGGGTATTTTCTTGGCTGTGTGCCATTTTAATAATTTTGGCTATTGCTGGCACGGACACAATAGCAAAGACCACACCATCTGCTAAATTTATGAAGAAACTGAGAGAGAAGAGATGCTGAAGGGTCTAAAGCCATCCATGGCCTACCTCCAGAAGAAGAAACTCTCTTCACAGAATCAGCTAAAGCGGCAGAACCCACCTCCGTGCCCTCCTCTGTGGATTTTGACTTTGACGCTGCAGCTCTCTTCCCCTTCAAAAACCTCACTCTGGACACGGGTGATTTCTTTTGAATTGCTGTGATTGTTGTTCTGTTGTACCAGGGCAAAAAGGAGACCCCAGAGAGACTGCGAAGGCAGGGATTTGAGAATACACAAAGCCGTTATCTCACCAGTACCTCCTTAGATGTGAGTGTGGGTTGGAGATGAGATGGCACCACGGGTTTCTCCATTGTCATGCAAATGGTGACACATCTAGGTGTAACACAATGACAAATGCAGGTGGGTGCTGTGTCGCCTCATGTGGCAGCCACTCGCCACATGGGTGGCTACTAAATATATGCATGCGCACATACACACAAATACACACACAGCAAAATTAAGCAAGATTAAAAATTCAGTTCCTCAGTGACACTAGCCACCTGTCAAAGGCTCAATAGCCACCTGTGGTCAATGGCTACCATATTGGGCAGCACAAATAAAGAGCATTTCCATCCTTGCAGAAAGCTCTATTGTATAGTGCTGGTTAGAGAGACACTGCGTCTACCAACCTTAGTGCTTGTGTGTAGTTCTTCAAGTTACACGTTTACTAACAGTACAGTGTTTTCATTAACGACAGATGTAGAAAGGGTACGTGAATACAGTAGTCCTCCCTGCCCATGGTTTCACTTCCTGTGGTTTCAGTGACCTGTGAGCGAGCACAATCCACAGGCAGATGATCCTCCTGATATGATAGGACAGCACAAGGTCAATAGTAGCATGATGGTGTGTCAGAATGCCCACGGTAGTCACCTCATCATCTCCACATCTAGGCATTTTATCATCTTACATCATCACAGGAAGCGTGACGATAATACAATAATATTTCGAGAGAGAGACACCACATTCATGTAACTATTACAACATATTAAAATTGTTCTATTTTATTATTAGTTATGGTTAATCTCTTACTATGCCTAATTTATAAATTAAACTTTATCGTAGAAATGTATGTCTACAAAAAAATATATAGGGTTCAGTTCTTTCCACAGTTTCAAGCATACAGCCGTGGAAGGTGTATGTCCATGCATAAGGGGGACTACTGTGCTCTGCTGTCTGGGGAGAATGTATGCTGGCTGATGGGTGACTGGAGTGCTGTCAGTGTGAGAACTAGAAATGTAGGGCCTGTGGGGCGGTGAACAAGGGCCTGGATTCAGTCTGTTCTTCACGGAAATTCTGAGGCAACAGTTTGTCCTTGCCCAGCAATTTTCTTCAGTGAATGTCATGTTTTATATTTCAAAATTTCAGGTGTCTGTAATATATACATTATGAATATATTCTTGTTTTATTGTAATATATTTCAGTTTTTACATATCACATACTAGAAAATTCAAGATAAAATTGAGATCAGAATGTCTATTTCAGATTCCGTATTCCCTGATAAAAATGACACATAAATATTTGTTGTGTCTTGCCTGAAGAATTTAAAGTTATAAAGTCAGGATTCACACATCCTCATTAAACTTTTCACTCATTTTATCCCATTGTAGGAACCTGGTCATGAATAATGTGACCAATATTTATGCATAGCTGGAATTAAGAGCAAAGGAGCTGAAAAGTGGTCTGGGACCAAGATTTCAGGGTTGCTAAAACACTGTTGGAAATGTGATGAGACTGAGAAAATTATATTTACCAGAATTTCCTTCAGTATCACATCTGGGTGGCAAGACTGTTGGGGGTTAAAAATCCCCAGAGGCATGGTCACGTAAGCATAGCCGGTTGCTCAACTGTCTGCAAAGGCCCTGGGTCTGTCACATTAGGACTTTTGTTTTACTCAGTGGTGGATTTAGCTGGGTTGTTCTCAGAGCTCAGTTTCTCTTCGTAATACACAGGACATATATTTTGAACGTGTGCAAAATTATTAGACTGCCTGGGCTCTCCTGTGTCTTAGTCTGACTGGTTCCACCATAGAGCATAATGCTTACAAGCTCGGAATATCATCTATCATGGCCTTACTTTGGGGAAACTTCATTACTTAAGTCCCAGTTTCTGAAATGGTAAACAGGGATAAGAATAATACCAACCTCATGGTGTCCTGAAGAGAACAGAAAGGGATAATATATAGTAGGATTCAATATGGTGCCTGGAATAGATAAATGCTCAAAAAGCAGTTTATTTTTCCAGTTAGCTGTAGTAGAAGTTTTTCCTATCTTGTGAAATACTCTGATAGGATCCTGTTTTTGAGATTCATAGAGAGATATTTGTTGTATCTTTACAAGTGTTTTGAAACAGGGTTTTTAAAAATTAGAAATTTAGTATAACAACAAGATTAAACACGTAAAACTGAAAATAAACCTACTCAAACTTTTCAAATTTTTCTTCATTATCTTTCAGCTCTTGGCTACATCAACACACACATACACACAAAGACACGTTGCATCTATCACATCTGCACTATCTACTTCAAAGTAGATAATACATACAGACTTTAAAAGTCATGAGACTAATTTTAGAGTTTCTAACTTAAAATGTTTTGATGTATGCAGATACATTAGCTAACAAAGATAAAATTCTGTTTGCAATTTTATGTCCAGTTGTTCCCATTTTTCCAGTTATGATAATAGCTACCTACTGTGTGCCCAAACCTGTTAAGTACTTTGTATTATTTCTAATCTTTATAGAAAATGTTAAAATACTACATTTCAATACACGATTTAATCTCATTTCAGACAGTTGAAGGTAATTCTAGAGGTTATCCCCCTGTGAGTGTAGAAGTCAAACTTGGTTTGCACACCTTCCCACATGGCCAGCTTTCACGGTATTTACACTGATCTCACCTGGATGAGTGGCTCACCTACGTGAAGGTATAGCCTCTCTTCCCCTGGGCCATGGGCATGCGTCCGCTCTGTGCTCCCTGTGCCAGCCTGAGCACTGCTCTTTAACATACCCGAGATAGTATGACCACACTGGGCATTTGGAGGTCCCGAGGAAGTGGAGAGGCAGTACAGGGAGCCATAATTGGCCATCCTGCTTGCTTACATCTCTGCACGTTCTTTCTCCATTCCTTTTCTCTCTGCTCTCCTTTGTTTTCTAGATAGAGGAGCTTAACCACCAGCTTGGTTATTTGAGCTTGCCTTTGGCCTTAACCTCTATTGTAAGCAATTTATTAAAGTTTTCCTTCCAAACAAATAGTGTTCATTCAAAGAGGAATTTTTAATACAATTTTCTCCATTCCATCAGCCTTAATTATAATACCTAAGGTGAAATATTACCAGTCTGTTGAGTGTACATATCTAGATGGTTAACTTTCAAAGAACCTGGCTACAAATGGTTGCAGTCAGGGGCTGTGAAATGATGGCTGTGGCTTGAACAGGGATGGCTTGCAGGAAGGACAGTTACCCTGGGCTTAGTGTCCCACTGTGGCCCAGGTGAGTGGCAGGGCCCCGGGCTGCCTGGATGAGCACGGATGCGAGTGCGGGCTGAGCGTCTGACCCGCACGTGCCTCAGCCTCCGATGTCCCGATCACACACTCCACAGCGCTCCTCCTTCAGCTTCTTGGGAAATGCCATGGTATGTTCCTCTCTTGTTTGTTCTGAAATACTCACCTATGTATTTTCTGTCTCGGAAAATCCTGATTTGTTCATTGGGTCTTACTGAGCTTACTGCCATATTCTTAGGGGTGTCTCCTCTAGTCCTGTAAATCAGGGTCTTTTACCACAATGCTCAGCAGCACCTTCCTCTTTTTCTTTACAGCACTAGCTGCAGGTACAGGCAGTTTCTGTCTCTATGCAGCGCTTGCTCCATGGTTGTCTTTCAGGCACTCTCGGTTGGGAATGAATGGGAAAACCAAAAGTGCTGTGTGCAGTGGTTTTCCTTCCACTGTGAAAGGGAAGTCCACGGGAAGGGGAGTCAGATCATCATTTTGTTCTTGCTCTTGGATTCAGCACTGCTTCTCTGAAGCATTTGATTGTTGCTGTGAATCCAGTGACAGGTACTAATGGACTCGATTTATCTATTCAGGTAGTACAATTTTGCAAGTCTGACAAAAATATTGTCCTTAGAACTCTGTAATAGTTTATTCTCACCCAGATTTTATTATTAGGACACTGAGAGTCATTGGTCTCAATAAAATGACTGTCATTTAAAAATATTAATGAGTTTCAAAAGTGAGTTCTTCTATCCTGATGATTTTAAAATCTCATTTCCAGGTCTTAAGGGAGAAGCTGGTGATTTGGGGACCCCATGGCCACCAGGAGTCACTGGACACCAAGGTCCCAAAGGCCAGAAAGGAGAGAAGGGTAGGTAATTATATTTATTTCATAATAAAACACAAGAGATGTTCTACATTCTGCATCATTTATCAGGAGAGCAACTTGCTCAGTAAATACCAGATTCTTGCATGTGGGACAATTTTAAAAATGTAAAAATGTTGGTAAAGCATATGGTGAATTTTATATATAACTGAAAGTGATACACACACACACATATACTTGGTAAAGCATATTGTGAGTTACATTTGGTATAAAACCTTTAGCTTTATAAATAGCCAGTTGAGAGAATGTAAATCTGTGTAATATATAATAATCCTAATTTGATCATTAGGTTTCAGCTTAATGCCTTTTTCTTAGGGATGTCTTCCCTGATCCCATAAAAATTAGGTTCTTTCAGCATAGTATTCAATAGGATGCTCCTGTTTTCCTTATATCACTGACTACAGTTACACGCAATTTCTATTTATTTGTGTGGTTTATTTGCTCCGTGTTTGTCTTTCATGAACTCTCAGCTCCGTGAGGCAACTGGCTGCTGGAATGTTGTCCCTTCACCTCTCTCTCTCCCTCTCCATCTCACACATACATGCACACACACACACACACTCACTTATCTTTCTTTCATTGGCCATTGGGCTGATGTAGTGACAGAGAGCCACAGGGCATTGTCTCTTCCCTAATACTACCATGTGAGCTCTTTCTTGTGATGCAAACTAATCTCACACTAGATAGAATAACTAGAGCAGGCAATCCCATAGAAATCCCATTTAGATGGACAGCCCACCTGCTGAGGAGACGCATATCCTTTGGCTCACTCTCAGCACAGGGGCAGTGACAACGGTGGGAAGAGAACTGAACTGAATGAGAAGAAATCAAGCTTATAACAGTGACCTTGGACCACTCACTTTACCTCATCTGGAAATTGAGGGGAATAGACTAGGTATCCCTTTATACCCTGTTTACTATTAAAAAAATTTGTAGTTTTGTATGCTTTCATAGACCTTTTCCAGCTCAGAAATTCTATAATCCCATAGATGTATCAGCAAAGAGGGCATTCTACCCTGGGTAAAGAGGTAATTCCTGGTTCTTAAGCCCAGGCATTGAGAGAAGGTTACAGATTCACTGGGACATTTAGAAATTTCTCAGTGAATACTGCAGCCTGTAGAAACACCCTCTATCCATCACTTTAAATGATTTAACCTCAGTGTCACTCGTCAAAAGACCTAATATCATCTATACATCAAACTCCACATGGCTCAGGAACTGTCTAGCTCATTTCTGGTAGAACATTCAGTGGAGTAATTCCTCAAAAAAGATGCTCAGGTAAGAGAGAGCTACTTCACACTTGTCAATTATGTGATTTTCATTCTCAGAAACATTTAATCCTTCTGTGACTGAATTCTGTGAGCAGAAAACCCTGTGAAATAAAGACGAGGGATGAACTTCCCTAGTGATTCATACATTTTGGAAGCTATTCTTCTGGAAGTAGAAGAAAAACAGGGAAGTATCATAAGATAAGGTTCTTAAGAATATGCTTTGATGAAGGATCAAAAGCAGAAATTCATTCCGCCAGTCTTTGTAAAGTGGCAACTCTACTTTCCCTTTACTTCCAGACTCAGCTTGGACTCTTGGTTGAGACTGAAAGTTAAAAAATAAAGGAACTGAATGACTGCATCTAGTTAACCACAACCGGATTGAGTAAATTCAATGTAAGCAGTTTAACTTCTAAAATGAACTTGAGAATCAGAATAACTATTCAGGGAAGGTTGGGTTGTAACTATCGACAAGGACAGAAAAGAATTGGTCCTTCACTTCCATTCAGACTTTACTTCTCTCCAAAGGCACACAGACATTTTTCTGATAGATTATGGGTGAATTTCCAAATTTTAAATTTTATGTGGAATGATAATGGAGAAGCTAACTACTTAGAAAATTCTGTTGAACAGCTTATGGTGGGATTTCTCTAGATGGTCTTATGAAATTTGGAGAAGTATCTTCTCATAATTTTTGATTTGATAGGATTTCTTTCTCAAAAATGAAACAAACATGTTAATTATGTTATAAATAATATTGTTGGCCAATTGATGGAGCCAGTGTTACATGCAGTCATGTTAGTACAAATCTCTAAACTTTCCATATCTCAGTTTATTCTGAAATAAAAGTGGTGACAAAAATATGTTTTTTCTTGAAGAGAGAGGCTGTCAACTTTAGTAAATGAAAAATGTTCCCGTTAATGTAATGTGCTCTGCTATATGAATCTCCCTGTTATATGAGAGGCTATATTAACAGTAAATAAAAATGCATATTAAATAAAAAAGGCTGGATTAAGTTTTTAAAGTCATGTTAAGAGCTTGGAACATTACCAGGTGCAAAGTAAATGCTCAGTAAGAGCTACTTTTATTACGATTGTTATTTGCAATTAAAACAAATCTAGTATGGCTGCAGTGTAACAAGATGGGCCTTTACCCAGGCCCAATATAAAAATGCATCTTTTGGTAATATGGCAAATATCTAAAAACCCAGATCTTTAGATTCTTTTCAAACAGAAATTCTCACAGTTCTATAATTTGTCTGAAGAGTATTGAACAATTTTCCAGACAGAATGAAAACTGGACTTTCCTTGATGTTCTATTTTTTTTTCCCGGATAGATTTTGTCATGATTCTTTTTAGCCAACTGCAGAATGCTGCGCTCTGTATTTCAGCTTACATGGTGCAGGACACTATTTCTCAGTCATTGTCATGTGTTTAAAGAAGAGGGCATTTTAACTGTCATCCAATATTCATCATGGGAAAACTACACATACAGACGTGACACCAGGCAAATGTCATGAGTTTGTGAGTGATTTGAAGAGGCGTGCGAACGCCGAGGAGAAGCTGCGCTCTGTTTGAAGAGCTTGGCGCTACCCCAAAACCTCCCTCAAGTGGTTTACCATCAATTGGAACAAAGTATTCCTAACGATGCTCAGTAAGTTCTTCTTATGCTTTTTTTAACTTTACACATTTTGGTAAAGGAAGCACTGGAATGTGACATGGATGTTAGTTATATCATGACTAATACGGTTAGCGGAAGGTTATTCTTGGTATTATTTTAGGGCTTAAGGGAGACCGTGGGGACCAGGGAACAAACGGGCTTTCAGACAACCAGGAGAACCCGGAGAGCCAGGTAGAGTACAGGCTCTGTCTGTGGCGCCCTATTGCCTGTGCAGCGCAGCCCCAGATTTCCTTCCTGTGTGCATCTAACATGATCACGGAAGTAAGATGGAAATATAAACTGCTATTGCTCTTTAATGATTCTGTTTCCTGACTGGCCCGAGTGTGACAGTCATTGCTCCAGGGATCTGGAGACTCAGTAATGGGGTGTGAGCTCTGCTGCTCCCTCCAGCTGGCCTTGGGAAACAGATCCCTTATCTTTCTGGGTTTCAGTTTTTGGCTTGTAAGATTTTGAGTTCGGATGGACTATACAGAGACTTAGGAGAATACGTGGGTTGGGCCAAAATGCAATGGAATAAAATGGGCCACTGTGGTTCTAATATTCTTTATTGTCTTAAAAGTTAAAAAATAGGGCTAGATGCATGAGATCTAAATACAGCCATTGCTTCTGGGTACCTTTAACCCTTCACCTTATGAGAGCAGCACAATATGAAGGACTCAGTATAGAGTCTCCTGGGTACCGCCGTTGGTGAGGCAAGAACCAGGTTTCCAGGCCCAGTTAGTAGGTTTTGTTTCTGTTTTGTGAGTTCTGTGATAACAGGACACTGTTCATAGCCTATGTGACTCTGAAACATGATTTTAATTTCCCATTTCAGGTGGACTTGGTCCTAAGGGCGACAGAGGAAACACTGGCCTGGCAGGAGTGAAAGGACAGAAAGGCTCCAAGGGGGACATGTGTGCAAACAGTAGCCAAGGAGACAAAGGAGACCGAGGGGCTGTGGGCTCCCCCGGCTTGACTGGAGAGCCTGGGGCTAAGGGAGAGAAGGGGACGTGAGGGATAAGGGCTGTGGGAAATCTGGGGAGAAGGGAGAAAAGGAGAAAATGTTCAGGAGGGCCTGAAAGGAGAAAAAGGCAGCAAGGGGGATTTTGGAACAGAGGCCCAGAGGGCCTGCCTGGGGCCCAAGGCCATCCCGGCATTAAGGGACCAAAGGGAGAGTTAGGTCCTCCGGGTCCTAAGGGACCTGCAGGGCTGAAGGGTGAGCCCGGGAGTGAAGGGGTCCGAGGATCTATTGGGAAGAAAGGCTCTCGGGGCATCAAAGGCTCCAACGGGGAAGCAGCCAGAATGGCACAGTCAGCTTTCAGCGCTGCTTTATCGAAGCCTTTCCCTCCTCCCAACATCCCAGTCAAATGCGACAAGGTTCTCTATAATGACCAAGGGAATGACAGCCCTGTCACTGGGAAATTTAACTGCAGCATTCCTGGGGCTTCTGTTTTTTCCTACCACATCACTGTGAGGGGCCGGACTGCTCGGGTCAGCCTGGTGGCCTGGAATAAGATGCAGTTCAAGTCCAGAGAAACACTCTCTGGTCATTAATAGACAAAGCCTCTCTGCTCATCATCCTGAAGTTCAGTGCAGGGGACCAAGTCTGGCTGGAAGTTTCAAAAGATCAGAATGGAGTGTATGTCAGCCCTGAAGACAACAGCATTTTCACTGGGTTTCTTTTGTACCCAGAGGAAAATCCTGGAATTTCACCTTAAACTTCTGACTTGAATATGTTATTTGGGCTCAGTGGAACCAGTCAGGGGTCACAGGCAGTGCTCTTTTAAGAAAATAACCTTCATCATTTTTTCATGATTATAAAAGTAATAAAGAAAAAAATAAGAAAAAATTACATAACCTACAATTGTTATTCCTATTTTAAGACATCACCTTTTTAAATAAAGTTATTTATATGTATTTAGAGCAGATGTCTACTAACATGGTAGGTAGCTTTTTTCTTTTAGCATTATAGTGTTTCTCATGCCATTTAAATAATAATACTTTATATAAATATATGAATCAGATTTGTAGTTAATAAATATATTCTTACTAAATATCTTTTATATCTCACATAAATGTGTGTAACTCTTTTCTGTGTGAATGTGAGGCTAACAGCTGACATATGATGGCAGGTATTTCTAAAAAGTTTCTAATTCTGTTGGGAGGGCTGCCCATCAACAAAATGGAACTATTTCCATGTTAGTTTAATTCAGGGAAAATACACAAAGAAGGGTAAAGATTGGATAAAATATCTCTAAAATTTGTCAGTGTGTAAAGGTTTACATATAAAAATCCATACTATATGGACTTGTATGCTGAATAAAAGGCAAAAATAAAGTTGAAAATGGTATTGCAAAGATCCATCCATTCATCATATCATTGTGCTTTGGAGAACTGAATGTCCCCCAGTGATTCAAGGGGAAAATCAAATCATTATTGATCTAAAATTTCAGCTCTTTCTTCATGGAAGAACATTTAATTTGGATAAATTCTTTGGCCTTGTTATCATCATCTCTGTAATAATTAATTCTGATTATTCAATGATAACACTGCTGTAACTGGTGGGTATTGGGGAATTCACTTGCAATATATTTAATAACTGTGAATATATAATAATTCAGCAGCTTCATTTGTTAAGCAAATTTATTGACTCCAAATTGAATTTGGTTTAATGAAGGAAGATAGTTATGCAGATTTTCAAATTCTAGTGAGTCAAATCAGGGAGTGGGTGAGGGGCACCTTTCCAGTCTTGCTCTGAGCGACAAACTGAAAAACATCACTCACTTTTGAGATTCATGCATGTGTGTATGTGTGTGTGTGTACATATGTGTATGTATATCATATGTTCATATATGTATATATTCATATATATTAAAATAGTGTCTCCCAAAGTGTGTTCAGAGGAAAACACTTCTGGAAGGTATTATTATGTTCCAAACAAATGTTGGAAATGCTATTTTCTTTATTTTCCTCTTGAGGATTCATAAAGTATGTTAGTGTAGTCTCTGCCATCCCACAGAAATGTTTTAAATTTGTTTCATCCAATGAGCCCACATTTATTTTGAAGATAGAACTCACCAAATAACATGTCGTGGAGCAGCATTGTTTAAGATGCTGCTTTTAGAAATGGTGCATTAGTTTCTCATCCGAAGATTACCAGGCATGGTTTGGTAAAGTTTACTCTTGACATTTCCCTGTCTTTCAGCAGTTCTTCTCAATTGAGTTTGTAGTATTGCTTTATTTGTGCTTTGCCTTGTGTATGACATGGGAAGAGCATGATAAGTCAGAAGTGATTAAAATAGGGCTGCTTGCACTTAGAATTTTCATTCATTTCCAATTTGAGGATGGGGTAATGAAGAATTTCAGGAAACTATAGTTTTTTCTCTCTGTATATAGACAGGGTTTTTTTGTTTTTTTCCTTATGATTTCTCCATCATTGGGTTGGATTTGGGGAGGCTGGGAGCTAGCTGGCTTAGGAAGATGGAAGAAAATCCCCAACAAAGGATGTGATGTAAAGGCAGCTGGACAGTGGGCCATGCGAGAGCCGTGGTTCACGGAGCATTTATATTATCCTACAGTGTGTTCCACGCTTCTTTGTAGTAAACATTTTATAGGAAGGCAGAAGTTAAAAGCTTAGGGTTAGGATCTACTATTCGTGGTTAATTATGAGATTTTCTGTTTAGCATCCAAACCAAGGGAATTCTTAGCCTTTGGGATGGTTTTGGGAGGTGGCTTCTAGGCTTTCTGCCTCTTTCTGCCATGATGGTGGAGGTGCGTCATGACAGTGTCCCATTCTTTCAACTATACCATGTCTCCAATCTTGTTAAAAGCACAGAAATAGAGTGGGTCCTTTCCATCCCAAGGACTTGAATACAACCCCTACCCAACTCTTACCTTAATCACTGCCGAATAAACAGTCCTCTCTCTGGGTGCTTGCTTGGAGTATTAAACTCTGAGTTAAACCGGCATCTCACACTTACTTAACATGACAAAACCAAGCTTCTGAAATTCTCAGAAGGCTTCTGCTCCCACATCCTGCCCTCACTCAACTTTTGCCAGAGGTGTGTATGCTAAAAACCTTGTATTGCTAGATTTTTCCCTTTCATACTTAAATCCAGTCTGTCAGGAAATCCTTTTGTTGCTTCTCTAGAATTTGAAGACTTCTTACATCTCTTTTGCCATCGCCCTGGTCACAGCACCATCTTTCGTTGCCTGGATTATTTATTGCAATAACCTCCAAACTGGATTCCACTAAGATACAAGGGTCTGCAGCCAAAATGTAAGTTTGGCCTAATATAAAATGTACTTAAATAGTTAACATTTATGAATCAAGTTATTACAAGAGTTATTTAAAATATGTTTTCTCTCTCCCCTTATACTTCTCTGTTGAAGAAGTTAAAAAAAATCTACGGTTTTTATGAGGATAGTAAGCAAAATACCAACACTGACTGAGTCGCTGTGGTGCCTCTCAGAGTGTTCTATTAGGGGGCAGGTGATGTTCGCATTCAGTAATAAGAGAAAGATGTTACTTAATGAGTTACTGTCTATTTATCCTATAGGTGTTATTTGTAAAACTTAATTACAGCAACTACATTTTTTCATAACCAAGTTTCCACATAATTCATGTTCTATTGGCATTTTTTCAAATTAGACCCCTTTTATTGTATCCTTGTATTTTAAAAATTAATTTGAAAAACAAATTTCAATTTGGAGAAACTTTGCTCAGATGAATTAACAACAGAGATTGGAAATGAACCATGAATTTTACATATCATATTCAAATACTGTAACTGGGGTCACATATGATATATTTTCAGTATTGTAAACAATACTGCAAAATATTTAAATTCCTTCATCTAAACTACCATCACTTACATGGCCATTTTCATCATCTCTTAAAACAATATTTTAGAATCTAGATAGATCAAAAATTTTGCATCTGGACTGCATAAATAAACTTAGACATGAATTGTTTACTATTTCTAGTTATTAACTATGCAGCTGTTTCAAACACCGGGCAGCTCACGAGAATCTCAAAACTGATGAACTAGAACACAAAGAAGCAAGAAAATGAATGCTCAGCTCTTTGCTGTCTATGGAATTTATGCTCTCCAAGAGGAAGTTGATAAGTTGTGTTTCTCTTAAATAAACACATCCATTGCTCAAAACTTCCCCACACTCCAAAGCAGTGTCCATCTCCCATGTTCACAGCAATCCAATCCACTAGCTGTGATGGCGTTTGGAGGCAGGTATCTTTTCTTTGATGCACTTAAGGCAAGTGTTGTGGAGAGTTTGTTCAAGACATGAAAGATGGTAGTCACAGGAGTACATGTTGAGGCCTGAAGGCTGTGCTGCCCCAGAATTGAACCGTGATCTCTAAGAAAGATGCCTAAGGTACTATCATAAGTTTATATGTTGTGTGTTTGTTTTATGCAGGATCTGCTAAAGCATGGGGCCCAGGGAAGAGGCTAAATGCTAAATCACCTAATTCTTCCCTTGCCTCCTTCAATCAAAGCAATCCTGTTAAAAAGGAAGTTTGATCATCTTACGTCTCTGTTCAAAGCCTCTTGAAGCTCCTCTATCTTCTGGAGAAGAAACTGAATCCTTACTATGACCATGTGACCTCTTACTCTCCTCTGCTTTCTTCCTGACTTCATCTCCTGCCATCTCCTTCATGCTCTGGGCATTGCCCTTAATGCTATTCCTCAATTTCACCAAGTGTATATCCATTTAGGGCTTTGCATGTGGCATTCTAACTAAATGGCCCTTATCCCAGGTAACTGCATGACTGCCCCTTCCTCTCAAGCTTTTATCAAATGTCACCATTTTGGTGAGGCTTTCTTTGTTCATTTGACTTTAAATTGTAGCCCCCATATCCTGACCTTCTCGCCAACTTAATTGTTTCCCATAACACTCACTACCATCTCATATGTTATGTATTTCCCTTAATGATCTTGTTTCTTTTCAGTCTCCCCACTAGAAAGCAGCTTCCATGAGGCCAGGGATTTGTCCATTTAGTGCTCTGTCCCCAGCACAAGCCACATTAAATCTGGATTCAGGGAACAGATTGGCCGGGTCCAAGGTGGTGTGGTAGTGGTAGGTCTGTCCACAAGGTGGTGCTCACAGAGTATCTTTGCTTTTGGTTTACTTCTTTAATAAAAAAGCAACAAACTAGTCTGTTGCACAGTAAATAAGACGGTGACAGCTTTCATATTTAAGAAATTGGCTCGTGAAATTCCATGTTTTATGTTTTGTCCTATTTCAGAGATCCATGCTTTTTTTTCTGTTTGGGTACAGGACTACTGGGGGTTCTATGGTGTTACAATAAGAAACTTACAGCTATGGCAGGAGGACATATATCTCCTGTTCTCTAGGTATGATATGCCCCTGCTGAGTGGGAACCCAACTATTTTTATCTCCCACTCCAGCCCAAAATGGGCCATCCTGCCCAGCGAATTAATATATTCTATAGCTGTATACCCACTTATCAAAATATTAAAATGAGGCAAGTAGACTCTAAGACTTGAGGATTTAAAATGCCATAAGATTTGGAAGAAAAATTCAAGGGTAAGGAAAAACTGAGATCAGTGCAGCTGCCAATGATACAGATGGGTGGGCGCAGGCAGGAGAGGGAGACATTGGGAATTGTGGAGTCATAATAACTATTTCCTAAGTCCTAACAATGTTTTATTAAACACATAAATACAGAGCTTTATGTGTTCAAAGTGCCTGAAGTGGTATGTGCCATGTGAAGAGACCGAAGCCTGGGGCGATCAGGCAGTCTGCTGAAGGACATCGCCTGGTAATGGGGGAGAATGAACCCTCTCCCTAACCAAAGGAGCAGGGCAGGGCTTACTAGAAAGCTTGGCTAGTTAAGCCTAATATAATGGGAAGAAGAATGGTGGGGGTCCAGTGTCGTAAGGCTGTCACCACAAGCAGAAAGGGAAGGGGAAGGGGACAAGGATCCACTAGACACTCAGCAGGCAGGGCAAGAGCTGGCCTCTTAAAACACAGATAAAACCAGGGGTCTTTGCTGATAGTGGAGAGTGTAGTTATGTGCTTTGACAGCCTAGTATATAATCCAGGTGAATTTGGTGGAAAAATTTAGTAGCAGCTTGATTGTTCTAGGAACTAGAATTAAAACATTTGTTATTTTAAGTATAAGAAGTATGTTGCATGTAATAGAAATGGTGAGAGAAATTTGTACATTCCGGAGTGTCCTTCTGAGGTAATAAATGCACGGATTTTGTTTGTCTTATCTGGAGCCTGAGGAAGGAGCTGAGAAGGCAGAAGCCTCACTCTCTTATTCTCTGTGTAGTCATTCATTTATTTAGGGTCACTGTGTGCCAGGCACTGTTTCTGGCACTGAGGATAAATCAGTGAGCACGATAGGAAAAAAAACCCCTGTGTTCATAGAGCTTATGAAGAGAAAGAATTAAGGAATCTTTAAGCCATTAATTACATAGTATGCCGGAAGGTGCTAAACGCTATGGAAAAAAGGGGAAGAGGACTGAGCATCAGGGTGGGGTGGGGAGTGTGTAGAGGGTTTCCAAATAGGGTTCAGAATAGGCCTTGCTGAGCTGTAATATTTGAGCCAAGATGTGGAGAAGGCAAAAGAGTAAGTCGTGTGGATATCCGGTAGGAGCTTGCCCAGCAAGGAGGCCAGCGGGAATGCAGGAGGTCGGGAGCGAGGTCAGAGAGGTAATGGGGTCATACACTTTGTGGAACTTTTAGGCTCTTTCCTTACGCTTGTTGAGTTTGGTTGACACAGAGATGCATTGTCCAGATCCTCTTCATGGAAAGCGCAGGCGTCCTGCAGAGGGGACTGTGCCCGGCAGGCAGGTGCGGGCTGTCAGCTTCTTCACAGTCGGCTTCAGGTCCGGGGCCATCTCTTTTGAGGTTCTGCCCATCCCAGGACAGCCCAAATCAGGTAACTGAACAACATGGGTGGATGAAGACCTGGCCACTTCCACCCTTCTGTCACCTTGGTGGGCCACACTCTCTCCAGAGCTCTCTACTGGTTGGCTGAGGCTTCACTGGGCCTTCACGGCAGTTCAGTTCTTCTCTGCCCGCTTCTGCTTCTTCACCCTTCCCTTTACAGGGGTTGATTCCTAATAAAGATCTCACCTCAAACCCTCTCTGCACATCTGTTTCTGGAAACCCAACCAGTGACCATGAGATGGAAAATGCGAGAGAAAGTGGTAGAGGATATCACACAGGTGCATACACACACCCTCATGCCAATATATGCATCCCACACAAACATATCCTGCTCCTTTTTTCTGGGCTAGGGCTGGAAGGCTAAAAGAACCAACTAGCTAATTATTTAATGTTGTCAGAACACTTGGAAATCTGCGGTCTGACATTTAGGTCCAAAGAACCTCTGTGATCTTAGTATAGTGATTAAATACATGGACTGGGAACAGTATGCACTGGGTTAGAACATCTACTGGCGATGTGACTTTGGGCAAGGCATTGGGTCTGTCTGTCCCTCAGTTTCCATATCTATAAAGTGGGATTTTGGTGTTATAATGAGTTTATATATGTAAAACTCTTAGAACTGTGTCTGGCAGATGGTGCTAGACAGCTGTTGTTTAGTAACAAAGCCAACAGATGTGAGAAAGTGCATTTTGTACATGGTTCAGATTCCTTTTGGGGGTCAGATGTATATTGGTTTTTCAGCTGATAGGCTTATGGACTGAGGAAGAGGTAAAATCAGGTCTAGTCTGGGCTCAGTGTACTATCAGAGGCGATAGTGTTGGTTGAATTGGAGCAATGCATTTAATCAAGGCCCTCCTGTAGAATATCTGAGTTAGTGAAAAAAACTTTTAAGTGTGTTTTACAAAGGATACATAGAAATAAAGTGTTACTCTTTTGAAATGAGATTGAGGTTCACCCTTCCTTCAAAATTATTCCTCATAGAATTAATAGAGCGGAATGTATGGATCCATCCTCATATTTCAGCACTAGGACCACACTGTCCTGGACTGCCATGTGGCCTGCGAGCTTCCTGTGCACCTGAATAAGGCGCTGAAGGAGGGCCCAGCTGACAATGGATGCTTTGCTCATCCGGGAGGTAATGACAGTGACATATGAGACCTCCCAATGGACCACAGCAAGGGTTAACAGCAGGAAATTGCATCGGCTCAGGGATCACGGTAGCAACAGGGTGGGTGGCCTTGGTCCGGTGCTGTGTCGTCTGCTCCGTCGCACAGGGTGATGAGTCTGAGATGCTGTCTGCCGGGCCCACGAACACGATCCTCCCCTGCTTCCCTTTTTTTCCTGAGGATAAATGAGCAACAAGAAACTTGGAACATACAGATTATTCAATGCCGGGGCTACTGCCAAAGCAGCACGCCCACTCTCCTTGGGTGTTGACTGCAAGTTAAAATTGCCTCTGGCAAAAGGTTTTGTGAAGGTCTTATTCATTCATTTTAATTCAAGAGGATTTAATGAGCACCTACTATGTACTAGGCCCTGGGAGGGATGCCAGGGACACGAAGATAAATGAGGTGATTTCTTGTCTTTAGGGAAGTCACAGTCGAATGGCAGAGGTGACTAAGGAAAGACAATGGCTGTTCCATCGTTTTCGTCTTGAGAGTGGCCCAGGACCTAAATGCCTGGCTATTATAAGGAAATAGAGAAAACCCTTAGTCCACCAAGTTGGCTGTTCTTATTTAACGACCCTATAGGGCATGTAAGCAATTTACTTCAAAAGACTTAGCCTCAGGAGGAGAAAAAATGTAAACAACAACAAAAAAAACCTAGAACACCACTTTCACAATTGGCTGTTACCCTTGGGACTCTAAATCTTGTTACTGAGACACTGGATTGACAAGCAGAAGAGGATTGAAAATTCTGGGGGAAATCAGACATTGAACTGGAAAAACCAAGGAACAAACGAGCCTGGAGAGGATCTTGATAAATCACCTCCCCAGCTCCTCCTGAGGGAAGAGAATCTAAAGCCTAAATTCTGTAGCTGAAAACATGTGATTCAAGGATCACAGATAGTGGGATTCACATTCCAATCAACATGTTCAATTGAAACAGAAAAAAGAATTATTGCAGAAATGATACCTGCAGAAAGTACACAAATGTTGCATGTGCAGCATGATGACTTTAAACAGATGGTTACACCTATGAACCCACCATCATATCATGATATGAAAAATTTCCAGTACCTGGCAGGCTTCCTTGTGTCCTCTTCAGTCAAATTAAATGTCTTCCAAATGAGTTTCAGCTCAAGGCAAGTTCGCTATAGATTCATTGTGGCGAAAGAAATTTACAGCAAAGGGTTCTTGGAGTGAAAATGTTATACACAACTTTATTTTCAGGTGGCAGGTCAGTCCCTTGGCACTGTGAACACTCCAGCCTCCGCCCCGCTCTCCTACAGCCTTGCAGCCCCGCCACCCAGTCTCCTGCAGAGCCTGGGCAGAACCCCTTAAATTAACACAATAATGGCTTATTGCCTAAAGGTGTGGAAGTGGTAGCATAGCAACAGGCCAGTTACATTTAAGTTCAGTGAGGATCTTGGCCATAGGAACCCCACTTTACCCACATACTGCACCCCACAAATATAACATATCTCCAGTTTATTTTATCGTGATCAATTCTGCACGTTCCTGAACTTTTTATAAATGGAGTCATGCATGTGTAGCTTTTTCTGTCTGGCTTCTTTCCGCAGCATTCTGTCTGTGTGATCATCCATGCTGCATGTGTAACTTCCAATGTTTAACATCTTTTCATCTGATAATTGTCCATTTATACAATTTAGTCGTCTTTGTGAAGTGCTCATTCAATTTTTTTTTGGCAAATTTTCGAGGGCTACTTTTCTTTTTCTTATGATGTGTAGGACTTCTTTAGTTTTAATATAAGACTATTGCGTTTGAACTCACTTCTCAAATGTGTCCATCTGCTTTGAGACCTCTCCCCCCTTTCATTCCGCGTAGGTTTCAAAAACTCAAATGTGAGCTCCCCGATGGTTCTCTCTGTGGCATTAAAACTGCTTCCAAAAAAGTGAATTAATGCTTAGAAGTAAGAGGCTGGCAATTCTTTTTTGTTACTTTAACACCTAGATATTTAATTTTTAAAAGGAAATGAAGCTAACCAACATATTATCAGAATGTAGAATTCAGAAGAAGAAAGTTGATGGAGAATTTTTTTTTTAGGTAGATTGGAGACAACAATGACCCATTGAGGCATTTTCTTACATTTCTGATATTCAACAATGTTGTCACTTCTTAAACTTTTCTTTGAATTTGGGCCAATTATCTTCAGGGAATGTTGGACAGAGGAAATAAATGTATTCATCAATAGTCAATAAATGACTGCTTCATTAAGAAAAAGAAAGGATGAAAGAATATAGGGCTGTGCTTGGATTACTGGTCTCAGGAATATTTTAAAAGATTGACAATCAGTGGCTTACTGCCAGCTTGGGAACCTGATGGTATGATTTTCCAGCAACGCTGTTGTCTTAGAAATCATTGCTAATATTGCAATAAACATTTTCCAGGGGATTGCAAAACGTGCTTATGGAGTTAATGAGTGATTTTAGATTGGGAAGAGGAGTCTAACACCTTATTGGCAGGTGAATGATTTAAAGTGACCTTGAAAATAAAGATTAAAAAAACAACATAAAATAAATATCAATGAAGATCATTTATGTGATGAGAAAGAGGGACCAAAATAGTTTTAAAAAGTTAAACAAGGGTGTGTGTGCCTGGCCAAACCCAAGCACTCTCTACTCTTCCTTAAGGTAAGACTGTGTCAGAAAAGAACACATGGTCCTGAGATGTCCAACCTAAGCAAACTACTATTTTCTCTCTCACAGTCACACCAGTTCTCAGTTAAGTGTGCTAAAAAACAGAAATGGGTCAGGGGTTAAAAAATCTCAGTCTGTTTCTGCCATAAATATTTCACTCTTCAAATATTTATTGGTCACTTACTGTCAGATGCTGTGATAGTTAATCATCATACAGTTTTGGAAATTCTTTTAAGTATTTATTAATTATAAAAGAAAACAGAAGAGAGGTTGAAGACAGTCTGGGAGGACTAGGGGAGCTTTTTGCATTGATTTATTTATCCATACAAGAGGAATATATTGAGCAACTACCTCATGCCAGGTGTCATGTCAGATGCTGAGGATACAGCTTCAAATAAGAAGAACGAATCTTTGCCTTCATAGAGCTGACAGTTCAGTGAGAAAGACAGAGAGATGATAGTGAACAGTGATTTCAAGTGCTTTTCTAGTGAAAAGGTATGAAGGCCATTCCTGGAAGCTCCCAAAGGTAGAATTAAAGAGTTTGGAAAGAGGTTGGTGAGTTTGGAGATCTGTGAATAGCGGGGAAGTGGCTGAAATCATGTGGAACGCATTTGATGAGAATCCAGTGAAGTAGCTTTTTCCAGAAAGGTAGGAGCTGAAATCTGAGATTGTTAGATTGATCTGTTTTTCTATCTGTTCATCTCCCTCTTCATTGAGGACCCAGTCTGTAAATGGCACTGATAAACACTGAGGGGATTCATTTAGTGCAAATATTTGTTGACCAATACATTTCACTGTGATATATGTATATATGTATTCATGCACTTGTTTTAGAAACTAACTACTACAGATGAATTGAAATCTCTTGGACAAGTGTTGTGATCAGAAGCTATTAGATAATATTGCATTTCAAAGGAAATGTTCTAAGACTTCTTTCATGCAACACTGGAAGAGCTGATATTACAAGTGGATATATAGTAATGATCTGAAATACTTGACATAGGGTGAGAGTATTGTGGGAAAAAATTCAAAACCGGGCAATAATAATTTGGAAGTATCCATTCTCTGTGCAGTTATTCATTACTTTAGAAATGATGTGACAATACTAGTTATTCAGGCATGTTCGGACTGACCCATGGGTTTTTAAACATGGGAACACATGTTTTAGTGGGAGGTTGTTATGGAATGGGGGAGTTGATGAATGTTTTTTTTTAATTGTACACTTTATTTATTTATTTTATTTTTTTATTAATATAATTTATTTTATTATCATTAATTTACAATTACATGTGCAAGAGTACGATTATTAAACTACCAATTCATCAGGTCCCCCCCACCAACCCCATTACAGGCACTGTCCATCAGCGTAGTGAGATGCTATAGAATCACTACTTGTCTTCTCTGAGTTGTACTGCCCTCCCCGTGCCCCCCCCAACATTACATCTGCTAATTGTAATGCCCCTTTTTCCCTCTTGTCCCTCCCTTCCCGCCCATTTTCCCCAGTCCCTTTCCCTTTGGTAACTATTAGTCCATTCTTGGGTTCTGTGAGTCTACAGCTGTTTTGTTCCTTCAGTATTTTTTCTTTGTTCTTATACTCCACATATGAGTGAAATCATTTGATACTTGTCTGTTTCGGCTTGGCTTATTTCACTGAGCATAATACCCTCTAGCCCCATCCATGCTGTTGCAAATGGTAGGATTTGTTTCTTCTTATGGCTGAATAATATTCCATTGTGTATATGTACCACATCTTCTTTATGCATTCATCTACTGATGGACACTTAGGTTGTTTCCATTTCTTGGCTATTGTAAATAGTGCTGCAATAAACATAGGGGTGCATCTGTCCTTTTCAAATTGGGCTGCTGCATTCTTAGGGTAAATTTCTAGGAGTGGAATTCCTGGGTCAAGTGGTATTTCTATTTTGAGCTTTTGAGGAACATCCATACTGCTTTCCACAATGGTTGAACTAATTTGCAGTCCCACCAGCAGTGTAGGAGGGTTCCCTTTTCTCCACATCCTCGCCAACATTTGTTGTTGTTTGAGTTTTGGATGTTGGCCATCCTCACTGGTGTGAGGTGATATCTCATTGTGGTTTTAATCTGCATTTCTCTGACGATTAGCGATGTGGAGCAAATTTTCATGTGCCTGTTGGCCATCTGAATTTCTTCTTTGGAGAAGTGTCTATTCATGTCCTCTGCCCATTTCTTAATTGGATTATTTGCTTTCTGTTTGTTAACGTGCATGAGTTCTTTATATATTTTGGATGTCAACCCTTTATCAGATACGTTTTTTATGAATATATTCTCCAATACCGTAGGATGACTTTTTGATCTACTTGTGGTGTCCTTTGCTGTACAGAAGCATTGCAGCTTGATATAGTCCCACTTGTTCATATTTGCTTTTGTTTCCCTTGCCCGGGTAGATATGTTCATGAAGAAGTTGCTCATGTTTATGTCCAAGAGATTTTTGCCTATGTTTTTTTCTAAGAGTTTTATGGTTTCATGACTTACATTCAAGTCTTAGATCCACCTTGAATTTACCTTTGTGTATGGGGCTAGACAGTATTCCAGTATCATTCTCTTACATGTAGCTGTCCAGTTTTTCCCACACCAGCTGCTGAAGAGGCTGTCGTCTCCCCATTGTATATCCAAAGCACTTTTATCAAATATTAATTGATGGTATATGTTTGGGTTAATGTTTGGATTTTCTATTCTGTTCCACAGGTCTGTGGGTCTGTTTTTGTGCCAATACAAAATTGCCTTGATTACTGCGGCTTTTTAGTAGAGCTTGAAGTCAGGGAGTGTAATTCTCCCTGTTTTATTCCTCCTTCTGAGGATTGATTTGGCTATTCAGGGTCTTTTGTGGTTCCATATGAATTTAAGAATTATTTGTTCCAGTTCATTGAAGAAAGCTGTTGGTAGTTTGATAGGGATTGCATTGAATATGTAGATTGCTTTAGATAGTATAGCCATTTTGACAATATTTATTCTTCTTAGCCAAGAGCATGGGATGCATTACCATTTGTTAGTGTCCTCTTTAATTTCTCTTAGGAGTGTCTTGTAGTTTTCAGAGTATAGGTCTTTCACTTCCTTCGTTAGGTTTATTCCTAGGTATTTTATTCTTTTTAATGCAATTGTGAATGGAATTATTTTTCTGATTTCTCTTTCTGTTAGTTCATCATTAGTGTATAGGAAAGCAACAGATTTCTGTGTGTTAATTTTGTATCCTGCAAATTTGCTGAATTCAGATATTAGTTCTAGTAGTTTTGGAATGGAATCATTAGGGTTTTTTATGTACAGTATCATGTCATCTGCAAATAGTGACAACTTGACTTCTTCTTTACCAATCTGGATGCCTTGTATGTCTTTGTTTTGTCTGATTGCCGTGGCTAGGACCTCCAGTACTATGTTGAATAACAGTGGAGAGAGTGGGCATCCCTGTCTTGTTCCTGATCTTAGATGAAAAGCTTTCAGCGTCTCCCCATTAAGTATGATGTTAGCTGTGTATTTGTCATATATAGGCTTTATGATGTTGAGGTACTTGCCGTCTATACACATTTTGTTGAGAGTTTTAATCATGAATGGATGCTGAATTTTGTCAAATGCTTTTTCAGCATCTATGGAGATGATAATGTGGTTTTTGTACTTCTTTTTGTTGATGTGGTGGATGATGTTGATGGATTTTAGAATGTTGTACCATCCTTGCATCCCTGGGATGAATCCCACTTGATCATGGTGTATGATCCTCTTGATGTATTTTTGAATTCGGTTTGCTAATATTTTGTTGAATATATTTTTTAATGTAATTTATTTTATTATCATTAATTTACAATTACATGTGCACTATTATGATTATTAAACTACCCCTTCATCAGGAACCCCCAACCAACCCCATTACAGTCACTGTCCATCAGCGTAGTGAGATGCTATAGAATCACTAATTGTCGTCTCTGAGTTGTACTGCCCTCCCCGTGCACTCCCAACATTACATCTGCTAATCGTAATGCCCCTTTTTCCCTCTTATCCCTCCCTTCCCTCCCATTTTCCCCAGTCCCTTTCCCTTTGGTAACTATTAGTCCGTTCTTGGGTTCTGTGAGTCTGCTGCTGTTTTGTTCCTTCAGTTTTTTTCTTTGTTCTTATACTCCACATATGAGTGAAATCATTTGATACTTGTCTTTTTCGGCTTGGCTTATTTCACTGAGCATAATACCCTCTAGCTCCATCTATGTTGTTGCAAATGGTAGGATTTGTTTTCTTCTTATGGCTGAATAATATTCCATTGTGTATATGTACCACTTCTTCTTTATCCGTTCATCTACTGATGGACACTTAGGTTGCTTCCATTTCTTGGCTATTGTAAATAGTGCTGCAATAACCATAGGGGTGCATCTGTCCTTTTCAAATTGGGCTGCTGCATTCTTAGGGTAAATTCCTAGGAGTGGAATTCCTAGGTCAAATGGTATTTCTATTTTGAGTTTTTTGAGGAACCTCCATACACCTTTCCACAATGGTTGAACTAATTTGCAGTCCCACCAGCAGTGTAGGAGGATTCCCTTTTCTCCACATTCTCGCCAATATTTGTTGTTGTTTGTGTTTAGGAAGTTGGCCTTCCTCACTGGTGTGAGGTGATATCTCATTGTGGTTTTAATCTGCATTTCTCTGATGATTAGCGATGTTGAGCATATTTTCATGTGCCTGTTGGCCATCTGAATTTCTTCTTTGGAGAAGTGTCTATTCATGTCCTCTGCCCATTTCTTAACTGGGTTATTTGCTTTCTGTTTTTAAGGTGCATGAGTTCTTTATATATGTTGGATGTCAACCCTTTATCAGATACGTTTTTTATGAATATATTCTCCCATACTGTAGGATGTCTTTTTGTTCTACTGATGGTGTCCTTTGCTGTACAGAAGCTTTTCAGCTTGATATAGTCCCACTTGTTCATTTTTGCTTTTGTTTCCCTTGCCCGGGGAGATATGTTCATGAAGAAGTTGCTCATGTTTATGTCCAGGAGATTTTTGCCTATGTTTTTTTCTAAGAGTTTTATGGTTTCATTACTTACATTCAAGTCCTTGATCCACCTTGAGTTTACCTTTTTGTATGGGGCTAGACAATAGTCCAGTTTCATTCTCTTACATGTAGCTGTCCAGTTTTTCCAACACCACCTGCTGAAGAGGCTGTCATCTCCCCGTTGTATATCCAAGGCACTTTTATCAAATATTAATTGACAGTATATGTTGGGGTTAACGTTTGGATTTTCTGTTCTGTTCCACAGGTCTATGGGTCTGTTTTTGTGCCAATACGAAATTCTCTTGATTACTGTGGCTTTGTAGTAGAACTTGAAGTCAGGGAGTGCAATTCCCCCTGTTTTATTCCTCCTTCTCAGGATTGCTTTGGCTACTCGGGGTATTTCTTGATTCCATATGAATTTTACCACTATTTTTCTCAGTTCACTGAAGAAAGCTGTTGGTATTTTGATAGGGATTACATTGAATCTGTAGATTTCGATACGTATTATAGCCATTTTGATAACATTTATTCTACCTGGCCAAGATCATGGGATGCATTTCCATTTGTCAGTGTCCTCTTTAATTTCTCTTAGGAGTGTCTTGTAGTTTTCAGAGTACAGGTCTTTCACTTCCTTCGTTAGGTTTATTCCTAGGTATTTTATTCTTTTTGATGCAATTGTGAATGGAATTATTTTTCTGATTTCTCTTTCAGTTAGTTCATCATTAGTGTACACGGAAGCAACAGATTTCTGTGTCTTAATTTTGTATCCTGCAACTTTGCTGAATTTAGATATTAGTTCTAGTAGTTTTGGAATGAAATCTTTAGGCTTTTTTATGTGCAGTATTGTGTCATCTGCAAATAGTGACAATTTGACTTCTTCTTTACCAATCTGGATGCCTTGTATGTCTTTGATTTGTCTGGTTGCTTTGGCTAGGACCTCCAGTACTATGTTGAATAACAGTTGAGAGAGTGGGCATCCTGTCTTGTTCCCGATCTTAGATGAAAATCTTTCAGCGTCTCGCCGTTAAGTATGATGTTAGCTGTGGGTTTGTCATATATAGCCACATTTGTCATTTATGATGTTGAGGTTCTTGCCGTCTACACCCATTTTGTTGAGAGTCTTAATGAGGAGTGGATGTTGAATTTTGTCAAATGCTTTTTCAGCATCTATGGAGATGATCATGTGGTTTTTGTTCTGCTTTTTGTTGATGTGGTGGATGATGTTGATGGATTTTCGAATGTTGTACCATCCTTGCATCCCTGGGATGAATCCCACTTGATCATGTTGTATGAACCTCTTGATGTATTTTTGAATTCGGTTTGCTAATATTTTGTTAAGTATTTTTGCATCTACGTTCATCAGGGATATTGGTCTGTAATTTTCTTTTTTGGTGAGGTCTTTGCCCGGTTTTGGTATTAGAGTGATGCTGGCTTCATAGAATGAGTTTGGAAGTATTCCCTCCTCTTCTATTTTTTGGAAAACTTTAAGGAGAATCGGTGTTATTTCTTCTCTATATGTCTGGTACAATTCAGAGGTGAATCCATCGGCCCAGGGGTTTTGTTCTTGGGTAGTTTTTTGATTACCAATTCGATTTCGTCACTGGTGATTGGTCTGTTTAGTTTTTCTGTTTCTTGCTTGGTCAGTCTTGGAAGGTTGTATTTTTCTAAGAAGTTGTCCATTTCTTCTATGTTTTCCAGCTTGTTAGCATATAGATTCTCATAATATTCTCTTATGATTCTTTGTATTTCTGTTGGGTCCGTCGTGATCTTTCCTTTCTCGTTTCTGATTGTGTTTATGTGTGTAGATTCTCTTTTCCTCTTAATGAGTCTGGCTAGGGGTTTATTATTTTGTTTATTTTTTCAAAGAACCAGCTCTTGGTTTTTATGATTTTTTCTTTTGTTTTATTCTTCTCAATTTTATTTATTTCTTCTCTAATCTTTATTATGTCCCTCCTTCTGGTGACCTTGGGCCTCATTTGTTCTTTTTTTTCCAATTTCAGTAATTGTGTCTTTAGACTATTCATTTGGGAATGTTCTTCCTTCTTTAAATAGGCCTGGATTGCAATATACTTTCCTCTTAGAACTGCCTTTGCTGCGTCCCACAGAAGTTGTGGCTTTGTGTTGTTGTTGTCATTAGTCTCCATATATTCTTTGATTTCTGTTTTGATTTGGTCGTTAACCCACTGATTAATTAGGAGAGTGTTGTTAAGTCTCCATGTATTTGTGAGCCTTTTTGATTTCTTTCTAAAATTTATTTCTAGTTTTATACCTTGGTGATCTGAGAAGTTGCTTGGTAGGATTTCAATATTTTTGAAATTACTGAGGTTCTTTTTGTGGCCTAGTATGTGGTCTATTCTGGAAAATTTTCCATGTGCACTTGTGAAGAATGTGTATCCTGTTGCTTTTGGGTGTAGAGTTCTGAAGATGTCTGTTAGGTCCATCTGTTCTAGTGTGTTGTTCAGTGCCTCTGTGTCTTTACTTATTTTCTGTCTGGTTGATCTGTCCTCTGGAGTGAGTGGTGTGTTGAAGTCTCCTAAGATGAATGCATTGCTGTCTGTTTCCTCCTTTAATTCTCTTAGTATTTGTCTCACATATGCTGGCGCTCCTGTGTTGGGTGCATATACATTTATAATGGTTATATCTTCTTGTTGGACTGACCGGTTTATCATTATGTAATGTCCTTCTTTATCTTTTGCTACTTTCTTCGTTTTGAAGTCTATTTTGTCTGATACAAGTACTGCAACACCTGCTTTTTTCTCTTTGTTGTTTGCATGGAATATCTTTTTCCATCCCTTCACTTTTAGTCTCTGCATATCTTTAGATTTGAGGTGAGTTTCTTGTAGGCAGCATATAGATGGGTTCTGCTTTTTATCCATTCTGTTACTCTGTGTCTTTTGATTGGTGCATTCAATCCATTTACATTTAGGCTGATTATTGATAGGTATGTACTTATTGCCATTGCTGGCTTTAGATTCGTGGTTATCAAGGGTTCAATGTTGCTTCTTTACTATCTAACAATCTAACTTAACTTTCTTGTTAAGTTATTGTAAACACAGTCTGATGTTTCTTTCTTTCTCTCCCTTCTTATTCCTCCTCTTCCATTCTTTCTATAATAGGTGTTTTATTCTTTGCCTTTAGTTACTATTTGGATGGTACGCTTTCTGTGCTATGATTTTTTTGTTCTCTGGTGACATCATTTTAGGCTTAGGTGTGCTTCCATCTAGAGGAGTCCATTTAAGATATCCTGTAGTGGTCTTTTATGAGAGGCAAACTCTCTCAACTTTCGTTTATCTGGAAATTGTTTAATCCCTCCATCATATTTAAATGATAATCGTGGTGGATACAATATTCTTGGTTCGAGGCCCTTCTGTTTCATAACGTTAAATATATCATGCCATTGTCTTCTGGCCTGTAAGGCTTCTGTTGAGAAGTCTGATGATAGTCTGATGGGTTTTCCTTTGTAGGTGATCTTTTTTCTCTCTCTAGCTGCCTTTAATACCCTGTCTTTATATTTGATCTTTGCCATCTTAATTATTATGTGTCTTGGTGTTGTCTTCCTTGGGTCCCTTGTGTTGGGAGATCTATGAGCTTCGGTGGACGGCGAGACTACTTCTTTCCCCAGCGAGGGAACGTTTTCTGGAATTATTTCTTCAAGGACACTTTATATCCCTTTTTCTCTCTCTTCTTCCTCTGGTACTCCTATAATGCGAATATTGTTCCGTTTGGATTGGTCACACAGTTCTCTTAATATTCTTTCATTCCTAGAAATCCTTTTATCTCTCTCTGCCTCAGCTGCTCTGTATTCCTGTTCTCTCTTTTCTAGTCCATTAACAGTCTCTTGCATTTCATCCAGTCTGCTGTTAAGCCCGTCGATCGCTTGTCTGATTTCTGTATTGTCCTTCATCAGTCCCCTCACTTCCTCCCTCAGCTCTTGCACATTTCTCTGTAGGTCCATCAGCATGGTTATGACTTTTACTCTTAATTCTTTTTCAGGGTGGCTGTGCATTTCCATCCCTTCAGACTCCCTCTCTGTGGTTGTCTGGTTGATTTTGGTGTGAACCATATTCCTCTGTATATTCATGGCTATATAATTGGTCAATGATAGTTGCCACATATGTCAGCTGGGCTCTTGAAGACTTTAAAAAGAGAGAAAAAAAAGAAAAAAAGAAGAAAGAAAGATAAGAAAAAAGAAAGAAAAGAAAAAGCAAAAACACAACAAAAAACAAAACAAAACAAAACAAAAATTGCCCACCGGATGTAGATTCTGGGGGAATGCTCTAGGTGGCGCTGTCGCCCCACTATTCCACAGCTGTGACTGTGCTGCTCTGCAGGTCACTTTATCGCTCTGGCAGGGGTGGGAACGAATAGGAGTCTGTTGGTCTCAGTGAGAAGTGTAAGTATATCTACACTTCCTCAGTCACCAGCTAATGCGTCTGAAACTCCCCAGGACTCCCAGCCTGCTGGACTGAGTGTGCCGGGGCGATCCGGCTCCTCCGCTGGGCTCCTGTCTCTTTAAGACCGCTGAAGAAAGCGCGCGCTTTTTTTTTTTCCTTACTGGGAGCCGACTGCAAGCACCCTGGTACGTTCCCTGCTCAGATCCTGCTGCTCTGTCTCCCCAATCTCCACTGCACTGCGCAATGTGGGTCTGCGCTCCCCGCGCAGATCACCAGGGCTGACTACTTCGTGGTGTGCACTTCCACTCCCTCCTGGCTCTGACTCCTCTCCTCCCGCCAGTGTGCTGGAGTGGGGGAGTGCTCGGGTCCCGCTGGTTCCTGGCTCCGTATCTTACCCGCCTCTTGGGGTGCCGAGTGCTCTCGGGTGTAGCTGCACACTCTGCGCTTTCCTGTGTATTCTCGTCTCTCTTTTAGGACTAGATGTATTTTCTGTGTTTTCGTAGATAATTATAGTGTTGAGAGGAGATTTCTGCCGCCCTGCTCACACTGCCATCTTCCCGGAAGTCGATGAATGTTTTATAGTGTAGATTAAGCTGCATATAATTTCTATGTCAAAATAGCTATCATCTTTTTATTTTGTTTGTTTGAAGAGTGTTCCTTACAATGGATTTTTTCCTTGCAAAACCAGGGGGCATATTGCTATAATGTTTGCTCTAACAAGTGATAGAAGTAGTCATTTTCCCCGTATGCGGGAAAAGCATAAATCAGTCTTTGCAATGGGACTCTGTCTGAGGTATGAGTTTAGGAGTTAAACTTGGTTACAGAATTATGAATTAAAACTTAGAAAAGCTTAAGGACAGTGTATTTTCTGTGGATATTTAAGTGACTATAGAATATTTCACGGTATGATGAAAACTCACATTTTCCATTCCTTCTTGTACTTTTACGCTTTATGCTGATATTAGGTGGTGTTCTTAGCATTCGATGATGATGATTTTAGATTATTATTGATACTTTTGCAGCTTCAGTGAACACTACTTAAAACTGAGCCATTGAGCAATTTTAAAAAATTTAAGAGATCACAGTGATCCTCTCTAATTAAGAAATATCACTGTTGTACCACCCTTAAGAGAGACTTCAATTTAGCACAATGCAGCCCATCCTGTTATGTTCATCAAATTAGTTCTGTTTAAATGCAGATGATGTAAAACATTCCTGCAGAAAGCTACTTAGCAGTATTCTTAGAGCCACTGGAATTTTGGGGTGGATAGAGTAAAAAGCAGTAAAGAAATTTGATCTTTATCTAAATAGAGAAATTAAAGCCTCATTAAATTACTATTGAGGTCACTGGGGTCCACCTGCTCCTCATTTTCTCTCCTTTTGTTTCTAGTAGTTCAAGTCCTTGGCTATTGTTGTCATTCAAATCCTTTCAGCAACAGTTAATGGGAAACTTAATGCAACGAATAAATAAATTTATTATGTCACATAACAGGTGGCCAAGAAGATGTGTGATGCCCAGTCATGAACACATAAGGGCGCTCATTCTATTTCTCTGCTATTCTCCCAGCTCTTCCTTCTTTGCGACTGACATTATTCTCAGGCTAGCTTCTCTCACTGTATTGATATGCTTGCCAGCAACTGCTATGGAAACATGTTTCCTTGATCATGTCCAGAAGAAAATAATTCTCTTCCAATATGTCAGACACTTTAGTTGTTACCCAATATCTATTGTTCCTTGTTACATATTGTGATAGTTAATTTTATGTGTCAAGTTGACTAGACTAAAGGATGCCCAGATAGCTGGGAAAACATTATTTTTGGGTGTGTCTGTGTAGGTGTTTCTGAAAGGGATAAGCATTTGGGTCAGTGGACTGAGTGAAAGCCATCCTCACTAAAGCAGGTGGGCACCATGCCATCCACTGAGAGCCTGTCGGAACAAGAAGGAAGAGAAGGGTGGCTCTCCTCTGTCCCTGAGCCGGGGCACCCTCCGGCTTCAGCGCTCCTAGCCGAGGGCTGTCAGAGGGGAAATGCTGTGGCCGACACCGTCTCGGGTTTTGGACTTGTAATGAGAATTGATAACATAAGCTTCCTGGGTTTCTCAGGCCTTCAGACGTGGACTGAATTAAACCGTTGGCTTTCCTTGTCTCCAGCTTGTAGACAGCAGATGGTGGGACTTCATGGCTTCCATAGTCATGTGAGCCAATTCCTATATGAAATCTCCTCATGGTATATTGGGTGGAGTGAGGTTTGCTGGAGGGCTGGTCCTTGAGATGGAAGTCTGGTATGGAAAAGGGCAAACAATAAGGCAGAGGGACCTGGAATATCTGTCAGCTTCGTGGAGGAAAGCTACCTTACCAGCTTGAATTTATGGTAAGGAAAAAAACCACTATGGGTTTTACTTAAAATTTTTGTAAGGTTTCTGAACTGATGCCCTTGCCAATAGAAGAGTAGAATACAGTCTGCTCTTCAGACTTTCTCTATTACTTTGGGCCGTGAGCTCAATCCTGGGCCAGAAATGGTTTCCAAAGGAACCTATGGAGCGTGTTTATTCAGTTAAACCTTGTTTGCTGAACCAATCACTGGCAAGAGGGATGGGATTATGT
The DNA here is from genome assembly GCA_032199065.1 of Smutsia gigantea. NCBI lineage: Eukaryota > Metazoa > Chordata > Mammalia > Pholidota > Manidae > Smutsia > Smutsia gigantea. The sequence continues at coordinate 12,644 of JAVSCE010022261.1, read as the reverse complement.
TTACTGGTTAATGTTCTCCAGGACCTACTCTTGGAGGAAGAACCTAATGGATCAGTAGAAGTTGAGTCATGTTGGGATTCTATTAGGAGGATGTGAAGAATGGTTGATCCAATAATGTTCATTAGAAGCATATCTCTCCTCACTGGCATAGCTAACTGACTGTGGTCTAAGAAAATAAATGCCAACTAATTTAGTGCACTCTAATGATATAATCCCAGGGCCATTCTGCTGCTTAGATTATTTAGACTGGAGAGTAGAGCCTAAATAATGGACGTTATTTCAGATTTAGCATGTTTGTTTTTCATTTACTCACATTTATTCACATGGAATGAGTATGTTTGCACTGGGTGTTGAAATAGTGATCCATGTTGCTGGGTGGGGTGGGCAAGGTTCCCCTTCCTTTAGATATTGTCATCTGAGAGAAGCTGTTTGGTTTGTCATCTGAGGATTAGTTAGAATTGTTTCCACCAGGCTTCAGTAATATAAAAGAAATAATCTCTAATAGTTCATAAGTCCAATACTAGTCTAAATAGTTAAAGAGCTCAACAACTGATCAACTTCCCACTAGTTCTCTAACTACCCCCAACTTTTGTCTGAGAGTAAGGTGGAGAGTGTTATCTAGATGGAGAGAATTGATGAATTTTGAAATTTTGTCTGGTGCTGAAATCATGTATACTGCTGGAAACTATCTTGAACTACTCTCCTGAATGTCACATGCCCCTTAAAATTTGCTTAACATATAAACGACTAGGACTGAAGAACTTAGATTACTGCTTGCATAATTAATCTCTGAAGAAAAAACAGAATATAGGCTGGGTACTCTGCATTAAATTGTTTGGGTAACTAGATCCTGAGAAAGCCACTAATTGCACAGACTTGAACAGATTGGGTTCTAGTGTCCAATTTATGATATAACAATCCTGCCCTCTCCATGGACTAGTTGTATGAATTTGGGCAATTGCTTTATCTCTCTGTCTCAGTGTCCTCACTGTCAAAGGCACTGATGATAACACCTGCCCTGCGGGTGACTGGAAGTGGAGTGAGAATAAGGTGTTTAGCACAGCGTCTGTTACACAGGAAAGCTGACATCGCCAAAGTTGTTGCAGGTCACCTGGGCCCACAGCTTCTTTCCCAGCAGTTTCTCCATTTTGAGAACAGTGAGTTGACAAAGAAAAAGGGGTTTTATTTTCTCTCCGAGGTGGAGGACTCCATGTTTCCTAGATATCATCCCTCAGTAACACTGACCAGGACCTTTCCTTACCCCAGATTTCATTCATAAAGAAGTTACACACATGCATGCGATTTTAAAAGAGATCAATTTTGACGCCTTTAAAAACAGTTGTCAGATTGAGCTAGAGGGTATTATGCTCAGTGAAATAAGCCAAGGTGAAAAGACAAGTACCAAATGATTTCACTCATATGTGTAGTATAAGAACTGAGAAAAAATTGAAGGAACAAAACAGCAAGAGACTCACAGAACCCATGAAAGGACTAACAGTTACCAAAGGGAAAGGGACTGGGGAGGATGGGTGGGAACGGAGTGGCTAGGGGGAAAAAGGGACATTACGATTAGCCGATGTACTATTAAGGGGGCACGGGGAGGGCTGTACAACCCAGGGAGGACAAGTAGTGACTCTGTGGCATCTCACTATGCTGATAGACAGTGACTGTAATGGGGTTGGGGGGGACCTGATGAATGGGGCAGTGTAATCACCATAATATTACTCATTTAATTGTAGATTAATGATATCAAAATAAACTTAAAAATAAAAAAATAAAAAAATAAAAACAGTTGTCAGCTGGCATAAATACTGCCTACCACCAGCTGGGCCGCATTCATCTTAGATTTTAGCTGAGCTCTCTGAGAAGATAAAATTTCTGTATGTAGGGATTAGATGTCAGAGACTGGAGGTTATCTCTGACAATGAACAAATTGATTTCAGCCAATATAAGGAAACACTCCCTAAAAATTATGCCAATCTTAAAACTTAATTGGATGTGCCTAGTCACGAAGAGTTGTTTTCCTGGAGGCGCCTAAGTAGAGTGGACAAGCCATTGTAACTTTACCTGGTGAGTTGTCAGTGACAGTCAGAATGTGTAATTCCTTGGAAAAGCCAGCAGTTGAAATTACTCAAAGACAAATCTTAATCACCCTGAAGCTGCAGTTATTGAACTAGTTATTTAAAGGACCTTAATATGATATTAAAAATCAAGTAAAAATTGATGAGGCCAGGGGAAATGTAAACACAGTCCTCTGGAGAGAATTAAAAAATTTCATGCGTTTACCTTTTCTCACTGCAAAAACAAGGCAATTACGAGACTTTTGACTTTTTAATTATACTGTTGCCACATATTTTAACATCATTTTGAAGAATCTTGAAAGAAATTGTTTTAATTGAGGCCAACTCAAATTTTGGTTATTATTTATAATTAGGTGGAATTTTCCCTTAATGTGATTTTGTTCAAGCCTTCAAAACAGCTAAAAGAAAAGCTAGCATTATATGCAATGAACATTTATTTATACGACCCTATTTTCTCATCTAATGAACTTAGCAATAAAAAATAGAGGGGAAGGAAGCTAACACTCACTGGGCCATCACTGTGCGAGTTGACTTGCATGGCACACAGCAGCTTATTTAACTTCTAAGTAACCTGGTGAGATAGAGGTTTAATGTATTTTATAGATAAGAACCTTCAGAAGCATTAAACACCTTATTTATTGTCTCTGAGCCAATACATACAGGAGCCAGGATTTTAACTTGAATCCAAATAAAAGTCATCTCTGTGGAGGCTTTCCCATCTCAAATTTCCATCTCAACTCAAATGCCTTCCCTGACTTGGCAGGGACATAGGAAGTGACTCTGAAAGGTAAGTGGGAGGGGATGTCAGCCATATAGAGGCTGAATTGGAAGGTACCTATTTGCTTAAATGCATTCACATTAAATTTTTAAGAAATCATTTTGGCAGGTAAATAAACTCATCTCCTAGTTTTATCAGGCATGCATGTCAAGAGTTTGCAACCGTCAAAATGCCATTATGTTTTCATGCTGTAGACTGAATGTACAGAGAGAACAAATGATTCATGGGACCAAAATGCAATCCTGTTTTAGTCTGCTCTGGCCTCTCTAAAATTGTATTTAGTGGAGAGGTTTTTCCACAAAAAATGTGGACAGGTTCAGTTGACTTTTCTTAAGTGAAACACATACCCACAATGGATTTAAATCACAAACCTTCTCAGTTCAGAAATTAGAGTGCTCAGTACTCCATAAGAATCAAAACTTGATAGCTGACTTGTCATTCATGTGAGCTGCCCTTGCAGTGGGAGAATGTCACAGTACTTTTCCTCGTCCTCACCTGATCTCTCAAGTCATGGCTCCTTCTCCCTGACAGGAGAGGTGAGGGGGTAAGGCTATAAGGAAGTTGCTACTTGAGAGGGTGCTTCTGAGAGCTGGCTCAGGTAGGTACTCAAAGTTCACTCGCTTTGGGGTTCTTCTGCCGCTCCCTCCATGATTCCTAATTCTAGGATTTTTCGCATGCAGTTGTTATGGGAGGAGGAGGGAAGATGCAAATCAATGTCAGTGGATATTTGAGCCTCCATCTATAAGCCCTAGAATTTTTTAACTCCACTCAGCTTTTTGTTGCTGTCTTTTCTTGCCCTCTGGACTGGACTGATGTTCACCCGATGCTGGCTTTTACTTGTCTATAGTCAACGCAGGTTCACAGAAACACTTTTGCATTCTTTCCTCTGATAATTTCTGGGAGTGCAGGCCAGTTTCAACTTTTCCTAACAATTCCCTTCTAAACTTGTCACTCCTCAGCCCCTCTGAGCATGAAGTTAGGGGTCAAGTTAGGGGAGAGCTCCCAGTCCACTCTGCCTCCCCGCAGAGGTGCATAAATCACAGGTACGATGCTCTCCCAGAGTTCCACTGAAGCCCTCCTCATTTGTTTAGTTAGATGTGAGAGAGGCAGCAATTAGGAGAGAGGGAGTTGGGGCAGACATTATGGTTTTGCCCAAAGGACTCCAACAAAAATCCTTTCTTTGGCCCCATTTTTTTCAAATCCATACATCCCTGCCTTGTCCAATAATCATAGGACCAGTTTTTATAATTTTCTCTATAAATTCTGCATTTTGATCTTGTATCTTTTGTAGCTTGAGGCATCAAGTGAAATGTCAATTTGGTAACACAACTATCACTTTAGGTAAGGCTGGTGTAGCGCTGAACCGGACAAAAGTAGTTTGGTTTGGTATTCAGTAATCTATTTGAACCTTTGAAAACAGTATCCAGACGAGGTTCAGTGAGGACCCTTGCATGGGCTTTGTGGGATCTGTAAACCTCCTGGAATGATGGACAAAATTTCAATGTGTGCATGCAAATGCACATTTTTGGGAGGTTCACAACCCCAAACAGGTTAAAACCTGTGGGGAAAAATGGTGTAGAATTTGTACACATATCGAGTGTCTCTATCTGAGGATAGAGCCATATGTGGGTACAGTATTAATCATACAGCTAACTCAAGTTATGTTTTAACTTAGTAAAGTCAAGGGAACTATGGATGTTAATAACTTTGAACCCCACTCCATGGCTTTTTGTTCCTTCCCTGTCAAAGTCAAATTAGTTTTTAAAACATTTATATCAGCTTCCTTCGGCATGCTTTAAAATAAAGCAGTATGGCAGCAGTAGGGAAGGGGAGTTATATCATATTTTTCACGAAAAACACTACTATGTATGTATATTTCCAGTTAGATCCTTTTTTTATTTTTTTAATTATTTTATTTACAAAATGCTACTAAGGATTTTACAACTATAGACTCTTGTAATGCATTTTGGGGCAGAAACTCTTAAGGCAGCAAAAACAGAATTAGGGAAAAAGTCGCATGAAGTAATGCAGCAGATAAGATGTTCTTTTAAAGTTATAATTGTAAATTGAATGCAGAAAGATAACAGGGTTTTTTCTCATCTAGGCATTTTGGTCTATATTTTTAATTCCTTATACCTCATACTGAAACTTCCATGTCTTACTGAGTCAATGCTGAATCCTAGACACATTCATAAGGAATTTTAAAAATGAAACTTTTCAGAAATACCAAAAATCAAGATAATAATGAAGGCATTTTTTATATAGGTTTTTCTCTGCTGTCACTTCAAAGTGCTTTTCAAAGTTTTCTCAAGCATAACTTCTCCTTTCAGACAGATGTAATAATGTTTCAATGCAGTTCAGGAATCATTTGGGCTACCAGACTCAGCTGCCTTGAACAGGCTTCTACCATTCTTTATGACTCTCTCTGTCCCCTCTCCACCTCATTCTCTTTACTCTTAGTAGATAGTTCTGCTGCACTGGGGCTTAAGAAAACAGAGACCTTGAGTTGCATGCAAGTTTAGTACATTCCTGTCTTTCTACAGTTGAAATTACATAAAACTGTCCCCTTCTTTCCCACTGTTTTAGAGAGCAGAGGCTTCTTTTCTTCCAGCTACATTTTTGCTCGTGCTGGATCTCCTGCATCTTGACTCGAAACATCACGTTTCCTGTCACTCATCTCTTCTAATGTTCCACCTTTATAGTGCTTTCCCTTGCACCTACAAGTGATGCTTGTATTCTTCACATCATTCCAGTGCCTCCCCTGCTGCCTCAGCATCCTTCTTGTCATTCATTCTCCCTACTACTTCAATTCACATTTACTCCTCCATTGTTGACATGCCACCAAACTACAAAAATGGTGCTTTAAAGGCCATTTTAAGAAATCAAAAGACAAGGCGTGGCATCCGTGCCCTTCCAAGCCTGTGCCGTGCATGTCATATCATTGTTGACAACCTCGTCTTCAAAGAGTAATGCTATTCGGTCCCCTGCCTCTTTCCACTGGACATGATGCCTGATACATTGTAGCTGTGCAGGGAATATTAAATAGATGAATAAATTTAGAACAAACTTTGTTTTTTGCATTATATCAGTTATTTGTTGCCATATAAATACTATGTGACAACCACAGCACCTCTGTGACATACCACAGTAAACATTTATTCACTGCACAAATCTGTAGAGCTCAGCGGGTCCTGGTGGGCTTGGCTGGTCTCACCTGGGCTGCCTCCTGGGGAGGCGGTGGGCCTTCTGGGCAGTTCTGCTGTTCTTGGCTGTGCTCCCTCATGTCTCTCAGAGCTGCCAGGCTGTCGGATGGCCTGAGATGGCCTTAGGCCTTGGCTCGCCCACTCCATGTGTCGGCCTCCAGCAGGCCGGCCAGGGATGCTCTCGTGGAGATGGCTGCGGTGCTAGTGTGAGGACAGGCACGACTGGAAGTACTTTACAGGAATCCTTGTGCTGGGCTTGCCAGCATCCCATCATCCAAGTCAGGTCCCATGGGTGACTTCAGAGGCAAGGGGCAGGCTTGCCTCTCTATTGAGTGTAACTGTGAAGTGTAATGGTGGAAAGTGTGAAAAAGTAAGAAAGGGTAAAAAAAATGAGTTCATTAATACAATCAATCTACCAGATTCATGACCTTCAGGTTGACCATTTAAGCCTCACTTGTTTGAATCACTATTCCTAAACAGCTCCCAATCAGTGGGCAGCCACAGGTTCCTTTCCTTTTCTCACTCTTACAGGAAATCTTGTAATAAATAATCATAAGTGCATTACTCTTTTCTCTATTGAAGTCATTCCTTTGCATGTTAGCCCAAACAAACCAGCAAGTGTGTAGGTTGTGTAGTAGCTGTTAACATTGGTGAATCACTGACAAATGCCACAGCAACACATTCTCCAAGCTTGCTAAGTGGTTCACTGATTTCAAGGCCACGTCTCTATAATATTTTTGTTTTTGTTTTATGTTCAGGAGATGGTTTCAGCTACAACGTTCCATTTATAGCAGGAAGAAGAAAGAATGAAAGGTGCACCCATCAGACTTACTCTCCTTGACTATTCCAGTGATGGGTGACCACACCTGGTCAGAAATCAGCAGTGGAGAGAAGAGCTGGGGCTGCATGAAAGAATACAGTGTCTGCATCTGGTATAACGTCCCACAAGTGGGTGATCAGGTTAAAGGGTTATGATTTACTTATGCCCCATACTACATAAGTTCATATTCTCCTTCAAAAGGACTTATCCAGTTCACAATGCCATTAGCAGAACATCTTTATTGCACTCTTACCACAGCCTTACCAATATTCTTTTTTTTAAAGTTTATTTGATATCATTAATCTACAATTAAATGAGCGATATTATGGTGATTAGACTATGCCCTTTTCAGGACCCCACACCAACCCCATTACAGTCACTGTCCATCAGCGTAGTGAGATGTTATAGAGTCACTACTTGTCCTCTGTGGGTTGTACAGCCCTCCCCGTGACCCTCCAAAATTACATCTGCAAATCGTAATGCCCCCTTTTTCCCCCTTCTCCCTCCCTTCCCACCCATCCTCCCCAGACCCTTCTTCTTTGGTAACTATTAGTCCGTTCTTGGGTTCTGTGAGTCTCCTGCTGTTTTGTTCCTTCAGTTTTTTTCTTAGTTCTTACACTCCACATAGGAGTGAAATCATATGGTACTTGCCTTTTTCGGCTTGCCTTATTTCACTGAGTAAACTACCCTCTAGCTCCATCCATGTTGTTGCAAATGTTAGGATTTATTTTCTTTTTTGGCTGAATAAAATTGCCTTGTTTATATGTACCACCTCTTCTTTATCCATTCATCTAATGATGGACACTTCGATGGCTTCCTTTTCTTGGCTATTATAAATAGTGCTGTGATAAACATAGGGGTGCATCTGTCTTTTTCAAACTGGGCTGCTGCATTCTTAGGGTAAATTACTAAGAGTGGGATTCCTCGGTGAAATGGTATTTCTATTTTGAGTTTTTTGAGGAAACCCCTTAGTACTTTCCACAATGGTTGAAATAATTTGCATTCCCACCTGCAGTGTTGGAGGGTTCCCTTTTCTCCACATCCTCGTCAGCATTTGTGGTTGTCTGTGTTTAGGATGTTGGCCGTCCTCACTGGAGTGAGGTGATTTCGCATTGTGGTTTTAAATTGCATTTCTCTGATGATTAGCGATGTGGAGCATCTTTTCATGTGCCTGTTGGCCATCTGAATTTCTTCTTTAGAGAAGTGTCCATTCATGTCCTCTGCCCATTTCTTAATTGGATTGTTTGCTTTTTGTTTGTTAAGGTGGGTGAGTTCTTTATATATTTCCGATTTCAACCGTTTATCAGATACGTTATTTATGAATATATTCTCCCATACTGTAGGATGTCTTTTTGTTCTACCGATGGTGTCCTTTGCTGTACAGAAGCTTTTCAGCTTCATATAGTCCCAATTGTTCATTTTTGCTTTTGGTTCCGTTGCCCGGGGAGATATGTTAATGAAGAAGTTGCTCATGTTTATGTCCAAGAGATTTTTGCCCATGTTTATTTCTAAGAGTTTTATGGTTTCATGACTTACATTCAGGTCTTTCATCCACCTTGAGTTTACCTTTGTGTATGGGCTAGACAGTAGTCCAGTTTCATTCTCTTTCATGTAGCTGTCCAGTTTTTCCAACACCAGCTGCAGAAGAGGCTGTCATCTCCCCATTGTATTCCAAGGCTTCTTTATCAAATTTTAATTGACTGTATATGTTGGGGCTAATGTTTGGATTTTCTATTCTGTTCCACAGGTCTGTGGGTCTGTTTTTGTGCCAATACAAAATTGTCTTGATTACTGTGGCTTTGTAGTACCTCTTCAAGTCAGGGAGCGTAATTCCCCCTGTTTTGTTCCTCCTTCTCAGGATTGCTTGGGCTATTTGGGGTCCTTTGTGGTTCCATATGAATTTTAGAATTATTTGTTCCAGTTCACTGAAAAAGCTGTTGGTAGTTTGATAAGAATTGCATTGAATCTGTAGATTTCTTTAGGTAGTATAGCCATTTTGACAATATTTATTCTTCCTAGCCAAGAGCATGGGATGCATTTCCATTTGTTAGTCTCCTCTTTAATTTCTCTTAGGAGTGTCTTGTAGTTTTCAGAGTACAGGTCTTTCACTTCTTTCGTTAAGTTTATTCCTAGGTATTTTATTCTTTTTGATGCAATTGTGAATGGAATTGTTTTTCTGATTTCTCTTTCTGTTAGTTCATCATTAGTGTATAGGAAGCCAACAGATTTCTCTGCGTTAATTTTGTAACCTGCAACTTTGCTGAATTCAGATATTAGTTCTAGTAGTTTTGGATGGGAGTCTACGGGGTTTTTTATGTACAGTATCATCTCATCTGCAAATAGTGACAATCTGACTTCTTCTTTACCAATCTGGATGCCTTGTATGTCTTTGTTAAGTCTGATAGCCATGGCTACGACCTCCAGTAATATGTTGAATAACATTGGAGAGAGTGGGCATCCCTGTCTTGTTCCCGATCTTAGATGAAAAGCTTTCAGTGTCTCGCTGTTAAGTATTATGTTAGCTGTGGGTTTGTCATATATAGCCTTTATGATGTTGAGGTATTTGCCGTCTATACCCATTTTGTTGAGAGTTTTAATCAGGAATGGATGCTGAATTTTGTCAAATGCTTTTTCAGCATCTATGGAGATGATCATGTCGTTTTTGTTCTTCTTTTTGTTGATGTGGTGGATGATTTTGATGCATTTTCGAATGTTGTACCATCCTTGCATGCCTGGGATGAATCCCACTTGATCATGTTGTATGATCCTCTTGATGTATTTTTGAATTCGGTTTGCTAATATTTTGTTGAGTATTTTTGCATCTACGTTCATCTGGGATATTGGTCTGTAATTTTCTTTCTTGATGCCGTCTTTGTCCCGTTTTGGTATTAGAGTGATGCTGGCTTCATAGAATGAGTTTGGAAGTATTCACTCCTCTTGTATTTTTTGGAAAACTTTAAGAAGAATGGGTGTTATTTCTTCTCTGTATGTCTGGCAGAATTCAGAGGTGAATCCTCCAATTCCGGGGGTTTTGTTCTTTGGTAGTTTTTTGATTACTGACTCAATTTCGTTGCTGGTAATTAGTCTGTTTAATTTTTCTTTTCCTTGCTTGGTCAGTCTTGGAACGTTGTATTTTTCTAAGAAGCTGTCCATTTTTTCTATGTTTTCCAGCTTGTTAGCAAATACATTCTCATAATATTCTCTTATAATTCTTTGTATATCAGTGGGGTCCATCGTTATTATTCCTTTCTCATTTCTGATTCTGTTTATGTATGTAGATTCTATTTTTCTCTTAGTGAGTCTAGCGAGGGGGTTATCTATTTTGTTTATTTTTTCAACCATCCAGCACTTGGTTTCATTGAGTTTTTCTATTGTTTTATTCTTCTCAATTTTATTTATTTCTTCTCTAATCTTTATTATGTCCATCCTTTTGGTGACTTTGGGCCTCATATGTTCTTCTTTTTCCAATTTCAGTTATTGTGCCTTTAGACTATTCATTTTGGAAGGTTCTTCCTTCTTTAAATAGGCCTGGGTTGCAATATACATTCCTCTTAGAACTGTCTTTGCTGCGTCCCGCAGAAGTTGTGGCTTTGTGTTGTTGTTGTCATTAGTCTCCATATATTCTTTGATTTCTGTTTTGATTTGGTCATTAACCCATTGATTTGTTAGGAGAGTGTATTTAAGTCCATGTATTTGTGAGCCTTTTTGATTTCTTTGTAAAATTTCTTTCTACTTTTACACCTTGGTGATCTGAGAAGTTGGTTGGTGGGATTTCAATATTTTTGAAATTACTAAGGTTCTTTTTGTGGCTTAGTATGTGGTCTATTCTGGAAAATGTTCCATGTGCACTTGAGAAGAATGTGTATCCTGCTGCTTTCGGGTGTAGAGTACTGTAGATGTCTGTTAGGTCCATCTGTTCTAGTGTGTTGTTCAGTGACTCTGTGTCTTTACTTATTTTCTCTCTGGTTGATCTGTCCTCTGGAGTGAGTGGTGTGCTGAAGTCTCCTAAAATGAATGCATTGCTGTCTATTTCCTCCTTTAATTCTTTTAGGATTTGTTTCACATATGCTGGCACTCCTGTGTTAGGTGCATATATATTTATAATGGTTATATCTTCCTGTTGGACTGACCCCTTTATTATTATGTAATGCCCTTTTTATCTCTTGCTAGTTTCTTCTTTTTGAAGTCTATTTTGTCTGATACAAGTACTGCAACACCTACTTTTTTCTGCTTGTCGTTTGCATCAAATAACTTTTTCCATCCCTTCGCTTTTAGTCTGTGTATATCTTTTGGTTTGAGGTGAGTCTCTTGTAAGCAGCATATAGATGGTCTTGCTTTTTTATCCAGTCTATTACTCTGTGTCTTTTGATTGGTGCATTCAGTCCATTTACATTTAGGGTGATTATTGATAGATATGTACTTATTGCCATTGCTGACTTTAGATTCGTGGTTACCAAAGTTTCAAGGGTTGCTTCTTTACTATCTAACAGTCTACATTAACTTTCTTGTTAAGTAATTGTAAACACTGTCTGATGATTCTTTATATCTCTCCCTTCTTATTCTTCCTTCTCCATGTTTTATATACTTGGTGTTTTATTCTTTGCCTTTATTAGTATTTGGATGATCTGTGTTCTTTGCTATGATTTTTTTTTCTCTGGTGACATCTTTTTAGCCTTAGGAGTGCTTCCATCTACAGCAGTCCATTCAAGATATCCTGTAGTCTTGGTTTATGATCGGCAAACTCTCTCAAGTTTCGTTTGTCTATAAATTGTTTAATCCCTCCATCACATTTAAATGATAATCGTGCTGGATTCAATATTCTTCGTTCGAGGCCCTTCTGTTTCTAATGTTAAATATATCATGCCATTCTCTTCTGGCCTGTAAGGTTTCAGTTGAGAAGTGTGATGATAGTCTAATGTGTTTTCCTTTATAGGTGAACTTTTTTCTCTCTCTAGTTTCCTTTAATACTCTGTCTTTATCTTTGATCGTTGCCACCTTAATTATTATGTGTCTTGGTGTTGTCTTCCTTGGGTCCCTTTTGTTGGGAGATCTGTGGGGTTTTGGTGGACTGCAAGACTATTTCCTACCCCAGCGAAGGGAATGTTTTCTGCAATTATTTCTTCAAAGACACTTTCTATCCCTTTTTCTCTCTCTTGTTCCTCTGATACTCGTATAATACGAATATTGTTCCATTTGGATTGGTCACACTGTTCCCTTAATATTCTTTCATTCCTAGAAATCCTTTTATCTCCCCTGCCTCAGCTTCTGTGTATTCCTGTTCTCTGATTTCTATTCCATTAACAGTGTCTTGCTTCTCATCCAGTCTGCTGTTAAGCCCGTCGATCGCTTGTCTGATTTCTGCATTGTGTTTCCTCATTTCCCTCACTTCCTCCCTCAGCTCTTGCACATTTCTCTGTAGATTCATCAGCAAGGTTATGACTTTTATTCTGAATTCTTTTTCAGCAAGACTGTGCATCTCCATCCCTTCAGGCTCCCTTTCTGGGGTTGTCTTGTTCATTTTGATCTGAACCATATTCCTCTGTCTTTTAATGGCTATAGAAGTGTTCGCTGGTAGTTGCCACGTATGTCAGTTGGGCTCTTTAAGACTTTAAAGAGAGAAAGAAAAAGAAAAAAAAGAAAGAAAAGTAAAGAAAACAACAAAAAACAAAAAAACAAACAAAACAAAAAAACGCCCACCTGAATTGGATTCTATGGGGATGCTGTAGGTGGCACTGTTGCCCCCCTATTCCACAGTCATGGCT
>JAVSCE010022260.1:0-266967 GCA_032199065.1 Smutsia gigantea | reverse complement strand
AGGAAGAGAAAGAAAAGATAATAAAAGAAGGAAGAGAAAGAAAAGATAATAAAAGAAGGAAGAGAAAGAAAAGAAAAAAGGGGGAAAAAAAAGCCCACTGGGAGTAGATTCTGTATTGATGCTGTACATGGCGCTGTTGCTCCACTATTCTGCAGCTGTGGCCATGCCGTTCTGCTGGGCCGTTTGCATCCCTGGCCAGGCGGGAACAAATGGGAGGCTACTGTTCTCCGTGCAAAGTTTCAGTGCGGTTACTTTTTCCTATTCGCCAGGCAAGGGGTCCGGAATTCCTCAGGACTCCTAGCCCACTGGGCTGAATGTGCTGGGATGATCCCAAGACCGCTGATAAAAGCGCGTGCTTTTCTTTTGTCCCGGGAGCCGGCTGCAAGGACCCAGGCACGTTCCCAGCTCAAAACTTGCACCTTCTGCCTCTCCGATCTCCACTACACCATGCAATGTGTATCAGAGCTCCCGGTGCAGATCACCAGGGCTGGTTATTTCACAGGGTGTACTTCCACTCCCTCCTGGCTCTGAATCCTCTCCTCCTGCTGGTGCGCTGTGGTCGCGGAGTCTTCAGGTCCCGCCGGGACACAGCTCCTTATCTTACCCGCCTTGCGGGGTGCCGAGTCGTCTCAGGTGCAGATGCAGGCTGTGCGTTGTCCTGTGTATTCTGGTCTCTCTTTTAGGAATAGTTGTATTTGCTGTATTTTCATAGATATTTATGGGTTTGGGAGGAGATTTCCACCGCCCTGCTCACGCTGCCATCTTCCCAGAACTCCTGAGGATGGAAGTTTTTAAGGGAAGGGGATTAAATGAGATTATGAACTATTTTCTTTATTTCTGTGCTGTTTTAATGGATACATGAACATGTCAATTATATATTCTTATTACACTAAGGAAATAGATATAGTGTAGTTCTTCATGTTACAAAATGGATATGCATCCACCTCAGAGTTCATGTACAATGCAAATTTCTTCAGTGTATTTGAAATATAACTCAGTACAAAACAAAAATAATTGATTTTCAAAAGTGTGTATGTAACAAAATTTTTAATTGTGAATAGGTTACCTGTAAAACAGACATTTTGACTTGAAAGTCAACTATATATTCTGCAGTGGAACCTTCAATTTGTCTTTAAGGAGGTTTTCCATGTCCAACCATTTCCTGTTTTGTTCTGGGAGGAATTTCTTGGTGATGCTTAACCAGTTTACACTTCAGCTAACCAGAAAGGAACATACAAGTTCATCAAAATGCTCTCCAGGACCAGACAATGTCAGTCCTTTCCATTCTAGACATTTTATGGGGCATAGGAGAATCCCACTGAGGTTTTGTTTTCCATTTCCCTGATGGCTGGTGATGTGGAACATCTTTACGTAATACATATTGGTCATTTGGCTATGTTCTTTTATTAAGTGCCTCTTCAAATCTTCAGCCCATTTTGAAAACCAGATTTGCCTATCTTACTGATTTCTAGCATTTCTTTATATATTTTTGACACAAATCCTTCCTTGGATATCAGTATTATGAACGTCTTTTCCTAGGTTGTGGCTGCCTTTTCACTTTCTGTATGAGGAATAGAAATTATTAACTTTTATAAAATCTAATTTATCGAACTTTTCTAGTTGAGGCTTTTGGTGTAGAAATCTTTGCCTACTCTAATGTTATGAAGATATTCTACTGTATTTTCCTCCAGAAGCTTTGCTGACTTTTCTTTCACATTGAAGTCTCTGATCTGTGTCAAATTAATCATTGTTAATGATGTGAGATTAGCTGTAACATATTGTGTCATTTTAAGGATTCAAAGTGTGTGTGTATGAAGGTGGATGTGTGTGTTATTTAGAAGAGTGCCTGGCAGATAGTCACTGCTACCTAAACGTTAACTATTATCACTAATAGTATTTGCTGTTTCTAATTTATTCAGTAATTCCCTAATGATATTTTAATCTTTATTTTCTTAGCTCTATTACACGTTTAAAATGTTATATTGTTTCATTATTTAATATCTGAGTACTAGTTTTACTCAATTCTTGCTCTTTTTAAGTTCTGCTGTAACATAAAGCACTTTTAGGAACTATTTTTTAGTCTTTTGGTTTGTTTCCTTTGCTTGCTTCCAGACTGGATTGCTTAACTGACTTTTAAAAGCTTTCACCTTTCTTTCTTCTCTTTTCTGTCTTATTTTTCCCTTCCCCCTCTCTCTGCCATCTATCTCCTCCTCCTCCTTCCTCTCTCTTTCTCTCTTCAGTATTCACCATACCATGTCCTCTCACCTTCTCATGATATTTTGGTAATGCTTCCCTAGACATTCTATTTCATTTGCTGTAATATAAATAGTTTGTATTTCCCCAAGGAAACAGGCAACACTGCTCTTCTTCTTTGTATTGTGTTAAATATCTTATATTTGGGTTCACTTCTCAGAGACAGCAATGTAGCCTATTTCCTCGAGGAGATGCAATCATATATTTTGAGAAGTCTCACTTCTCCATCTTTTCCAAGAAACAGACTATATCTGCATCTGTGTCAACACCAAGTCTTTGGCTTTCCCTGAATGTTCACCAATAAAGTGCATCAGGCATTTGTAAGGCTTTTCTTATCTTTTTTTGGTATCATTTTATGTTTACATTTTATTTTATCTTTAAGATGGAAAGCCAGCCATTCAACAAATTAATGTTTGAGAATAACATTTGCAAAATGCTTCATAAATAACTTTCAAAGCTTTTTCATAGTTAAAAAATTGTGTATTGAAACTGAAATTGCTTTCCAAATTTGAAAATAGAACTTTTATTTGTATTGTGGCATTCCTCAAATATTGTTATAGTTTGGTTGGAAAAAATACATTTTATTTTTTTTCTTTAAAAAATATATGTCTGATGTCTTCAATTGCAATTAAAAGAACACATGCGGTAGACTGTTTTATACATTCAGGTATTACATTATAGCAAAGGAAGTAAAATTTTATAATTTGTAGGCTGGGGTTCAAGTTTGAACCGTGACACTCACACATATAAGCTTTTCAATGTGAGTTTCTGTGTGTGTCAGGTTCTGCATTTGGAAAACGAGGATAAATATAACCACCTGAATTAGCTCATGAATTGTTATTAGAATCAAACTGGATAATATATAAAATTCTTTGAATGGAAACTGGTATGCTATAAGGTTTTTGTTTTCTCGACACTAAACCAAGAATTGCAGAAACTTCTGGAAGAATTTGACAATTGGGTCTTCGAAAACAGTGTGAATCTAGCCAAGAAGCCACAGTTGGACTGATGACACTTCATTTCAGATTCCTGTCTGGTTATCCAGTGACAAGGGAGATGGAACAAGGGAACACTCAGTAATGACACCCTCTACTCATCCCTCTCCTCTTTCCCAACTTTACTTTCTTACACAATTAAATTAAAAAAGAAAAATAAATAAAGGAGTCAACCACTTCAATAGAGTAGCCAAAACATCTGCAAGGGCTCACTGTCTTCTATTGGAAGTCAGTTACTGTCTGCAAAGATCATCTTTATTTTTTGTCAAAGAAGAAATGATTGATACCAGGCAGACATACTGACTAAACTAAGACCTATCAGGTGCAGCAGAACTATTTTCTTCTTCGTTATCTCTGTATCTGAGCCATGTTTTCCATGTGGTTTTTCCCCATTACTCTAATTTGTTGTTGTCATTAATATACTGGACAAATAAAGAGTATTCAGGGGTCATGGAAAACCTGAGATTCCCCGTCTTAGACCCAGGTGTTTGGTTCCCAACAGCAAATCGATGCAGCCGAGATGGAAAGTTGCTGCCTCTTGCCAGCGTGGTCCTGGGATAGCATCGAACCTAAGCTCAGTCTCCTCATTCCTATTTTTATTTTCTCTGTGAGTCAGTGGTTCAGAGCCCAAGCACAGAATCCCTACTGTACGTAGGCTCAAATCTTACCTCTTACATCATCAATGTGATCTTTGGTGGGTCACATCATCTTTTTTTGACCTCAGTTCCTCATCTCTGAAACGGAGCTATTGACAGTACCTGCTTCTTAAAATTGCTGAGAATGTTACTGGAATTAAATTATGTAGATACATAATCGTGTCTAGAACATAGTGCTCATTAATATTTAAATTCAAGTGACTCCCTAAGCTTACAGTGTTTTTGCTTTGAAAAGTGTTTGGAATTTCATCTGGCCAACTTCTCTGACATCTAATAAGATAGTACTCCCCCACAACAAATAAGACTATTTATTTTTCCTTTGGCTTCAGTGCCTTTTTAAATTAATTCATGGTGAAATCTAAAGCAAAACACATTTAACAGTGGTGGATATTTCCTTGCTAAAAATAAAGACTTACCTCACTCTCAGAGTCAAGTTGGAGTTTCCTGTGGAGGCCAGATGCTGCAAGCATGCTGAGTGAACAGCATGTGATGAAATCAACAGAAAAGACCAAAATGATGGTATCCTGGAAATGCATTTTGTCAATACAGAGCCCATCCACTCTCCTCTGCCCACAGCCTCAGGCTGTGACCACTTAAATCTCAGGATATTACGGTATACCAGCAATGATGACAGACTCCCCATTCTGTAGTGAGGGGTCAGAGGAAGGGAACTAGCAAGCTGAAGGAGATTTTGATTCTCTTCCCCTCTCCTTTTCATTACACGTTTATTTTTATCATATGGAATATGTCTGGGTCTGAAGTGAGAGGCATGCAAATAATGCAGGCATGTGCTTTAGCATGTTCTAGAGCAGCGGTTCTTAAAGTGTGGTCCCCCTACCAGCAACATCAACGTCACCTGGAAATTTTTTTGAAATGCAAATGCTCAGCTCCCCCTAGACCTGCTGACTCAGGAACTCTCATGTTGCCTTAGAGATCTGTGTTCTAATAGTTCTCCAGGTGATAATAATGCAGACTTAATTTGAGAACCAGGAACAGAACAAGTTGGAGGCCCTAGTTCCCTGTGCTGTCTCTGCAATTTGTTTCCTTTGAGGCAAATCCTCCCTTTGCAAAATATAAATGGAGATAATGAGCCCCTGTCCAGAAAATAATACCTGATTGTACTTCATACACTATAATGTGATATAGATATGTATCCTTTATGGGAGCCTATTGATATGGGTGCAGGAGAAGTCTGTCAGAAGGGGATTATTCAGGATTTGCTGAGGTTGAAGGTTTTTGTTTTGTTTTTTTAAATGAAAAATAAAGATAAAATAGTAGTGGTGTTGTTCTCTGTCTTTCAGTTGAGGCTGTCTTTCTTGGGCAGACCAGGCTAGACCGGTCAGGACAACCAACGGGCACCATATCCAGGTAGTGGGCGACAATCCTAGAAGTGGGCCAAGGCGGCGGTTCCACCTGCGGGGGAAGGGAGCAGCGATGACCCCTACTCCCTGCGTATGTAATTGTAGACCCACATTAGATTGCCTCTTTTCTGTGCTAGAGTGAGGGTGAGAGATAGGCAGAGTTATCCCTGAGGGTGTGGAACCACACTCAAGAAAAGTTAGCTTGAGGAAAATACCTTCCTGAAATACAGCTGGCAAAAGGGAAGCCTGATTGTTTAGACCCCAGGAAAATATATTCTTTCTGAGCTTAAGAGACTACATTAGCATCTTCTTGAATCCGGATTGAAAAGACTGAAGCTCATTCTCTAGTCATTCAAAAAGGAAGCAATTTTCCAGTAACAATAAGAGCTATTAAACGTGCCAGTTGAAAATGAGAATAATGTGTAGCTCACTGAGCCAAATTCCAAATCAGGATCCTTTCTTAGTATCAGTCAAATTGGTGATGCTATTTCTATACTGTTCTTATAAGTTATTTATGTGTGTCATTGGATTTTATAGAAATATTTAAAATATAATATCTGCATATGAAATGTCTTTGCTCTAAAATGATATTTTCAAAGCCATAAGTGAAAGTGAGCACATGAATCTAAAGCTATTTTTTCATACACCAAAAATGCTGTTTTTTAAAGAATTGAAAGGTATGTTCTTTTCCTTGCAAAGGTCTTTCTTCCTGTAAGTTATCATCTACAGACGGAAGACATTTTTTAAGACAATGGAAAATTGAGTTTCCAATGCCCAATCTTAAACTATATTTCCTTTATTTACTGATTAAATTATGCACATCTCTTTTGAAATCAAGGGGGAATATAATATGACTATAAAAGTGTGGTTTTGTTGCGTTTTTTCCATATTATGGCAAGCTCCTGTCAAATGATGGAGGCATCTGGCCTGTGTTACCTACCAAGTCAACACTAACACAGGAAGGATTAATGAATGACTTCTCTCTGGCATACTTGGAAATTATCACTTGGAAAATAAGGCTGCAGAGGAGCTGGCTTTGCTCAAGCCAAGTATCAGCCCTTCTTCCAGCTCCAGGTCAGAAATAGTTACAGAAGTTCCATAGCTTTAGACACTAGATTCAGCATAGCCCGCTGCCACTGGAACCTGAAGTTAAAGCCTTTGATTTAATTTCCAGGATTATGATGGTTTTGTACCCATCTACTGGGGTGGCACAATTTCCCGTTACCGAGAACAGGATAAATATGCAAGGAAGAACATATCACTTCTGTACTACCCTATCCTTTCCTTGATTTTTTAAATAGACTTTTTTTTAGAGCAGCTACAGGTTCACAGCAAAACTGAGCAAAAAGTACCGAGAGTTTTCATATACTCCGTGCCCCACCCATGTACAGCCTTTCCTACTCCCAACATCCAGCACGTGAGTGGATATTTACTGCAATGGACAAACATATATTGACATAACATTAGGGTTCACCCTTGGTGTTGGATAGTCTATGAGTTCTGACAAATGTATAATAACAGGTACCCATCATACAGAATGTGGCCCTGCACTAAAAACCCTCTGGGCTCTGCCTATTCATCCCTCCCTTCTCCCAACCCCTGGCAACTACTCATCTTTTTACTCTCTCCATGGTTTTGCCTTTAAAGAATGTCATGTAGTTAGAATCATTCATTATGTAGCCTTTTCAGATGGTCTTCTTTCACTTAGTAGTATGCATTTACCATTCCTCTAGTCTTTTCATGGCTTGGTAACTCAGTTCATTTTTAGCACTGAAAAATATTCCATCACCTGGATGTACCAATCTTATTTATCCATTTATTTACTGAAGGCATCTTGGTTATGTCCAAGTTTTGGAAATTATGAGTTAGCAGCCATAGATTTTCTTGTGCAGATTTTTGTATGGGCATAAGTTTTCAACTTATTTTGGGTAAATACCAAGGAATGTGATTGCTGAGCTGTAAAAGCGTTTTGTTTTGTAAGAAACTGCCAAACTGTCTTTCAAAAGTGCCTGTATGATTTGCATTCTCACCAGCAGTAAGAATCAGCAAGTCTCACCAACACCATGAATAAGAATCCCTATTGTTCTATATCACTGTCAGCATTTGGTGTTGTCAGTGTTTTGGATTTTGACCATTCTAATATATGAACGGTGGTATTTCATTATTGTTTTAATTGCAAATCCCTAATGACATATGACACTGAGCATCTTTTCATAGGCATATTTGTGATGTGTATATCATCTCTGGTGAGGTGTCTGGGTATCTTGTTCATTTTTAATTAGGTTGTACATTGCATTGTTGTTGAGTGCTAATAGCTCTTTGTATATTTTAGATAACATTTCTTTATCAGATATGTCTTTTGCTAATATTTTCTCCCAGTCAGAGGCTTGTCTTTTCATTCTCTTGATAATGTCTTCTGCAAAACAATTTTTACTTTTAATGAAATCTAGTTGATCAGTGATTTGTTTCATGGATCATACCTTTGGCGTTGCATCTAAAAAGTCATCACCATATCCAAGATCACCTAGATTTTCTCCTATGTTATCTTCTGGCAGTTTTATAATTTTGTGTTTTAATTTTAGATCTATGATCCATTTTCAGTTAAATTTTGTGAATGGTGTAGGTTTTGTTTCTAGGTTCATATTTTTTGCATGAAGATGTCCAGTTGTTCCAGCACCATTTGTTGAAAAGACTATTTTTTCTCCATTTATAGCCTTTGCTCCTTTGTCAAAGATCATTTGGCTATATTTATGTGGGTCTATTTCTGGATTGAACTATTTGTCTACTCTTTTGCCACTACCACAGATTGTCTATTCTTTTCTTAATTTTTATGGTAATAGTCAATAATAACTCATTTGCAGAGTTCCAACAAAGATATCAAGCTTTTCTTTTCAGGAAAGCATTTATATTTCCTTGATCATATAATCAAATCCTTTATCAAATTTGTTTACAGCCTTTGCTTTACAGGCTTATTTTCATTCTACATCACCACCCTAAATGTCTTTGTTTCGGCTTAGGAGAAAAGTTTTCTTCAGACTTTTCTTAACTTTCAACTTTGATGGTGGGTTGCTCTCCTTAAGAGAAGATCTGTCATTTACTGATGTCAACTAAGACTATGTAGAATATTTACTTTGCCCATAGTTTGGTATTTTGAGTTTTCCTTTTATAAGACTTAATCCAACCCTAAAGAGAATTCTTTTCCTTCACAATAGAACAGTGCATGGAACAAGTAATGGGTCACTTTGAGAGATATGGAGTATATTCTGCTTGACTCAAATTCCCTAAATTTGAATTAGATTTTACTACTTAATAATTAAGCATTTCATCCTGGATTTTATGCAGAAATACAAAATTCTATTCCCTTACCATAGCCATTTAGGAAAAATATCCAACTTAACATAAAATTTCTGAATAATACATATCCCCATATTATAAAACTAATGATTGGTTATAACCCAGTATTTTAAATGTCTGAGTAAACATATAATAGACATTAGGCTATCCTAGAGGTGTTCAATACATCAAAATTTTGGAAAGAGGACCAATATTTATTATTACATTATACTAATTATTTAATACTATAAAATTATAATATATATCATAAATATAAAAATTACATATACATAATATTATAAGTAATCACATCCACCTTCATAAAAGGGTTTTACTCTTTTTTTCGATGTATTGCTTGTTTGCATAGGGTGCAAATAATTAGTGTCCAAAGGATCAAATTATGTTAAAAATATATTAATTCAATGTTTATTTTAAAAGCATGTAAGGCATATAAATGGTGATATAAAAGCAAGACAGTGGATTCTATGACCTAGTATGGCAGCCTGCATTTACTAGAAGATGAGCACATTCTCACCCATCCTACTCCTCCCATAGAAAGTTGGGATTTATGTTCTCTCCCCTTGAATTTGAAAAAATATGTGATTATAATATAAGTGATGCTACGTGAAATCTGAGGCTAATGTGTGAAAGTTGACACAACATCTAGCTGATACTCTTTGGGATATTTGCTCTTTGAATCCAGCTACCACAGTGTGTAGGACCCCAGACTACCCAGTGTGTAGGAGGCCCTCCATGTACAGGTGTTCTGACTCACAGCCCCAGCTAAGGTCTCAGCCAATAGCCAAAATCAACAATCAACTACCAGACATTTGGGTAAGTGAGCAGGTTACTCTAGCACCTAGACATCAAATCACCCCTCAAAGCATTCCCAACTAATGCAGTAGACATCATGGGGCATAAACAAGCTGTGCCCTCATGACCATCTTAATTTCCAACCCCATCTCCTGTGGGATGCCAGGAATATGTATTTTCAGGCTCTGAAGATGTTGTGTTACTCAAGTAAGTTTAGGGATATTTGTTATGCAGAAGTAGTAACTAGGACAACTATCTAATGCTGGGGGGCAGATGTCTTCCATCTGTCTTTCATCCCAGATCTGCTTTCTACCTGTCTTCACCTTGTTCTCTTCCCTATGGATGCTGAACCATATGGACCACATCAACAGGTTCCTGTGCCCTCCTGTGTCTACATATGTCACCAGGAACCTGGAAGGGGTTCAGAGGGAAGGAGGACAGGGAGGTGGGAGGAATCACTCCTCTGCTTCCCCTCTGGAAAGTTGCCACAGGCCATGGCCTTCAAACGCAGACACTGCTGGTCCAGGTGGCCTACTCTACTGGATTCCAAATGAATATCTGTTTAGTGTTTAATTCTTCTCTCACTCCTTACAGTCTAGTGGTAGGGTCATGACTTTCTATAAATTTCTGTGCTACTTCAGCATCCATTCTGTGGGCCGTCAGCCAGCTCAGTTAAACAAAACCAAACTTCCCATTTCACTATTCTACTTAGAATAGGCCCACATATTCACTTCACCTGATCACCAGACTTCTGTTCCTACTTGCCAAAAATATGGGGCAGCTGTTACTAAAACACTCAAGTTCCCGCCCGAGTCACTCTCCTGCTATTGCCTGCTACCTTTCACCCAGCCAATGCCGCAGATCAAGGAAGCCCCACTTGGCTAACCTCCTGGACCCCAGTGAAATCTCTGCCCACAGTTCCCTTCCTCTCACTCCTCACCTGCTGGCTGGGTCCCTGCCTCATCTGATGTCCCGGTGGCCCAGCAAGGTTGCTGAAGTTCCCTCTCTGGGGCCTTGAGTAATAAGTCCTATTTTCTTGTGGCCTTCTGGTCTCTTCGGTGCCATGCCCTGTGCTCCATGAGAAGCCAGGACACCTTGATAAGCCCTGGCCTGGGGCAGTATACAAGTGGAGCTGCCCTTCCCACCAGGTTCTTTTTTCTTTTTTATTAAGGTATCACTGATATACACTCTTATGAAGGTTTCACAAGAAAAACAATGTGGTTATTACACTCACCCTTATTATTGAGTTCCCCCCATACCTCATTGCAGTCACTGTCCATCAGTGTAGTAAGATGCCACAGAGTCCCTATTTGTCTTCTCTGAGCTACACTGTCTTCCCTGTGACCCCACACACACCATGTGCACCAATCATGATACCCCACAATCTCTTTCTCCCTCGCTCCCCCACCCCTCCCCTTTGGTAACAACTAGTCCCTTTTTGGAGTCTGTGAGTCTGTTGCTATTTTGTTCCTTCAGTTTTGCTTCATTGTTATATTCCACAAATGAGGGAAATCATTTGGTATTTGTCTTCCTATGCCTGACTTATTTCACTAAGCATAATACCCTCTAGCTCCATCCATGTTGCTGCAAATGGTAGGAGTTGTTTCTTTCTTATGACTGAATAGTATTCCATTGTGTATTTGTACCACATCTTCTTTATCCATTCATCTATGGATGGACACTTAGGTTGCTTCTATATCTTGGCTATTGTAAATAGTGCTGCAATAAACATAGGGGTGCATATGTCTTTTTGAATCTGAGTTGTTTTCCTTGGGTAAATTCTAGGAGTGTAATTTCTGGGTCAAATGATATTTCTATTTTTAGTTTTTGAAGCACCTCCATATTGCTTTCCATAATGGTTGAACTAGTTTTAGTTTACATTCCCACCAGCTGTGTAGGAGGGTTCTTTTTTCTCTGCATCCTCGCCAATATTTGTTGTTCCTAGTCTTTTCTGTGTTGGCCATCCTAACTGGTATGGGGTGATATCTCATTGTGGTTTTAATTTGGATTTCTCTGATGATTAGCGATGTGGAGCATCTTTTCATGTGCCTGTTGGCCATCTGAATTTCTTCTTTGGAGAAGTGTCTGTTCGTATCCTCCGCCCATTTTTTAATACGGTTATTTGCTTTTTGGGTGTTGAGGCATGTGAGATTCTTTATGTGGATGTTAACCCCTTGTCAGATATGTCATTTACAAATATATTCTCCCATACTGTTGGATGCCTTTTTGTTCTGCTGATGTTGTCCTTTGCTGTACAGAAGCCTTTTAGATTGATGTAGTCCCATTTGTTCATTTTTTATTTTGTTTTCCTTGCCTGGGGAGATGCGCCCACCAGGTTCTTGCATAGCCTTGTGCTTCTGTACTCCCTGAACATGACTTTGTAATTAGTCTTTTTGTAAAAACATCTCTAAAATTGGTCTAAGACGAGTGTGGTAAATACTTCCTGTTGGAAATGACTGATACAGCTAGTAGTTGGTTTAGCTGGACCTTGAATTTTAACCCCTCTATTAAAACAGGTGTTCCTCACCTGAACCTCTTTAATGACACTTAAAACTCCATAATTGTTATTTAAGTTCCTTCATTTCTTACTGATTTATCATTATATCCTCTTTCCTTTTAAATGTCTTGCTCACAGTAGACATTCCATAAATATCTGTTGAATATGTAGATATTTGCCTATCACAAAGTAACCCCAAAAATAAAGGTAAAGTTAATTAAAGACATTTTGATGGGGACATTCATTATATATCATAACAGGTATGAGCTTCAGATGAAAATGTGTTCAAAATGGTTTGATCTGGAAAGTTTGTCCCACAGACTGAGAAAACCTATGCTACAGGAGTAGCCCACAGTGAGAGTGAGCAGACAACCCCTACCATCTTGCACTGAGGGCACAGAATTCATTGAAGCAAGCGTGGTGGCTCCTAATACTAGACATGCAGCAGGAGAGGGATATATCAACCATGGATCCCAGACCACTATCTCATCACCAAGCCAGGTAGGTGCTGGACCAATATATCCTGGTGGGCTCAGGACTTACTTGTTTCCCTCCAGTTTCCCACATTCTTACTAATAGTGTCCCGTTTCAATCTTAAAAGGTCTGAAAAACATAGAGTCACTTTAAGTATCTATCTTCATCTGTGGGCTGAAGAGTGCAGAGAGTCCCCTGCTTTTTGGAAAAGACGACAAGCTGACACCAGTCCTGGAAGGGGAGTGGGCATGATGGAACCAAGAAGACCAAAGTAGAGGCTTAACACAGAATTTCAGCTCTTTGCAATAGGTTGTCATTAGAGATTTAGGTAGTGAGGGGTGATGGGCACTTTACTGTTACATTTGTAACAGGAGTTGAGTGCCCACAGGTGAGGCCTGGAAGATGATACTAATAGGCTGCCAAGTGCTGGGCATTTTTACAATGTCTCCACTGTGCCGACATCATGAACACCTCTACGTTTTCTCTGGGGTGATGGCCCCACCACACACAATTCTCACTCAAACATTGTGAATGTAGAAAGCATCTGTTTGAAGGAATGTATCTAAATGGCCTACCCTTGGGCCTCTGCTCTTAACTGTGGTACTAGAGACCCCTGTCATCTCCATCCTCAGAACAGAAATTCTTAGTCTAGCACATTCATTTTTCATAATTATGGGTGAAACCTGACTTTCAAACACATTTATGATAAAATTACCACACACCTGGAATCTATTCTTATTAAGTTAGGGTATTAAGGACTTTGATTTATATTCTGGAAAGTAGGTCTTTCTTCCAAATACGCCAACATAACACAGCCGAGGAGGCTGATACTATCTGGCTCCTACCTCAGGACTGCAGTTGACCTTGCCGTAGCTTGGTCCACTGGTACTTCCAGCTTCGGGGATCAAGGAGTTTGAAGATAAATGGGAGGAGGTAGAAGTTAGCAGGGCCACCTTTGGCCAAGACATTTGTTTTGATGAGTTTTTTCATACAATCAAGAGCAAAAATAAATAATTCTATGCACTGGTTTATTCCTTTATATATGACTACATAGGTAAAAACCTGACTATTTTGGTTGTGAATCCTTCGTTTCAAATATTAGAGAAATTTGTGTAAATGAAACACATGGCTCATGGGATCACAGTCATAGGCAGCCAGTTACACTAAATAGAACAGGTTTCATCACAATTTGCCGAGTCGTTTGGCTTAGGCACTCAAGAGTGCAGTTAGGTGAGGCTTAGTTCTAAAACTGAGAAAATGTCCAGGCATCCATTCATGTCATCAGTAAGAGTGCACTGGACCTCAACGCAAGAGGATTTGAACTCATTCTTGTTCTGGCTCTGGAATTCACTGTGCATTCTTTAACAAGACCTTCAACTTATTTGCATCTATTTTAGCTCAAAATCTGTTCTGAGAGTTGAATGCTGTAATGTACACACAGCATACAGCAAAGAGCCCAAATGTTGATGCAAATCTTTAAACGTGATTTCAATCTGAATGTAATGCTTTTCTGTTTATTTTCAATTTACCTACTCAATAACAGGTAAGGAGTTCTTGGCTTTATAACATGTTATATGTATCCTTACCAAGACCCTTATATGGGTAACTGACGTAGATATTTGAAGTTTTGCCAAAGTAAAGAGAGAAGGAAGAAAGGAAGGCAGATAAAACCATTATATAATTAAGAAGTCTATAAGTATGACATGAGTTGCAAATATGTTGTATATGGATTAAGACTTTGTTATATCTCTTTAAAATGGAATTTAATAATGATTTTTCAGAATCAACTGTCTGTATCTCACATTGTACAAAAGGCTCACCTAAATTGTGCCCCCACCCCTGAAATGCAGAGTTTTACAGTTTTTTGTTTTTATCTCCAAGAAGATAATCATAAAGCAGTGTTGTCCTACTGAGGCTATGCCATGTCATAATTATTGCTTTGTTAATAAACAGTTGCAGCAAGATAAATTGAAACAGCAGCAGCCATCTGACTTGGGAGATCAGATTAAAACTGTAGGAAGCCAACAGAAAATGAAAGAGATAAACATTATTTGTAGGCCTTAGTCTAGGAGCTGCTTGTAGCCCAATCATATGAACAGTTTGTAGTGTTCAATGACTCTATCTCTCACAAGCACACATGTTATACCTGGTTCCCAAGCCAACCCACAAAAGACTTCTTAATGGCAAATGCCCCTGAAGCAGCCTTACTGTCTACAGGGCAATGTGGTCAAGGTTTCCCTGTGGGGTGGCAGGAATATAGCTGTCTTTCTTGACTCTGTGAGATAGGGGGTTCCTCTTCCCATCTAAGCCCTTCAACTCCTGTCCAGCGTGAGGAAGACATGCTCCTGGATGGTCTGGTCATGGAGCATTTGCCTTAGACTGAGTTCAACAGGGAGAAAGATTATGGGAGGCATTTCTGGGAGGAGGAAAAAGATAGGAGCTGTTAAGTGATTCCAAGAGACCATATATGTAATAATATTAAGACTATTAGCTTTTTACTTATCCCTCAAATCTCTTATGTTTTAGGAAAAAAATGGAGGCTTTGAAGAAACAATTATACACACACAATGTCTAGCATGTATTTTATCTATAGCCATATAATTATGTATGGTTGAAAATTAATCATATAACTTCAGAGATGTAAGAAATCAGCTATTCAGTGTTTAATTACAAATAAATTATTTGTGTTTTCTGATGGGTCCTCAGAGAAGCTTCCTGTAATGATTCCAACTGTGCAAGGAGCAGAAAGTGACCTTTCTTAGCCTCACAGGAAAACAGTGTCTCTAAGACTCCTACTGAGCTATTGAGCAGAGAACAATTCTCTCACCTCCATGTTAGTCCTTTTTTCCTTGGCCTCTAATCCTGAAATCAGAGAATTAGACTTACTGTTAGCACCAGATTCACATTTTCTTAAAGTTCTACTTTGAAATGAGAACTAGTGTCTCTAGTTCTCAAAGACGATGGTCTTGCATGTGGCAAGGCTGCCATCTAGTGTGCTACAGGCTACATTGCACCTTGAAACCAGGGGGGGAAAAAAGTTGGAACAGAATTGCTGTGTACACACAGGCCAATAGCTACGGCTGTTATCTGTATTAGGGAGGTTTTCTGGTGATTTTAAGATGCAAACAGGTCAAAGCTCACTAACAGAATTCCTATGCTTAATCACATTTTACTGTAACTAAACATTTCTCCAAACTACAGCCCTTACATTAGGAATGCTTTGTAGTCTCATAGGAAAGAAAATACGTGGCACGTCCTTGGGCTCTGTTTTGTGGGAGAAATCAGGATTGCTGAAATTCGATCACGTGTATGAAGATTAGAATCAGCATAAAATGTCTTGCTTTATGCTAATTTTCAAGCAAATTTAAACAGTTTATATAAACAACATCGGTGTCCTTAACTCTTTTATAGCCTGACCAGGTATCAGTGAATATATACCTTTTATGGAGAGAACTTTAGCTAAGAGGCAGCATAGGATAGTGGTAGAGAGCATGGCTTTTAGAGCCTGGCTGTCTGGGTTTGAATCCAGGTTCCCTTTAGTAGCTGTGTAGACTGTGGAAGTGCTACCTAATGTCTACATGCCTCAGTTTCCCCATCGGTAGACGGGACTAACAATAGCAGTTACTCACAGAGATGCTGTGAGAATTAGAGTTATGTCATACAAAGAAATCTACTTCATTGTTTTCAGAAAAGTATTGTGTCCTTTATTGAATAACCAGACAGCCAGCATTTGAGTTTTAGAGCCTGCACCATCTTATTTAGAATCGTGCATTTGAGAGATAATAAGGAAGGAACCCTAAAACCTACCTACCTCATGTTTATTTTTCTTCTTTAGACATCAGCCAAAGAAGGCGGCCTTGTTTTCTGTGCTGAAAAATTGCATTTCAAGGTTCAATGCAGTGAAGTAACCAAAAAAGGTAAGGGGGGAGAAATCTGGAAGCATGAATGTTATCAGAGTTTTTCAAATAGTAGGATAAAAGCCAACCCGTTTGGGCTGAAAAGGCATCCACTCTTAGAGTTTAGCTCTCTCTCTGCCTTTACTAAATTATATTCAGAATTCAAAATGAAGTGAAATGTCATATCCTAACTGCCTGAATGATTGAAAGAAAAAGGAAACAGAAGCCCATTTCATGATACATAATGAAACCATAGAATTTGGGGATAAGACATACAGAAACCCAAAGAAGCAATAAAGTTGGCGGTGAAGGCTAACTCCAGTTGCCCTTCTCAATACCCAAGGCAGACTTTGCAGACAAAATGAAAGGTCACTAAAATGACATTTTTATTGGTTACTGACTCCTTTAATAAGCATGGACCAAGCCAGTCATTTAAAATATATGTAGTTTGCAGAAACCATCCCAGCCATGCAAACACTGTTTACTCAGATAATCTCTTGGCCTCTGTTGGTCTTAGCAGGTAGAAGAGCTGGTCTGGGGGTGAGAAGAGGCCCAGTGCAGATAAATTACTCCTGCACCTTGGGACTGAGCCAGAACAAAGAGCAAGAAGCCCACAGATGCCCTAGAGACATGATTCCTAAGGGTGCAGAAATGTGTTTTTTAAGGTGGGTGGGAGGAAGCTTGATGAGCATTGGAGGGTATAAATGGTGAAGATTAGAGTTGACAGTGAACGTGACCATCTCTCCACTCTTGCTCTTGTGAGAGCTAACCCTATAAACAACCCTGCAGATACCTACCCAGACAACCACTGTCACAGATGCCTTTGAAGCCCCACACGATATTCCCTCGCTCCTGTCTGATTTCAGCAGCAGCTGTGGTGGACAGTTCCTATGCACGCTGGCCGTGGCTGCCTGGACTTGCTAGTGTTCTTCATGTTGTCTCTAAAACCACGGGAACTTGCTCAGGAAGTGTGGGAGATTTCATTTCCCCAGGGGAGACCATTATACAGTGGGAGACTGAAATCACTAGAAAAATGCCCCAGGCACCCCTTCTGTGATGGGGCAATTCTGAGGTGCATTCTGTCAGGTTTCTCCAAAGGTCTTCAGCAGGTGAGTCCCAGTTGCCCACAGCAATGGCCAGCTCAAATAACAGACACCTTTTAAAGCTCTTTTTTCGTTTAGGCTCTGTTTGTAAAAGCACCCAAACTAACACTCTACATTATGGTTTGGATAATGTGTGGCTACTCCTTTACAGCTCACTCCCTACTGCTCAGGAGAAGCATTGGAGAATCACTGTTAACTTACCCTGGATTCCCTGCAGTCAACCTGTGGCCATCTGGCACCCCATGGGGGAAAACAAAAGCCTATGTGTGGCAGCACTGACCATATTCCCTTGCAGACACCTCTTTCTGAATGGGAAGCCAGAGACAGAGTGAGTTTGCTAGGAATGCAGCCCTCATCCCTGCAGAGACCTTCCCAGGGATCAGGAGTCTCCAGAGCTGTCTGTCTATGAGCCTTGGTGTGCATTTCCATGTGCCTGCCTCCCAGAGTGGTGTCTCTGGTTTATTTCACTATATCTGGAGAGCAGGGGAAAATGTGTGATAAGTATGCCACTTCACACGTCTAGTTCACAAGTGTTGCAGCCAAACCAAACATTTACTTGAGCACCTAGGATCATGTGTTTGATCTTTAAGATACTCTGAAGCCTGGTTGTAGAGGTCCGAACTTTAGCAATCATCATAAACAGTATTCCCTGTGCCCTCAGGCATAATAATATAAGGGACAAAGCATGTGTTTAGAGCCAGATAGGTCTAAATTTGAAGACTGGCTTAACCATCAACTTGTTGCATGTAGCTGACACTGTGATGATCCACCTAGAACTCTTTTCTCAAATGAAGGGCATTTTTCCCAATGACTGGGCATCTGCCAGCTGACAGTTTTCAGCTGTCAGCTATCTCCAGAAATCATTCCTGGTAACCATGTGGTAATCCTTTGCCCAAGGCCATACTCCCCTGGGCAGCTGACCCATGTCACCCAATGGCTGGCTGAGGGTCTACGTAAAGACCTGACCATCTCAGCCCAAGTTGGAACACCTGTGAAGGGTGAAGGGCCCAGCTGCATAGCTCCCCATGGGGTGGCTGAGGTTGTGTTGAATCTTTATCACAGCTCACCCTCTCCCTTAGCCCAGTTACCCATCCTTCTCTTCCCTCCTATAGGTGTTGATCCTGAAAATATGCCCTAATCCATGTCTGAATTCTAACTCCATGTAGGAGTGTGCATCCCAGTGCATCCATCCTATGGCACTGCATGATGGGGCTTGTCGAGTCCAGTGAGTCCTTGGAAACTAACAGTGTGGCACTGCTTTACAAAATATCCTAGTAATGTTTGGCCAGCATTTACTCCACAGGAATGGGATGAGCACCAATGAGGAATGCTTTACACTCTTGGTTTTGCTTTTCTCTTCCTCCTAGAGGACTCATTACATTTCCCAAGCGATGGTAAGGAATCGAATGTGAATTTTGGGATTAACTGTCAAGAAATGTTCTAAGTACTTAGATAATATTTTAGTACTGGATACAGATTGGCGCCATAGGAAATTGTCTAGGTATCCCACCCCTTAATCTGACTTAACATGCATGATTCTGCAGACCAAAGGTCATTTAAATATTATGAAGCTTGGCTACCTCAGCCATACATAATAGGTAATTGTATCTTCCTTGCAGAATTATGGAGAGGATTAAGTAAAATAATAATATAGTGTCTTTGGCACAAAACAGCTACTCAACACAAGTTGCTTAGTCTTCCCACCTTCAGTAAACTGGGTCATTCATACTTTTCCAGAAGGATAAGAATTTAGAAATTATTATAACATAAGGACTATGATTGCTGTAGGCAAGATCCAGTTATTCTGTGGACCTCACATGGACAAGGCCATCTATCTATTGGGAAAGTAGGATCTCCTCCAAAGGATAGTGGAGGAATACGAAGAGTGATAATAGGAGATAAGAGGACACAGAAATAGAAAAAGTAGTTTTCTTGAATTATTAATTCCCCAGAGACACTGTTTATCATTTTTTTATTAACCCTAGCATTATCTCATTTCCAGGCTCCATGACAATTGTTTATGTCTCCAAATCTCCCTGATCTAAAAAAATTGCTTGGCATGATTCACACAAATCTTATGTGTATGTGCAGTGAGGAATTGCAACCCAAAAAAAGACTCAGTATTTCTAGGTTCCAATGGCTTATCTACATAGATTTCTGGGTGCATAAAATCCAGACATCCAGTCAAAATTTCCAGGGTCATTTTAATGGCGTATGGAACATAAGAAACAATTTACC
This sequence comes from Smutsia gigantea, assembly GCA_032199065.1. Taxonomy (NCBI): domain Eukaryota; kingdom Metazoa; phylum Chordata; class Mammalia; order Pholidota; family Manidae; genus Smutsia; species Smutsia gigantea. The sequence goes on along the minus strand of JAVSCE010022260.1, from coordinate 247,348 downwards.
ATGTATCTTTTGATATAATAAAAAATGTGCCTTGAATTTTTTAAACTTTCTCATAAATTCAGGAAACCATTCAAATAATCATCAGTATTTGGAAGAGAAGAGGTAAAATGAGGTGATCACTTAAGCTGTGGGGGATGACAGGACAGAGCACAAAGGTGAAGGACAGATGGAAGCCCTGGTCCTTCTTTCAACCTGCCAGTTGAATTGCATTTCTCAGTCTTTTCTCCTCATTTCCTCCCCTTTTCTCTTCCAAGATTTCTGAAATCTTAGTGGTTTTCTCTCTGTTCATCATCAGACTTTCACACCATTAAGTTTAAAAAAAAAATTACCTGACACTGAGCTGAAATAGAATCACTCTCATTAACACTATCAGTGCCAGATAATATTTTGAAATATGAAGAACTTTCATTTAGTGTTGCTCCAGCTTGGCATCTTTTATGTGTATTTCCTCTCCTTGCAGAGACTCATCATGCCCACGAGTCCCTCACATGTGTTTCCCACTGTAGTGCAGGAGCCATGTAGCAATGGAGAGTTTAGGCTTTCAAAAGTTACCTGCCTTATCTTCCATTCCTCAAAGACCTGGCTTTTCATGAATTCTCAGGGTGGAAAACCATTGAAAAAAGTCCACAATAAAGTTATCACTATTTCCAGTTATGTTAATGTATACTCCTTCTTCCCTTTCAACCTGATTAAAATTTTCTTTAATTTGTACTTCCTCCCATTTGCCTATCCCTTTGTTTCAGTCTCTTGCCAAATTTTGTTACTTCTCTTTATCACACTCAAATAGTCTTCAGCCTACTGACACTGCCCTAGTTGGTCCCTGAAGTGTCATTTCCTGCTTACTGGAATAACATCTGAAGCATCTGTTTCCAGTTCCCATCCCACCCTGATTCCTATGAAATGTAGAAACTTCATACAACACAGATTTATTCTCTTCCTATTCCTTTTATAGTTTTGCTTGATATAGAATTATTGGTTGACAGCTTTATTCTTTTAGCACTTTGAATATGTCAAAGTGCTTGACTTATGGCCTCATTTTTTCTGTCACTTGCTAATTCTAATATATGGTTCCCTGTTCATGATGCATTGGGATGTGTGTGTGTGTGTGTGTGTGTGTGTGTGTGTGTGTGTGTGTGTGTGTCTGTTAAGATTTCCTCTTTGACTTTGTCTATGATATGTCTAAGTGTGGATCTGTACTTATCCTACTTGAAGTTCATTAAACTTAAGGCTTGAAGTTCATATAGATTAATGCTTTTTATATTTTGTATAAAATTTTGGAAATGATGTTTAGATCTTATTTCTTCATATATGATTCTGGCTCCTTTTCTCCTCTCATTTTGAGACTCCTTTATATATATGTTAGCATACTTTATATCGTCTCTTGTGTCTGAGGCTCTCTTCATTATTTTCTGAGTTTTTTTTCATTGTGTTCTTCAGATTGGAAACCCTTATATCAAGTTAGTTCATTCTTTCTTCTGCCAGCTCAAATCTTCTCTTGAATTTTTAAAAATTATTGTACTCTTCAATACCTGAAATACTATTTAGTTAATTTTCAAAACTCCCATCCATTTATTGATATGTTCTCCTTAGTAATCTATTGTCATCATACTGTCCTCTAATTATCTGAACATGGTTTCTTTTGCTTTTTTTTTTTGGTATAATTAGTGTACAATTACATAGCAACATTATGGTTACTAGACTCCCCCCATTATCAAGTCCCACCACATACACCACTACAGTCATTGTCAATCAGCATAGTAAGATGCTACAGAATCACTACTTGTCTTCTCTGTGTTATACTGCCTTCCCCATGACTCCACCCCCCTACATTATGTGAGCTAATCGTAATGCCCCCTTTTCCCCCTTATCCCTCCCTTCCCACAGATCTTCCCCAGTCCCTTTCCCTTTGGTAACTATTAGTCCATTCTTGGGTTCTGTGAGTCTGCTGCTGTTTTGTTCCTTCAGTTTTTTTCTTTGTTCTTATACTCCACAGATGAGTGAAATCATTTGATACTTCTCTTTATCCACCTGGCTTATTTCACTGAGCATTAGAACCTCTAGCTCCATCCATGTTGTTGCAAATGGTAGAATTTGTTTTCTTCTTGTGGCTGAATAATATTCCATTGTGTATATGTACCACGTCTTCTTTATCCATTCATTTACTCATGGGCACTTAGGTTGCTTTCATTTCTTGGCTATTGTAAATAGTGCTGCGATAAACATAGGGGTGCATAGGTATTTTTCAAACTGGGCTGCTGCAGTCTTAGGGTAAATTCTTAGGAGTGGAATTCCTGGGTCAAATGGTATTTCTATTTTGAGTTTTCTTAGGAACCTCCATACTGTTTTCCACAATGGTTGAACTAATTTACATTCCCACCGGCAGTGTAGGAGGGTTTCCCTTTCTCCACATCCTCTCCAACATTTGTTGTTGTTTGTCTTTTGGATGGTGGCCATCCTCACTGGTGTGAAGTGATATCTCACTGTGGTTTTAATTTGCATTTCTCTGATGATTAACGATGTGGAGCATCTTTTCATGTGCCTGTTAGCCATCTGAATCTCTTCTTTGGAGAAGTGTCGGTTCAGATCTTCTGCCCAGTTTTTAATTGGATTATTTGCTTTTTGTTTGTTGAGGTGCGTGAGCTCTTTGTATATTTTGGATGTCAACCCCTTATCGGATATGTCATTTATGAATATATTCTCCCACACTCTGGGATGTCTTTTTGTTCTACTAATGGTGTCCTTTGCTGTACAGAAGCTTTTTAGTTTGATATAGTCCCACTTGTTCATTTTTGCTTTTGTTTCCCTTGCTCGGGAAGAAGTTGCTCATGTTTATGTCCATGAGATTTTTGCCTATGTTTTCTTCTAAGAGTTTTATGGTTTCATGATTTACATTCAGGTCTCTGATCCATTTCAAGTTTACTTTTGTGTATGGAGTTAGACAATAATCCAGTTTCATTCTCTTACATGCTGTCCAGTTTTGTCAACATCAGCTGTTGAAGAGGCTGTCATTCCCCATTGTATATCCATGGCTCCTTTATCGTATATTAATTGACCATATATGCTTGGATTAATATCTGGACTCTCCATTCTGTTCCACAGGTCTATGGGACTGTTATTGTGCCAGTACCAAATTGTCTTGATTACTGTGGCTTTGTAGTAGAGCTTGAAATGGGAAGTGAGATCCCCCTACTTTACTCTTCCTCCTCAAGACTTCTTTGGCTATTCAGGATCCTTTGTGGTTCCATATGAATTTTAGAACTGTCTGTTTCAGCTCGTTGAAGAATGCTATCGGTATTTTGATAGGGATTGCACAAACTCTGTAGATTGCTTTAGGCAGGATGGCCATTTTGACATTACTAATTCTTCCTACCCAAGAGCATGGGATGAATTTCCATTTATTAGTGTCCTCTTTAATTTCTCTTAAGAGTATCTGGTACTTTTCAGGGTATAGGTCTTTCACTTCCTTGGTTAGGATTATTCCTAGATATTTTAGTTTTTTTGATGCAGTTGTGATTAGAATTGTTTTCCTGATTTCTGTTTCTGATAGTTCATCGTTAGTGTATATGAATGCAACAAATTTCTGTGTATTAATTTTGTATCCTGATACTTTGCTGAATTCAGAAATTAGTTCTAGCAGTTTTGGAGTGGATCCTTCAGGGTTTTTTTTTACATACAATATCATGTCATCTGCAAACAAAGACAATTTAGCTTCTTCCTTACGAATCTGGGTGCCTTTTATTTATGTGGTTTGTCTGATTGTCGTGGCTATGACCTCCAGTACTATGTTGAATAAAATCGGGGAGAGTGGGCATCCTTGTCTTGTTTCTGATGTTAGGGGAAAAGCTTTCAGCTTCTTGCTGTTAAGTATGATGTTGTCTGTGGGTTTGTCATATATGGCCTTTATTATGTTGAGGTGCTTGTCCTCTACACCCATTTTGTTGAGAGTTTTTGTCATGAATGGATGTTGAATTTTGTCAAATGCTTTTTCAGCATCTACGGAGATGATCATGTGGTTTTTGTCCTTCTTTTTGTCTATGTGGTGGATGATGTTGATGGATTTTCGAATGTTGCACCATCCTTACATCCCTGGGATGAATCCCCCTTGATCATGGTGTATGATCCTCTGGATGTATTTTTGAATTCGGTTTGGTAATATTTTGTTGAGTATTTTTGCATCTACGTTCATCAGGGATATTGGTCAGTAATTTTCTTTTTTGGTGAGGTCATTGCCCGGTTTTGGTATTAGAGTGATGCTGGCTTCATAGCATGAGTTTGGAAGTATTCCCTCCTCTTCTATTTTTTGGAAAACTTTAAGGAGAATGGGTGTTATTTCTTCTCTATATATCTGGTAGAATTCAGAGGTGAATCCATCTGGTCTGGGGGTTTTATTCTTGGGTAGTTTTTTGATTACTGATTCAATTTCGTTGCTGGTGATTGGTCTGTTTAGTTTTTCTGTTTCTTGCTTGGTCAGTCTAGGAAGGTTGTATTTCTCTAAAAAGTTGTCCATTTCTTCTGGGTTTTCCAGCTTGTTAGCATATAGATTCTCATAATATTCTCCTCCAATTCTTTGTATTTCTGTGGGGTCCATCATGATTTTTCCTTTCTCATTTCTGATTGTGTTTATGTGTGTAGATTCTCTTTTTGTCTTAATAAGTCTGGCTAGGGGTTTATCTATTTTGTTCATTTTTTCAAAGAACCAGCTCTTGGTTTTATTGATTTTTTCTTTGTTTTATTCTTCTCAATTTTATATTTATTTCTTCTCTGATCTTTATTATGTCCCTCCTTCTCGTGTCTTTGGGCCTCACTTGTTCTTCTTTTTCCAATTTCAGTAATTGTGTCTTTAGACTATTCATTTGGAAATCTTCTTCCGTCTTTAAATAGGCCTGGATTGCAATATAGTTTCCTCTTAGAACTGCCTTTGCTGCGTCCCACAGAAGTTGTGGCTTTGTGTTATTGTTGTCATTAGTCTCCATATATTCTTTGATTTCTGTTTTGATTTGGTCGTTAACCCGTTGATTAATTAGGAGAATGCTGTTAAGTCTCCAAGTATTTGTAAGCCTTTTTGATTTCTTTCTAAAATTTATTTCTAGTTTTATACCTTTGTGATCTGAGAAGTTGGTTGGTAGGATTTCAATATTTTTGAATTTACTGAGGTTCTTTTTGTGGCCTAGTATGTGGTCTATTCTGGAAAATGTTCCATGTGCACTTGAGAAGAATGTGTATCTTGTTGCTTTTGAGTGTAGAGTTCTGTAGATGTCTGTTAGGTCCATCTGTTGTAGTGTGTTGTTCAGTGCCTCTGTGTCTTTACTGATTCTCTGCCTGGTTGATCTGTCCTTTGGAGTGAGTTGTCTGTTGAAGTCTCCTAAAATGAATGCATTGCTGTCTATTTCCTCCTTTAATTCTATTAGTATTTGTTTCACATATGCTTGCGCTCCTCTGTTGGGTGCATATATATTTATAATGGTTATATCTTCTTGTTGGACTGACCCCTTTATCATTATGTAATGTCCTTCTTTATCTCTTGCTACTTTCTTTGTTTTGAAGTCTATTTTGTCTCATACAAGTACTGCAACACCTGCTTTTTTCTCTTTGTTGTTTGCATGAATTACCTTTTTCCATCCCTTCACTTTTAGTCTGTGTATATCTTTGGGTTTGAGGTGAGTCTCTTGTAAGCAGCATATAGATGGGTCTTGCTTTTTTATCCATTCTGTTACTCTGTGTCTTTTGATTGGTGCATTCAGTCCATTTACATTTAGGGTGATTATTGAAAGATATGTACTTATTGCCATTGCTTGCTTTAGATTCGTGGTTACCAAATGTTCAAGGGTTGCTTCTTTACTATCTAACAATCTAACTTAACTTTCTTGTTAAGTAATTGTAAAGACTGTCTGATGTTTCTTTATTTCTCTCCCTTCTTATTCTTCCTCCTCCATTCTTTATATAATAGGTGTTTTATTCTTTGCCTTTAGTTAGTATTTGGATGGTCTGCTTTCTTTGCTATGATTTTATTTTCTCTGGTGACATCTTTTTAGCCTTAGGTGTGCTTCCCTCTAGAGCAGTCCATTTAAGATATCGTGTAGTGGTGGTTTATGAGAGGCAAACTCTCTAAACTTTCTTTTGTCTGGAAATTGTTTAATCCCTCTGTTATATTTAAATAATAATCGTGCTGGATACAATATTCTTGGTTTGAGGCCCGTCTGTTTCATAACATTAAATATATCATGGTGTTCTCTTCTGGCCTGTAAGGTTTCTGTTGAGAAGTCTCATGATAGTCTGATGGGTTTTCCTTTGTAGGTGATCTTTTTTCTCTCTCTCGCTGCCTTTAATACTGTCTTGATCTTTGATCTTTGCCCTCTTAATTATTATGTGTCTTGGTGTTGTCTTCCTTGGGTCCCTTGTGTTGGGAGATCTGTGGGCTTCAGTGGACTGCAAGACTATTTCCTTCCCCAGCAAAGGAAGGTTTTCAGCAATTATTTCTTCAAAGACACTTTCTATCCCTTTTTCTCTCTCTTCTTCCTCTGGTACTCCTATAATGCGAATATTGTTCCATTTGGACTGGTCACACAGTTCTCTTAATATTCTTTCATTCCTAGAAATCCTTTTATCTCTCTCTGCCTCAGCTTCTCTGTATTCTTGTTCTCTGATTTCTATTCCATTAACAGTCTCTTGCATCTCATCCAGTGTGCTGCTAAGCCCGTCAATCCCTTGTCTGATTTCTGCATTGTCTTTCCTCACTTCGCTCACTTCCTTCCTCAGCTCTTGCACATTTCTCTGTAGGTCCATCAGCATGGTTATGACTTTTATTCTGAATTCTTTTTCAGGAAGACTGTGCATTTCCATCCCTTCATGCTCCCTCTCTGGGGTTGTCTGGCTGATTTTGGTCTGAACCATATTCCTCTGTCTTTTCATGGCTATAGACGTGGTCGCTGGTAGTTGCCACGTATGTCAGCTGGGCTCTTTAAGACTTTAAAAAGAGAAAAAGAAAAAAAAAGAAAGAAAGAAGGAAAAGAAAAAAAAGAAAGAAAAGAAAAAAGAAAAGAAAACAAAACAAAACAAAAAAACAAAAAACAAAACAAAACAAAAAAAAGCCTCTGGGAGTAGATTCTGTGGAATGCTGTAGGTGGCGCTGTTGCCCCACTATTCCTCAGCCATCGCCATACCACTCTGCAGTGCCCTTTATCGCTCTGGCCCGCGTGGGAACGAATGGGAGGCTGTTGATCTCATTGAGAAGTGTAAGTATGGCTACACTTCCCTAGTTGCCAGCTAAGGCGTCTGAAACTCCTCAGGACTCCCAGCCTGCTGGGCTGAGTGTGCTGGGGCGATCTGGCTCCTCTGCTGGGCTCCTGTCTCTTTAAGACCGCTGAAGAAAGCATGCGCTTTTTTTTTCCTTCCCAGGAGCCGGCTGCAAGCAACCTGGCGCATTCACTGCTCAGATCCTGCCCCTCTGTCCCTCCAATCTCCGCTGCACTGCGCGATGTGGGTCAGCGCTCCCCGCGCAGATCACTGGGGCTGGCTACTTCGCGGGGTGTACTTCCACTCCCTCTCAGCTCTGAATCCTCTCCTCCCGCTGGTGCACTGGGGTGGGGGAGTGCTCGGGTCCTCCCGGGTCGCGGCTCCGTATCTTACCCGCCTCTTGGGGTGCCGAGTCCTCTCAGGTGTAGCTGCACGCTGTGCACTTTCCTGTGTATTCTGGTCTCTCTTTTAGGAATAGTTGTATTTGCTGTCTTTTTGTAGATAAATATAGTGTTGGGAGGAGATTTCTGCTGTCCTGCTCATGCCGCCATCTTCCCGGAAGTCCAGACAAAGGAATCTTATTGGTGGAACCTCACTCTGCTCTTTGTCTCTGCTTCAGCTCCTGCTGGGCTGATTTCTGCTTGGCTTTCTCAACTCTGCTGACAGGTTCTTTAACTTTGGATTTTTCTTTCTGAGCAGGTGGATCCATGACTTGGCTTCTGAATACTTGGCTCTGATCTCCCGGCCTGGAATTGCGGGCGTGCCGAACCCCCTTTTTGTTTTCTTTATACAATTTATTTCTAGTTTTATACCTTTGTGATCTGAGAAGTTGTTTGGTAGAATTTCAATCTTTTTGAATTTACTGAAGCTCTTTTTTTGACCAAGTATATTGTCTATTCTGGAAAATGTTCCATGTGTACCTGAGAAGAATGTGTATCCTGTTGCTTTTGGGTGGAGTGTTCTGTAGATGTCTGTCAGGTCCATCTGTTCTAATGTGTTGTTTAGTGCATCTGTCTCCTTATTTTCAGTCTGGTTAATCTGTCCTTTGGAGTGAGTGGTGTGTTGAAGTCTCCTAAAATGAGTGCACTGCATTGTATTTCCTCCTTTAATTCTGTTCGTATTTGTTTCATATATGTATGTGCTGCTGTGTTGGGTGCATAGTTATTTATAATGGTTGTATCCTCTTGTTGGACTGACCACTTTATCATCATGTAATGTGCTCCTCTGTCTCTTGTAACTTCATTTTTTTTGAAGTCTATTTCATCTAATAGAAGTACTGCAACACCTGCTTTTTTCTCCCTATTGTTTGCATGAAGTATCTTTTTCCATCCCTTCACTTTTAGTCTGTGTATCTCTTTGGGTTTGAGGTGAGTCTCTTGTAGGCAGCATATAGATGGGTCTTGCTTTTTTATCCATTATATTACTCTGTGTCTTTTGATTGGTGCATTCAATCCATTTATATTTAGGGTGATTATTGATGGATATGTACTTATTGTCTTTGTAGGCTTTGGATTTGTAATTACCAAAGGTTCCAGGGTAGCTTCTTTACTATCTAACCGTCTGACTTAATTCACTTTTTATGCTATTATAAACACAGTCTGATGATTCTTTATTTGTCTCCCTTCTTTTTCTTCCTCCTCCACTCTACATGTTAGGTATTTTATTCTGTACTCTTTTGTGTTTCTCTGACTGATTTTGTGGATAGCGCTTTTTTTTTTGCATTTAGTTAGTATTTGTTTGGTCTACTTTCTTCACTGTGGTTTTCTCTGGTGACATCTATTTATGCTTAGGAGCACTTCCATCTAGAGCAGTCCCTTGAAAATACCCCGAAGAGATGGTTTTTGGGAGTTAAATTGCCTCAACTTTTGCTTATCTGGAAATTGTTCAACCCCTCCTTCAATTTTAAACAATAATCTTTCTGGATACAGTATTCTTGGTTAGAAACCCTTCTGTTTCATTGCATTGAATATATCATGCCATTCTCTTCTGGCCTGTAAGATTTCTGCTGAGAAGTCTGATGATAGCCTGATGGGTTTTCCTTTGTAGGTGATCTTTTTTCTCTCTCTGGCTGCTTTTCATATTCTCTCCTTGTTTTTGATCTTTGCCAGTTTAATTATTATATGTCTTGGTGTTGTCCTCCTTGGGTCCCCTGTGTTGGGAGATCTGTGGATGTCCATGATCTGACAGACTATTTCCTTCCCCAGATTGGGTAAGTTTTCAGTAATTATTTCTTCAAAGACACTTTCTATCCCTTTTTCTCTCTCTTCTTATTCTGGTACCCCTCTAATGTGAATATTGTTCCATTTGGATTGGTCACACTGTTCTCTTAATATACTTTCATTCCTAGAGATCCTTTTATCTCTCTCTGTCTCAGCTTCTCTGTATTCCTGTTCTCTGATTTCTAGTCCATTAACAGTCTCTTGCACCTCATCCAGTCTGCTCTTAAAGCCTTCCATTGTTTGTTTCATTTCTGTTATTTCCCTCAAGAATTCATCCCTTAGCTCTTGCATATTTCTCTGTAGCTCCATCATCATGCTTATGACTTTTATTTTGAATTCTTTTTCAGGAATATTGGTGATTTCAGTTTCACCAGGCCCTCTCTCTGGTGTTTGAGGGATTTTGGACTGAACAAGGTTCTTCTGCCTTTTCATGGCTATGGAAGTGATTGCTGGTGAGTAGCACCTGTGTCAGTTGGGAGAAAAAAGTCCATTCCTGCTTGCAGGTCACCTTGCCCATCTCTGCTGCCTCTGCTGGTCAGCTGCACACAGAGAGCAGCCTCTGGGTTGATCCCCTGTGCTGCCATGGGCCAGGCGGCCCTCGGGATGGCCTAGGGCACTGGTGGTGGTTGCAGGCAATCAGTGCATGTTCTTTGTGAAAACTGAGCCCCTACATGCTTCCCGGACTCTGCGCCAGTTTCCTCTGCCTGTGCCGGTTAGCCGTGTACAGGGGGCAGCCTCTGGGTTAATCCCCTGAGCTGCCGTGGGCAGGGTGGCCCTCGGGATGGCATAGGGTACTAGCGGGGGTTGCAGGTGAGCAGTGCATGTTCGCTGGGAGTATAAAGCCCCTTTGTGCCTTCGGGACTCTGCGCCGGCCTCTGTTGTCTTTGCCGGTCAGCAGCGAGCTGGTAGAAGCCTCTGTGTGGTTGCTGTTGGAGTGGCTGCTCCCCAGCCACTCCTCAGCAATGGCAGGTCACCCGGTTCGCTTGCAGTGCTGGCAGGGGGTAGTGAACAGCAGGCTGCTTATCACTGGGAGGGGCTTCATAGCTGCGTTGCCATCCAGGGGGTTAGGGCACCTGAAGTTCTTTAAGGTTCCCAGCCTGCTGGGCTGAGTGTGCCGGGATTATTTTGTCCACCTGTTAAACCCTTGTGCCTTTAAGACTTTCAAAGCACCTGCTTTTCACTTGTCCCCAGGCAGCCAGTTGTGGGAACCTGTTCACAGTCTTAGTCTCAGATTTTGCTTTTCCTTTTGTCTAATCTCCAGTACATCACACAATGTGTGTCTGTGCTCCTGGTGCAGACCACCAGGGCTGGGTATTTAGCAGTCCTGTGCTTCCATTCCCTCCCCACTCTGATTCTTTTCCTCCTGCAGGTGAGCTGGGGTTGGGGGAGTGTGGTGGGTTCCGTCCGGTCACAGCTTTGTATTTTACCCTTTTCATGAGATTTTGAGTTCTCAGAGATGTAGATGTAGCCTCGCTGGTGTACTGTATCTTCTGGTCAGTCTTTTAGGAATGGTTGTATTTTCAAAATATATATGGTTTTGGAAGGAGATTTCTGCCACCCTACTCATGCTGCCATCTTGAGAATGAGGTGTTCCTTTTGCTTTTGAACATATAATAATGGCTTTTCTTCATTTGCTATGTCCAACATCTGTGACCCCTCAGAGAGTTTCCTTTGAAACAGAGATAGTTTATTCCTGTATATTGGTCACATAGTCTTATTTCTTTGTATGCCTTGCATTTTGTTGCTGAAAACTGGATACTATATATAATATACTGTATACTATAGATTTTGATTTCCATCTCTCACAGTAGTCATAGATGTTGTTGGGATTTCTTTTCTACTGGTTTAGTGATTTTTCCTAAATTAATTCCGTAGAGTCTAGATCCCATGCAGTGTGTGATCACTGATGTCTCTGCTAGGTTTTTAAAAATGTATTCTTGTTTTTATTTTCTATGGGTCACCTCTAGGTTAGCATAGCTTAGTGGTCAAAGGTTGGTTAAAGGAGTGGTGGGAAATTTCAATCTTACAATAGTTTGCTCAAACCTTTTCCTGATTTTTAGGCAAGCCCACATTGTAAATATGTAGAGATAGTCATATATGCACAAATATTTGCAAGGGCCCTACTATTTGTCCAACACTGTGCTAAACCATGAGAATGTAACAGTAAATAGGAAAACCATCATTTCCACCTCCACAGAGCCTGTAATCTCCTAGGCATGGTAACAGATGGGGGAAACATTGCAACAGTCCATATTCAGAAAGTGGGGAAAATATGAAGAAGGGACAGGTAAGTTTTTTTCCTGTCTTTTTAAAACTTGGCTGTATTGGCCATTTCAAAATTATTTTTCCCTAAATACAATACAAAACACTTAGTGAGATTCTGAAATATCTAAGGCAATGATTGGAGTTGCAAAAGGGAGTCATGACATTTGGGATATCTTTGGTTTTCATTTATTTATATTTGTATTTGAGTCAGTGACTAACATGGTAGATTACCACCCCTTTACTGCTTATCCCGTGATGGCAGAAAAAGAAAGCAAATAAAGGAAAGCAGTCATTTCTGTTTCTTTTGTGTCCACAACAGGTCTCAGTACATTACCCACTTCAGCGTTTTTGTACCCAAGTGAGGATTCTGATCAAAAGACTGATTTCATTTATTTGTAATCAGACAAGGTATTTTATGACAATAGCTAGAAACTCAGCAGTTCTTTGATTATTGGTATTCAGTGGGCTTTAGAAAATAATTAGAAACTTAAAAATCTCTGATCCATGAGGATGGAAAACTGACAAGTGCAAAGAAAAGCTACTGCTCTGACCTATGCATGGTGGAATTTTCAAAATTACAATGAATGGGCTTGATTGAGGTATCAAATGTCTTTTATATTATGCAATTTATTTCTGTGTGGTTGTATTCAGGGACATACAGTGCAAATCACTATACAAAACATTGCAGTCTATCTAGCAAATACAATTCATAGGTATAAATATGGCATTGCATATATCAAAAAACTAGTGTCAAGGAGGCAAAAAATGACTTTGAACAAAAATATTCCAGAGTATGGCATATTTAAGACACATTGAGTTGATTTGATTGTTTCATTATAGAGGCCATGAGGCATTACAGATCAGAGAGAAAGAATTAGATTTTGAAGTGATGAATTATACAGTTATTCACACACAAAAAAATACAGGTAGTTATATTATTTCCTGTTTTACAAGTAAAACAAGAAAAGATACTCAGAAATAAATGGAATGGGAGGTCTCTCTTGCATTCAAAGATTTATTTCTCCATTTACATATGATTTGTCCATTTTACCCCTAAAATATACTAGAAGAGCTTAGCTTTGGAGGAGGCAGTCTTAGGAAGTGTTTTTCTAGCTTAATTGTGGATGGACCCTTCAGCTGGTAGAAAATCACATTTTTGCTCCTAAGAAAAATGATTTGGCTAAAAAACATAATGAATGGTAATTTTCAAAAGGAATATGATTTTCAAAACAAACTTCACAATACCATATTCAAGAGGTTTCTTTGTACTGTGATTAATGGAAGCAACTTCCCCAGCTGAGCCTGCGAGTCCCCAAAGACAGCGTTGTTTAACCTCAGAACTCAGAGAAAAGTCGTTGTAGGTGGTCTCCAGGTAGTAGTCCCATGCAGGAGGGGGAGGAGCCATAGCTTGAAATTAGATCCAGCTGCTCCTAGAGCAGAAGAGGTACTGACAGTACAGGCATGGAGAAAAGTGTTAGTGTGTTTGCTGGGGAAGAGGGTGCTGAGAGAACTTCCGGCCAACCCTGGAGCTGCATGTGCAGTTTTCAGTACTGCAATCACCAGTCATGCTTCTAGACTGAAAACAACAACCTAGGAACTTATTTTAGTTTTCTATTGTTGTGTAACAAAACGTCACAAATTTAGCAACTTAAAGCAACATGCATTCATTATCTCACAGTTTCTGTGGGTCAGGAGTCCAGGCACAGCTGAAGTGGGTCTTTTGCTCAGGGTCTCATGGGGTGCAATTCAGATGTGGACTGCGCTGCATGCCTCTTTAGAGCTTGGTCTCTGCTTCAAAGGTCATGTGGTTATCAGCAGGATTTAGTTCCTTGCATTTGAAAGACTGAGGTCCCCGTTTCCTAGAGACCACCTAGCATTCTCCATCATGTGGCCCTCTCTACAACATGGCAGTTTGCTTCTTCAAAACCAACAGGGAGCATCTTTGCAGTTTCTTTCCTCTCACCTCTAGAGCCTCTTTTAAAGAGTCTAGATTAGACCACGCTCACCCAGGGTAATCTCATTTTGATTTTCTCAGAATTAACTGACTGGAGATCTCAATTACACCTACATAATCTCATACTTTGGAGCATCTCCACAAACTAACCATGGAGTGACATCCATCCCACACACACTCAAGGGGACAGGATTACATAGGACATATACGTTAAGGATCAGAAATCTTGGGGCATTCATAATTCTGCCTATCACAGGACTCATGATGAGGTGGCAGAGTACGTCATCAAAGCTGAGGCGGTATAAAGAAGGCAAACAGTAAAATATAGCAGGAAGAGACTCCTTATTGGATACTAGCACTTGCCTTGAATGCAAGACTGAAACAGTAAATGAGAAAGACCAAGACTATGAACAGAGAAGCTTTGCCTTAGATATTCAGAATAGGACAAAGGCAGTAAGGTCATGAGGAATAGTTGTAATTTAGAGAAAAAACATTCACTGATGTGGGTTTAACACTGGGTGTCGTCATGGACATACGAGATTTAAAAAAGTGGAAGAGAAGAGTGTCCAATTTTAAGCTTTGTTAGGGGTTAAGGATGAAACTTTAATTCTATTAAATAAAATGTGTCTGAATCAGAGTAGGAACTTTGAAAATGCCTGAATCATGCCTGACAATCACATTAAATCTCTTTGACCTCCTGAGGGAACTGTGTTTGAAAGAAGTAGTAGTGAAACAGAATCAAAACAGCCCTTCCTTGACATTGAGAGAATAATCATATCATATTGTAGTCTATCTCAGCAAAGTTGACTTGGATAATGGGGCTGAAACTTGAGGCTTAAGTAGAATCTTCTAACCTGTATCTCTTCCCTACTCTTAACTTCACATCTAAAAATTTGGGACCAATGTGATCAGACAAATCTGAAGAGACAGAGACAGAGAGAGGGACAGAAAGAGAGAAAAAAGAATGTGCTTAACCCAAAAGGACTCTGAGTCCACTCAAACCACCACATGGAATATAAAAGGCTATTTAAAAGACTGACTGAGTTGCCCATGGACCAGTGCTACTCTTAGGGTAAGGTTAGAAGGTCAAGATAAAGGTGGAATCTGGGCTCATCCAAATAAGTACTAGCAACCTTGTCCATTATTATATATGGCCTGATCCAATGAATATCCTAGGTTATGACCAATCATAGCCTTTCCTGGTGGTAAGGAGAGTTAGGAAGTTGGTTTATAGAAGAGATTTTCTCCTTCTGGTTTAGTAGGGAGGGCCTGAAGATTGTAAAATTAACGAGCCTATTCTTTCTGGGAGATGGTATAAGGACGATGGTATATATGCCATTAGGTAACACAGAGCAGATCAGGCCACTTTCAAGAACAATGGAGTTGGGCAACAAGCTCTTCCTTGCCCTTAGCCTGGCAAGTACCAGATAAAGGGGCAATAGACTTTGCAAGCTCCAGGAATTACCAGGAGGTTGTGTTAATTGCACTATATGTTCTGGCCATCCTTGGCTCATCTTACAGTAGAAGTCAGGGTTCTGATCTCAATTCTCTAATATCCAGTTTTGATTCCTTAATATTAAACACTATGTGGTATGTTAGGCACTGAACTAAATCATAACATTGTGATACATACAAATTATGTTGTCATATTCTGAGTGCTGTACTTAGTTTAATTACAATGTTGTTTTTGCTTTTATTAAAATGTCTCTCAAGTTATTTAAAATATACATAAAATGTTTATTTTTCAGAAAGTAAAATGTAGGAGCTTACTGTAGAATCTTTGGGAAACAGTATGGTGTGAAGAAGTAAATAATTGCAGTATGCAGACTTAACACCTGTTAACCCCTTTCCACTTTTCACTGAAAACTCAAGTTATTAGTCAATGATTCAATTATGACCTTAACTTGAACTTGCCAAATTAGCATGCTTTCTGGAGTCAAGTGTATGTGCCTGTGGCTGGTGGGACAGAGCTTTTTGGTTTGTGATAGCAATTGGAACAAGCCAGTATACATATAAAAAGTTGTGCATATCTCTATTTCCTTTAGGACAGATTTCAGGAATTAGAAACCTGGGACAAGTGGTAGGAAGTTATTACGCCTCTTGATAATGCCATGATGGCCTGTTTTATGTGTCGGCTTAGCTTGGATCTAGTCTTCAGTTATTCAATCAAACACTAATCTAGGTGTTGCTGTGAAAGTATTTTGCAGATGTGATTAACAATTACAATTAGCTGATATTAAATAAAGGAGATTATCTTCAATAATCTGGGTTGGCCTGATTCAATTAGTTTAAAGGCCTTAAGAGCAGAGCTGAGACTTCCCTGAAGAAGAAGGAATTCCTGCCATGGACTGCAGCTTCAGCCCTCGCCTGAGAGTTTCTAGCCTGACCTCATATGGATTTTAGATTTGTCTACACAGTCCCCACAATCACTTAAGTAAAAAAAGAAAAAAAAATGTAATTATTTTATATATACATATACACATCTACATACATGCAATATGTATGTATATATTGCATACACACATATCTTAGTATATATACATATATACACAAATGTCACATATACACATATGTCATGTATATACATGTATGTCAGATAGAGATAAATAATACTGGTTCTGTTTCTCTGGTAGAACTCTGATCGATTCAATTGCCAAATTCCTTTCCACTATTATCATATCCGTAGTCTGTAAGAATGTTACTCAGCACATCCTAACCAACAGGGCATATTATAATCCTGTAGAGATGAGGACCCATTTACCAATGTTGACTGGAAATCTGATAAGAATGACGTTTCAGTTCGTAACATTGGTATGGTGACGGTGAGCAGGGTATGGACTAAAAGTGAGTATGAAAAATCAGGGGACCTGATGAGGAGTTTACTGTCACAGACTGTAAACAAGGACATGCCAAGTATTCAAGGCAGATACCATTGATAACACTTCCTTCTTGCCCTGAACCATCCATATAAATTAAAACTGAGTCTAAAAAAGGTTTACTCAATTGCTCATCCAAGCATTGTTTATTGAAAGACTTGAAACTCCTGTCAAATACATCCCAGGTAAATTCTTCGAGTTACTTATCTATTGTGGAATGTAGCATGATTTTTCCTTATTCAAAAAGCCATTATCAGATGGTGGATAAAATGAAAGTTCCTATGGCCAGGATTCTCACCTGGTCCTGGTTGGCTAGCTCACTACACACCTGTGGGCAATACGTTGCTATTGACTCTATATAAAGAGCTCTGCCCAGTGCCCTGGGTGACACGGTGGCCCAGATGCAAGGCTGCAGGAATGCAGAGCAGAGGCTGGAGTGGTGGCAGCACTGAGGACAGGGGTCCAGAGGACGGCTGTCTGGGCTGAAAGGCCCAGAGGCAGAGACTGGCTTGCTGCATGCAGAGTCACTGTGAGTGGACAAGATTTTAGTGGTTGACCTGACACTGTGGAAATAAAGTTGGATATAACCCTTTCACCCCAAGAACATTCTACTGTTATTTCTTTGGTCACACTTAATCCACAGTGAACTTGCCCAGGGCTGAACCGCATTGGCAAGACAATTGTTGTAGTCGGCAGGATTCACTGGTGACCAAGGAAAAAGAACAGGTTGCCCTCATGGGAGGAGTGTTTCAACAGCCTGCATCTATGGACGGGGAGATATTCGAGTGTCCTCTGTGGTGCTGTGAAGGGGTGGAGGACTGGAGCTGAAATGGCATCACTACGAAGTGCTGTGGCCTGAGAGGAAGCAGCATGAGGGGTAAGAGTCCCGAGAAGGAGCGGCACGTGGGCTTCCAGGTGCCATGGGGCAAGAGAAAGATGTAATGGAGTCATCAGCCCCAGAAATGGAGGAGCAGAGGTTTGATGAACAGGTCGGGTTGAGGCCCTGCTGGTGCCGTAGGCATTGGCCCCTCCTATGTTGAGGCCTCACCTGGTAGAAAGCTGGTGGAAAGCCAGAAGGACTTGACCACCGTGGGTTCTTCCAGGAGCGGTGCAGACCCCTTCTCAGGTCGTGGAGCACTCCCTGCTCTGCTTTACTCCTCAGGCTCAAGCACAAAAGGAAATGCTGTCTGCTTCTCGAAGGAAGAATTTAAAGGGCCCTGTGAAGGTTATGAGGACCCAGATGTAGGTTGATTTGAAAAGGCAGGAGCAGACAGAAAGAAATTGGACTGGAGCTATGGCAATTGAGACCAGAGCAGCAGTTCCAGCTGCTGAGGACAAAGTTGAAGGCAGAGATAAGGCAACAAGATCGACCTGTGTATCTGCAAGACTTTTTGCTGGAGAGGCTGGAAAAGGTGAGTGTAGTAAGGCCCACCCATGGTCCTTTTGGTTAACTCCTTTGAATAGAGCCAGGATGACCATTTGGAAGCAATGGATCTCTTCAGGCTTGAGAGTTATTATAATATGTTACAACTGGTTTGAATACAGCCAGGAGGCAATGGATCTCCTCAGGTTGAGGGTTATTATAATTTGTTGTAATTATTGTCATAGCCTCTGTTGTTATTATGGAATTTAATAACAATGCTCCAGGTTTCTTTCACAGAGACCATTGCAGAGAATTGAGGGCACATAGATTGAGAGGAGAGATTCCTGGAGAGGTGGAGTGTGGATAAAATCAGAGTTCCTGTGGCCAGGATTCTCACCTAGCCCTGGTTGGCTAGCTCACTACACACCTGTGGGCAATACGTTGCTATTGAGTCTATATAAAGGGCTCCGCCCAGTGCTCTGGGCAACAGGGCGGCACAGCTGCAAGGCTGCAGGAGAGCAGAGCAGAGGCTGGAGTGGTGGCAGCACCAAGGACAGAGGCCCAGAGGCAGAGACCAGCCTGCTGTGTGCAGACTCGCTCTGAGTGGACAGGATTTTAGTGATTGACCTGTCACCGTGGAAATGAAGTTGGGTATAACCCTTTCACCCCAAGAACATTCTACTGTCATTTCTTTGGTCACATTGAATCCATAGTGAACTTGCCTGGGGCTGAAACCCATTGGAAAGACACAGATGTTCTTTGGCTTACAATTACCTGTGAATTATAAATTAATCCTTGATCTCTTCTATCAAAGGAGGAAGGTATGATAAATATTGTGTGCAGCCCTACTGAAAACACTCACTCATGCAGGTGTCTCAAAGCAACAGCAGCTTTAATTATAGCTTTCAATTCTCCTTTTATATCTCTACTGTGGGGCACATTCTTTCCCTATTTCTGCATCAAATCTGAGGCAGGCTCTTGACTTTTCTGACCTTCTCCAGTAAAACTAACAAGTCTCCAGAAACACACTCTAAACTTAGTAATTTAAAAGTCCATTGTCACAGTATTTGAAAATGCCCTTTCCCCTGTTGCTAGGGCTCCTGCACACAGAAAGCAGGAGTCAGGAATGAGGGTATAGTTGACATCTTTTCCATTTTCTACTCATTCTCCATCATCTGACAAACTGCTTCTGATCCTTCCAGAGTTGGAATGGGAGAGGGAGATGCACTATGGGGAGAAGTTCCACTTAACAGGCAGGCTTTTCTGTACCTGACTTCGGTGCTCGTAAGATTTGGCAGGCATTTGAACATGAACTTTCTGGAGGCACTTAACTGGATTGTTGGAGATAATCACCTCTTCTCATTCTTGGAGGAATTTTTCACCAGGCCTCACCTTGCTGAAGGGCAATGCATCTCTGCTACAGCTGGAATCTTACTTCCTCCCAGCCTCTACAAATCTGGAAACACCTCCAGCCTTTTCTACTTACCACTGATAGTCTGTCTTATTGGTCTGCATTTAAGAAGACCCATATGGAGTCCCTTTCACGTGGCCCATGTATGATCTACAGGTGGAGCACCCTTTTTCTCTGACAAACTCCAGCAGTGCATGTTAATTTCAGCATAGCTGCCACGTGACTTCCCTTCTGCCCTGTCATTGGATCAGTTAACCAACCAGCTTTCTTGTTGTTGTTTAGATTTGTTAGGCAAAAGAGAGACACAGGTCTACTCTGTGTTTGCAAACTATAAGGAACATATCTTTCTAAGTGGTCAGATTGAAGCTTTTTTCCACAACAGGTTGGGATTCCCAGTGTCTTGCCACTGGGTTTCAGCCCCAGGCAAGTTCGCTATGGATTCAATGTGACCAAAGAAATTGATAGCAAAACGTTCTTGGGGTGAAAGGGTTATACCCAACTTTATTTCCATGGTGGTAGGTCAGTCACTAAAATCCTGTCCACTCATAGCGAGTCTGTATGCAGCAAGCCGGTCTCTGCCTCTGGGCCCCTCTGCATAGTCGTCCTGCACAGCCTTCCCGCACAGCCGTCCTCTGGGCCCCTCTGTCTGCACAGCCGTCCCACACAGCCGTCCTCTGGACCTTTCTGCACAGTCGTCCCGCACAGCCGTCCTCTGGGCCTCTGTCCTCAGCACTGCCACCACTCCAGCCTCTCCTCTCCTGCAGCCTTGCAACCGTACCACCATGTCGCATGCAGAACCCAGGGCGGAGCTATTTATATAGAGTCAACAGCCATGTATTGTCCACAGGTTTGCAGTGAGCTAGTCAACCAGGGCCAGGTAAGTATCCTGGCCACAGGAACTCTCATTTTATCCACACCCAGCACATATTTTCAAGTTCCCTCTGAAATCCCTCTTCTTCCCTCACCTCTAATTCTCCATTTCCTTGTTGTTGGGGAGGAGCGCTTAGCCACCTGCTTTCAGAAAGTTGTACCACAGTTGCCTTCCTCGCATTGGACTTTAGGATGCAGTACCCATCGAATTAGGGCAGTGGTTCTCCAAGACTGGTCCCAGACCAGCATTACCAGCACCACTGGGGAACGTTTTAAAGTGCCAATTCTCAGAGCCCACCCCAGACCTACTAGATCAGACACTCCAGGGTGGAGCCCAGAAGTCTGTGTAGTAACAAACCCACCAGGTGATTCTGAAGTATGCTAATGCATGTTTGAGAACCACTGTTTTAAGCCATCTGCCAAAATCCCACTTTAATATCCTCTTGCATGTGACCTTAGCTGAACTTAACCCATTTATCTAATAATGCACGTTTACAGATTCAAGAAATAGCTATAAAAATGATAACTCATAATTACATTTTATGACAGTTAGAGCCTGCGGATTATCTGACACTCATCAGCTCTACATCACCGAGAGTCTGATGATTTGGCCAGTAAGGACGGCCAGAATAATGTGTTATTACCCTGCCTGCTCCCATCTCCACAGCTCCAGCTTGCTCACTAAACATAGAACAAATTGTAATTTGTAGAACAGAGCATTAATTTTTTAGCTTTGATCAGACTGCTTTCTGTTCTTCTTATTAAGAACATTATCCCTTTATTTTACTTGCTACCCATTTTAGTAATTTCTTAGGTCCTTTTGTTGGTAAAAACCAGGATTCCTCACGCTTGGTACTGTTCATATTTTGGGCCAGATCATTCTTTGTTGTAGGAAGCTGTGCTAAATGCCAGTAGCATCCTTCTAAGTTATGACAACTCCGGATTTCTCTAGGCATTTTCAGATGCTCCCTGGGAGTCAAAATCAGCTCTAGTTGAGAAACACTGATTTAAACAGATACCCTGTAAAGTCCCCAAATATACTAAACATGTCTTTGATGGACTCCACATTGTTTGAAGACCAAGAGGAAACCCTTTTCATTTTGGGCAGAACTTCTAATTACCATAGAGATAATTTTGAAAATTTTTAAATAGTATTATTTTGCAACTTGCTGTAAAAATGCATTTTTGGATTGCTGAGCAAATATTCTTCAGTTCATCTGATTCATATAGTCAATTAAGCCCTTAGAATCATTCTGAGAATTCACTGTCTGATAGTCCTGATTTATAAGCACAACAAGCTCCGAGAAACAATTACTATACATTTTCCCAAGGAAGGGAATGGTGGCAGTATTGTAGACTGTTGATTTAAATTGTCTTCTTTTTTCTTCTTTCATTAAGTGGTAATTCAACTCTTCATCTTTGGTGATTTTCTTTACTCACTTCAGGCAATTATTGCTGGCGATTATGATGTTAATGAGTTATGCAGAGCAGACTGAAAAAATGAAATATATTTTTAGGAAGTTACGTTAATGGAAGCAACAACTTGAATGCATGCAAAAAGCAGGCATCTTTCTTACTGTGCCCTGATTGATTTTGTCAGGTGTTCATATGAATAGATAACCTTTACTTAGCGCCAGCAGTATTTTGACAAGAAATTTACTCTGATGAGCCACAAAGGAAGTCTTTTGTGAGACTGTCTGCTCTGCATTGTGTCTGATTTTTTTTTAATATTGCTTGAGTTAACTTTAAGGCCTCCAAATCTAAGCAGATGATGGTGATCGACATGAAAACCAGAACTATTTTCTTAGCTCCTTTGTAGTTGAATTCTAATGATCTTGACATATTGTGGTATTGTTCACCAGGGTGACATAAAATACAATCAAACACACACACAGATGACTATGGAAAAGCAAATCCAGATGACAATACATATCAATAGAATTTTTTTTTTTACCCTTTTCTTCTTATTCCTGAGTGACACGGAAACTGAAAGAATCCTTTTTGAAAGGCTTTGATTCAATCAGCTGGATGTTTCCCCCTCAGATGAGTTTGAAATATTAGCACTTCACTGTCAAAACAACCTTTGTTTCTAAATTAATATCCGATATTTACATACCAATAAGATAGATCTTAATATGCCAAGACTCTCTCCACCTTCAGTCTTACAAACTACTTTTTTTCAGAATGAGGTGCTATTGAAGGTATTGCACATCAATGATCCTGGAATTTTTGGTGAGAAGACTTGAGATGGGAGCAATGAGCCTCCTATGTATTATTTCAAGGTAGGAGCATTAAAAAAAAATAACATCTAGTCTTAGGAAAAATCATTTTAAACCAGAGGGAGGACAAACATTCCTAAGTAAGGAATCTTTCTTAAGTAGATAATTCCATTTAATTGGAAAATATAAAATAAATGTATGATATGTAGATTATTATCAGTGTTGTCCAATGGAACTTTCTGAGTTAATGGATATGTACTCTACCTGTTAAATGTGGAGCCATTGGCCACAAGTGGATATTGAAGACCTGAAATGTTGTAACTGTAAACGTTTAATTGCACTTATTTATTTATTTTATTAAGGTATCATTGATATACAATCCTACGAAGGCTTCACATGAGCAACATTGTGGTTACTAGATTCCCTCCTATTATCAAGTCTCCCCCACATACTCCATTACAGTCACTATCCATCAGCGTAGTAAGATGCTATAGAGTCACTATGAGTCTTCTGTTATACAACCTTCCCCGTGCCCCCCCCCTACATTATGTGTGTTAATCGTGATGCCCGTTTTTCCCTTTATCCTTCCCTTCCCACCCATCCTACCCAGACCCTTTCCCTTTGGTAACTGTTAGTCCATTCTTGGGGTCTGTGAGTCTGCTGCTGTTTTGTTCCTTCAGTTTTTCTTTATTGTTATACTCCACAAATGAGGGAAATCATTTGGTACTTGTCTGCATTTAAGAAGAAAGACCCATATGGAGTCCCTTTCACGTGGCACCTGGCTTATTTCACTGAGCATAATACTCTCTAGCTATATCCATGTTGTTGCAAATGGTAGGGTTTGTTTTCTTCTTATGGCTGAATATTTCATTGTGTATATGTACTACATCTTCTTTATCCATTCATCTACTGATGGACACTTAGGTTGCTTCCATATCTTGGTTATTGTAAATAGTGGTGTAATAAACATAGGGGTGCATATGCTTTTTTGTCAGGGTTTTTAGCCCTCCTCGGGATCCTCCGAACCTGTGGAGGGAAGAGAAGGGCACGCCCCGGCAAGGCGAGGTCGGGAGAGGGGAGTGCCGACTGTCCGCCCGATCACCAGCCTCTGACCCCTAAGCCCGAACTGGAGACAAACAGACGCGACAGGGAGCCCAGTCAAAGCAGGAACTCGTTTATTGTGGAAACAGCAGAGGATATATAACATTCATGGGCCAATCAGCATAAAGGTCAAGCAGTCATAAGCTCTTCACGCAGGAAGGCACATAATGCAAGCAAACGGTGTCCACGAGCTGATCACGTTCGCGGAAGACTCAAGCCACCAATAGGGAGATACCCTGAACACAGGCAGCAAGCTTGTTTCATTTTTGAAAGCACGCTAAGGCGCTCTCCATGCCCATCCAGCGAGCGCCACCCTGGCAATGATTCAGCACTCAAGGGCCACTTCTTAGATTAGAAGGCCCTACATTTCCCCTTTTTGTTTTATGTACCAGAGATGTATGTGCATGTATTTATGGAAGGTGTTAGAATAATAAATAGCTGGGCTTGGTCTGTGGCATTCACAGACAATGTTTCTCTCTCAGCTGGGGGGGTGAGGTTCTATGCCTCACCTCAGTTGGCCCCCACGTTGCTCACCTGAGGTCCCTTGCGACTGTGCCTGTCTTAGGTCATCCCTCCCGTGAGGAATCTTACCCGTCTCTGGCTAACCCGCCACTTTCTGGGACTCAACTGGGAGATAAAATATCAAAGAGAGGACAGCCAGCAGCTATATTTTTTGGAAAGAATCACAATATACATGACAATTTACTTGTGGTAAACGCAGACGGGGAGTCAGCACATGATTTTACAGAGTTGTACAGAAATACAATTGCATAACGGCATTAGTCGGGCAATTATAGGACATATTTGATGAACAAGGAAATCTATTTTGACAGTTTAGGCATTTGTAAAAAAACTCATAAACACGGCAAAACCTTTAGAGCAGAACTCTATTATGGTTATGGGATTTCTATCTAGTTGAATGTGGGAGGACCCCAAGGCAGGGAGTAGGTTAACAACATATAGACTGTCAGAAAAAAGGTTCATGAGCTCCTGGATTTTGTCTAGAGCCATCGCAGTGGCGTATAGCTCTTTAAATTGAGCTGATCCATTGACTCTCTCAAAGTATTTGTCCTTTCTCAGCTTGCTTGGGGAGTAAGGTGGGGGAAGGATAACAACAGAAGATCCTCCCCTTCCCCCGTCAGTAAAAACATTTAGGGCATTAATAAGGGGTTTGTTTAGAAAGAGTTTAGGAGCGGTCCAGTTCAACTTGGTGAAAGAGGCAGTCCATCTATTGGGCCCATAATGACAATCAATTTTTCCCCAAAAGCCAGTCAGGGCATTAGACACCCTGTTATGATTCTGCCTGATCCATTCAAAATCGGGCAGGCGGTAGGGAACAGTTAAATTATCAGGGTCCTTCCCATAATGTCTTAGTGTGATGTCTCTTCCCTTAATTATGAGGTCTGCCAGTTGGTCTAATTGGGCGTGCACTCGAGGGACCCCCCCACATCGATGCGTGAACCCATTGGAGGGGATTACCGTGTTGGGTGACGACTGTGGTAAGCAGTTCTGAGCCAGAGAGAATCCATAAACAGAGTTCACAGTCAGGCTGGTACCTGGCTAGTTGGACATTATCAAGTGCATATTGAATCTTGTTAAATAATTGTCTATGCCTCTCTGTTAGTACAATGAGCTCAGATGGGGTTTTATCTTTTAACAGCTCGAACAGGGGGATAAGGTCCTCTGTTGTAATGTGGAGCCAGGGCCGCAGCCAACTGAGTTCTCCTAACACCTTTTGGAGCTCTACCAGAGTAGGAGTTCTTAATGGATAGCTGGGGTTTGAGGGGACACATGGAGTCCAGGTGGAGCCTCTCCCCCAGTATCTCGAAGGGAGGTACGGTCTGGACTTTGTTGTTGGAAACATGTAATCTCCCGAGTTTTAAAAGGGAGCTTTCGGTAAGCAAAGCTCAGCTGTTGAATAGTGGGTGCTCCTAAAATAATATCATCCATGTATGCATATAGAATCACCTCTGGCTCTTGTTGAAGGGGCTGCAAAACTTGAGACATACCGTTGACAAAAGGCTGGGCTGTTAGCCATGCCTTGTAACACTGTCCATTCGTATCGCTCATCAGGCCCCTGAAAATTGGTGGAAGGTACAGAGAAGGCAAACTTCTCACAATCCACGGGGTTGAGGGGGATGGAGAAGAAGCAATCCTTAATATCAATTACAACAAGGGACAAATCTTTTGGAATGGATGGAATCCAGGGCAACCCCCTCAGGGGCCTGCCCACAGGAACCATCCGCTCGTTGATTTTTTTTTTAATCTTGCAACATTCTCCACTTGCTAGAGGCCTTTTGAATGATGAAAACGGGACTATTCCATGGGCTTAGGGAAGGCCTAATATGTCTTAATTTTTATTGCTCTTGGACAGTATCTTTCAGTCTTAGAAGCTTAGTTTGTGGTAATGGCCACTGCTCCACCCAGACTGGAGGCCCTGGGAGCCAAGTAATGGCAGGTGTTATCGGAGCAGTGGCCTTTAGGATTGGGAGTGTGGTTTTGCTCGGAAAAAGGGCACAATAGGCTCTGACCCTATAGGTAAAGGGTCTTTTTTACAATCACTACATTGGGACTTTGGGTTCTTAAGAGTGACCGAATTGTCGTTGGTATTCTTCGTCCCTGAATATATTCTCATAAAGAATTTTAGGATCATTGGTAGTATAAACATTGGCTGCTCCTAGAACATCTTGGCCTAGCAAGTTCACTGTCAGGCCAGAGGCAATGAGGGGCTTGACTTCCCCATGTTTGTTATCTACATCTTCCCATTTAAGCCAATCTTTAGTCTCCTCGGAGGTTGCATTGCCTCCAACTCCTAGTAAAGGGGGTCCCGGGACTAACCTCCAGTGAGGGGAGACTTCCTCTTTCCTGAGCACAGTTCGGTCTGCCCCTGTATCAATTAGGCAGCAAAACCTTTTCCCTGATATTACCATATCCATTTTTGGTCTTACCCCCGGTACAATGGGCACTGTCCAATGGGCCCTGGGGGAATCAGGCGAGCTCCTTTCTCCTTGGGCTAACGGGGCTGGAGGTCGCCCCTCTTTTTAAGGGTTGCCTTGGATGTCAAACAGACTTGCAGTCCTTCTGCCAATGGAAGCCCTTCTTGCACCTGGGACAGGGTGTCTTAGGTGGACGTTTTTTCCTCCTGTTAATCAGGGGAGCCCCTTGATTAGCAGTTATTTTTCACAGCACAATTAGGGCACTCCCTCTTGAAGTGTCCCATCTGACTGCACCCAAAACAATTTTGATTCCTCCCCCTTTTCTGGGGCTCTGCTCCCTGGGGACTGTAAGGCGAGGACTGTGGTCAGGGCCTCTGTTAAGGAGGCCGTTTGTGCCTGCAAGGCGGCAACCAGAGCCTGGGACTGGTGGGCCTTGGTGCCCACATCCCTGGTGGCTACTATCCACCTTTCCATGGATCTATCTTTCAGTCCTGCACAGGCCTATTTGTGGTCAGTGGTCATTCCCTCCCAAACTAACATTTTAATAAATTGATCCCACAAGGGGCCTGGGGGAAATTTACTCTGTAAGCTCTTCTCAACCCTATCTACAGGTGGGAGGTCTTCAGTAGGCTTTTGAGTAATTCCAGAAATCGGTGGTTCTGAAGGGCCGCCTTCTAACTTTTCCAGGCGGCCAGCCCAAGGGGCCTTACTTGTTCCTGATATGGGGCGGGAATGGCGGCCTGCTGGAGACCCGCAGCAACTGGTCTCTGGTCCCCGAGAGCATCCCAAAGGTAACAGGAATCGGAGGGTTGGCAGATTGGTTCCTCTGCCTGGACATTGCATTCCTCCTTAAAGAAGGCACACCACTTAAGGAACAGAGGACCAGGAAGAACTGCCTTTGTCAGGCTCTTCCAATCCTGAGTAGTACAGTGCTGATGAGCTAACCCCTGGAGGATGGTTTCAGCCCACGGGGAATTAGGCCCATCTTCGGAGACTGCCTTCTTCAATTCTTTGAGCTCTTGGGTCCCATGGGTACCATATCGCTGGCCTGTTACCACCAGGGTTAACATTTACCAGGAATGTCTGATAAGACGGCGGTGGGGTGAGGTCAGGGGGCTTCCCAGTGATAGACGTTGATGGATCGGGAGTGGCCCAGGGATCCATATCCGGTTTGGGCAGGGCATAATGGGGCTTTGGGCGTGACCTGAGACGCTTCTCATTGACACATTCCCATACCCTTTCCACCAGGGGTGCAGATGCCTCTTCAGGAGTTAATCCAACTGGTTCTTTTAAACACTGTTTATCAACTCCCCGTTTGCTGGTACCCGTTGCGGGACCCGCTAAACGTGTCAAGGATCTAGAATTTCCAAAACATGCCTTAAGGGCCGGCAGCCCAGGGTACACTCCTAAGGGGGTCCTCACCCTGGTCTATCTCTCCCTTCCTGATTAGCTGTTCAACTCGGTCCCAGGTGGAAAAATCAAAAAGGTTACTGACAGGGAGCCAGGGGGCCACCCTTACAAGGGCCCCCCCCAAACTTTTTCAGCCTGGGAATCTGAGAGTTCCAACCGTCGGCTTTTAAGCATATATCTCAGCGCTTTGAGCGCAGGCTCATTCTTAGAGGTTGCCTGCCTCATCCTTTCGGGGGTGCACTTACCTTGAACCCGCCGACACGTTTAGTTTACCAATCGAGTGCTCATGCCCACGATGCCCCACGTTGGGCACCAATTTTTAGCCCTCCTCGGGATCCTCCAAACCTGCAAAGGGAAGAGGAGGGCACGCCCCGGCAAGGGGAGGTCGGGAGAGGGGAGTGCCGACTGTCCGCCCGATCACCAGTCTCCGGCCCCAAAGCCTGAACTGAAGACAAACAGACAAACACGGAGCTCAGTCACAGCAGGAACTCATTTATTGCGGAAACAGCAGAGTATATATAACATTCATGGGCCTATCAGCATAAAGGTCAAGCAGTCATAAGCTCTTCACGCAGGAAGGCACATAATGCAAGCAAACGGTGTCCACGAGCTGATCACGTTTGCAGAAGACTCAAGCCACCAATAGGAAGATAGCCGGAACACAGGTAGCAAACTTGTTTCATTTTTGAAAGCATGCTCAGGCGCTGCCCCATGCCCATCCGGCGAGCGCCACCCCGGCAATGATTCAGCACTCAAGGGCCACTTCTTAGATTAGCAGGCCCTACATTTTTGAATCTGTGGTCTTGTTTTCTTCGGGTAAATTCCTAGGAATGGAATTCCTGGGTCAAATATATTTCTATTTTTAGATTTTTGAGGAACCTCTGTATTGCTTTCCACAATAGTTGAACTAATTTACATTCCCACCAACAGTGTAGGAGGGTTCCCCTTTCTCCGCATCCTCACCAGCATTTGTTGTTCCTTGTCTTTTGGATGTTGGCCATCCTAACTGGTGTGAGGTGATATCTCATTGTGGTTTTAATTTGCATTTCTCTGATGATTAGCGATGTGGAGCATCTTTTCATGAGCCTGTTGGCCACTTGAATTTCTTCTTTGGTGAAGTGTCCATTCAGATCCTTTGCCCATTTTTTAATTGGGTTATTTGCCTTTGGGTGTTAAGGCACGTGAGCTCTTTATATATTTTGGATGTTAACCCCTTATCGGATGTCATTTACGAATATATTCTCCCATATCGTAGGATGCCTTTTTGTTTGGCTGATGTTGTCCTTTGTTGTACAGAAGCTTTTCATTCTGATGTAGTCCCACTTGTTCATTTATGCTTTTGTTTCCAATGCCTGAGGAGATGTGTTCAGGAAAATATTGCTCATGTTTATATTCAGGAAACTTTTGCCTCTGTTTTCTTCTATGTGTTTTAGGGTTTCATGACTTACATTCAGGTCTTTGATCCTTTTAGAGTTTACTTTTATGTATTGAGTTGGACAGTAATCCAGTTTCATTCTCTTACATGTAGCTGTCCAGTTTTGTGAACACCATTTGCTGAAGAGGCTGTCATTTCCCCACTGTGTATCCATGGCTCTTTTACATATATTAATTGGTCATATATGTGTGGGTTTATATATGGACTCTCTATTCTACTCCATTGATCTATGGGTCTGTTCTTGTGCCAGGACCTAATTGTCTTACTGTGGCTTTGTAGTAGAGCTTGAAGTTAGGGAGCATAATCCCCCCTGCTTTATTCTTCCTTCTCAGGATTGCTTTGGCTTTTCAGGGTCTTCTGTTGTTCCATATGAATTTCAGAATTATTTGTTCTAGTTTGTTGAAGAATGCCATTGGTACTTTGTATTGAATCTGTAGATTGCTTTAGGCAGGATGGCCACTTTGAGAATGTTAATTCTTCCTAGCCATCATCATGGGATGTGTTTCCATTTATTGGTGTCTTCTTTAACTTCACTCAAGAGTGTCTTGCAGTTTTCAAGGTATACGTCTTTTACCTCCTTGGTTAGGTTTATTCTAAGGTATTTTATTCTTTTAGATGCAATTGTAAATGGAATTGTTTTCCTGATTTCTCTTTCTGCTAGTTCATCATTAATGTATAGGAATGCAACAGATTTCTGTGTGTTAATTTTGTATCCTGCAACTTTGCTGAACTCAGTTATTAGTTCTTGTATTTTTGGAGCAGATTCTTTAGGGTTTTTTATGTACAAAATCATGTCATCTGCAAGCAGTGGCAGTTTAACTTGTTCCTTACTGATTTGAGTGCATTCTGTTTCTTTGTTTTGTCTGGTTGCCATGGCTAGGACCTCCAGTAGTATGTTGAATAAAATCGGGGAGAGTGGGCATCTTTGTCTTGTTCCTGATGTTAGAGGAAAAGTTTTCAGCTTTTTGCTGTTAAGTATGATATTGGCTGTGGTTTTGTCATATATGGCCTTTATTTTGTTGAGGTACTTGCCCTCTGTACCCATTCTGTGGAGAGTTTTTATCATGAATGGATGTTGAATTTTGTCAAATGCTTTTTCAGCATTTAACATGGACAATGAGATACTCAGGTGATTTTTGTCCTTCTTTCTGTTGATGTAGCGGATGATGCTGATGGATTTTCAAATACTGCATCATCCTTGCATCCCTGGAATCAATCCTACTTGATCATGATGTATGATCTTTTTGAAGTATTTATGAATTCGGTTTGCTAATATTTTGTTGAGAATCTTTGCATCTATGTTCATCAGGGATATTGGTTTGTAATTTTCTTTTTTTGTGGTGTCTTTGCCTGGTTTTGGCATTAGAGTTTCACTGGCTTCATAAAATGAATTTGGAAGTATTCTCTCTTCTTCTACTTTCTGGAAAACTTTGAGGGTGGGTATTAGGTCTTCTCTAAATGATAAAATTCATTGGTGAAGCCATCTGGTCTGGGGGTTTTGTTCTTGGGTAGTTTTTTGATTACCAATTCAGTTCTATTGGTGGTAATTTGTCTGTTCTTCTGTTTCTTCCAGGGTCAGTCTTGGAAGGCTGTATATTTCTAGTATCTTGTCCATTTCTTCTATGTTACCCAATTAGTTGGCAGATAGTTTTTTATAGTATTCTCTAATAATTTGTATTTCTGTGGTGTCCATAGTGATTTTTCCTTTCTCATTTCTGATTCTGTTTATGTTTGGAGACTATCTTTTTTTCTTGATAAGTCTGGCTAAGGGTTTATCTATTTTATTTATTTTCTTAAAGAGCCAGCCCTTGGTTTCATTAATTCTATCTATTGTTTAATTCTTCTCAATTATATTTTTTCTGCCCTGATCTTTATTATGTTCCCTCTTCTACTGACTTTGGGCCTCATTTGTTCTTCTTTTTCTTGTTGCATTAGTTGTGAGTTTAGACTGTTCATTTGGGATTGTTCTTCTATCCTGATACAGGCCTGTATTGCTATATACTTTCTTCCTGGAACTGCCTTCACTGCATCCCAGCGAAGTTGGGGTGTTGTGCTATTGTTGTCATTTGTCTCCATATATTGCTTGATCTCTGTTTTAATTTGGTCACTGATCCATTGTTTATTTAGGACCATGTTGTTAAGCCTCCATGTGTTTGTGAGCCTTTTTGTTTTCTTTATACAATTTATTTCTAGTTTTATACCTTTGTGATTTGAAAAGTTGGTTGGTAGAATTTCAGTCTTTTTGAATTTACTGAGGCTCTTTTTATGGCCAAGTATGTCGTCTATTCTGGAAAATGTTCCATGTGCACTTGAGAAGAATGTGTATCCTGTTGTTTTTGGGTGTTGTGTATGGAGATGTCTGTTAGGCCCATCTTTTCTAATTTGTTGTTCAGTGCCTCTGTCTGCTTACTTATTTTCTGTCTAGTTGATCTGTCCTTTGGTGGGACTGGTGTGTTGAAGTCTCCTAGAATGAATGCATGGCATTCTATTTCCCCCCTTAATTCTGTTAGCATTTGTTTCACATATGGAGGTGCTGCTAGTTGGGTGCATAGATATTTATAATGGTTATATCCTCTTGTTGGACTGACCCCTTTATTATTATGTAATGTCTCTTTGTCTCGTTACTTTCTTTGTTTTGCAGTCTATTTCATCTGATACAAGTACTGTGACTCTTGCTTTTCCTCCCTATTGTTTTCATGAAATATCTTTTTCCATCCCTTCACTTTTAGTCTGTGTAAGTCTTTTGTTTGAAGTGAGTCTCCTGTAGGCAGCATATAGATGGGTCTTGTTTTTTTATCCATTCTGTAACTCTATGTCTTTTGATTGGTGCATTCAGTCCATTTACATTTAGGGTGATTATCGATAGATATGTACTTTTTGCCATTGCAGGCTTTGGATTCATGGTTACCAAATGTTTAAGGGCATCTTCCTTACTATCTAACAGTCTAACTTAACTCACTTATTATGCTATTATAAACACAATCTAAAGATTCTTTTTCTTTTTTTCTCTCTTATTTTTCTTCCTCCTCCACTCTTTATATGTTAGGTGTCATGTTCTGTACTCTTTGTGTATCCCTTGAACTGACTTTGTGAGTAGTTGATTTAATTTTGCATTTGGTTGTTAATTAATTTTTCTATTTCCTTTACTGTGGTTTTGTTTTCTCTGGTGACAGTTCTTTAGCCTTAGGAGCACTTCCTTTTAGAGCAGTCCCTTGAAAATACACTGTAGAGATAGTTTGTGGGAGGTAAATTCCCCCAACTTTTGCTGATCTAGAAATTGTTTAATCCCTGCTTCATATTTAAATAATATTTCTGGATAGATTATTCTTGGTTTGAAGCCCTTCTGTTTCATTGCATTGAATGTATCATGGCATTTCCTTCTGGCCTGTAAGGTTTCTGCTAAGAAGTCTGATGATAGCCTGATGGGTTTTCCTTTGTAGGTGATCTTTATTCTCTCTATGGCTGCTTTTAATACTCTCTCCTTGTCTTTGATCTTTTCCATTTTAATTATTATATTTCTTGGTGTTGTCCTCCTTGGGTCCCTTCTGTTGGGATATATGTGGACTTCCATGGACTGAGAGACTGTTTCCTTCACCAGATTGCCTACGTTTCAGCAATTTCTTTCTTCAGAAACACTTTCTATCCCTTTTTCTCTTTCTTCTTCTTCTGGTACCCCTATAATGCAAATATTGTTCCTTTTGGATTGGTCTCATATTCCTCTTAATAATTTTTCATTCCTAGAGATACTTTTTATCTCTCTGCCTCAGCTTCTTTGTATTTCTGTTCTCTATTTTATATTCCATTTACCGTGTCCTCTACCTCATCTAGTCTGTTTTCAAACCCCTCCATTGTATGTTTCATTTCAGATACTGTATTTTTCAAAGTGCCTATCTCTGTCTTGAATTTGTCCCTTAGATCTTGAATATTTTTATGTAACTTTGTTAGGATTGTTATGGTTTTTATTTTGAAATCTTTTTCAGGAAGATTGGTGATTTCAGTTTCACTGAGCCCTCTTTCTGGTGTTTGAGGGATTTGGGATTGGACAAAGTTCTTCTACCTTTTCATAATCCTACTGTATAATGCGGATTAATAGGTTTGTGTAGGCGGCACCCTCTAGTGCCCAGAAGTTCTAATCTCTGGTGATGCCCAGTACCTGGAGCAATGGCAGGAGTCATAGGTAAGTGGTGTTGGTGCCTGCCAGGTGGAGAGAGCTCTTTCCTGTTTCCTTGTCATAGTGTCTGCCTCCTCTGTCGGAGCCATTGGGCCGAGCACACAAGGAGCAGCCTCTCTCTGATATGTCCCTGTATCTGCCATAGGTGGGGCTGGCCTCTGGCTAGCCTGGAGCAATTGTGCAGGCAGCTGGTTTGCAAGCAGGTGCTGGCCAAGAGGACGGAGCAGCAGGCTGCGTATCACAGTGGGGAACCTCTGGTCTGCATTGCCAGAGGGGGATGGAGTGTCTGAAGCTCCCGGAAGTTCCCAACCTGCTGGACTGAGTGTGCTGGGAGAATTTTGTCCACCTATTCCTTCTCCTGAGCAGTAAGCTCTTTGTAATCCTTGCCCCTTTAGCAGCCTTTTTACTGTTGGGAAGTCTTTCAAAGTGCCCACCTTTCTTTTATCCCAGAGCAGCCAGTTGTGGGAACCTGTTCTTCACAAGTAGCTGGAATCTCAGTCTTTCTGAGTATTCTGCCTGTCTTGCTTTCCAACCCCTTTAATTTCCAGAGCACCATGCAATGTGAGTTTGTGCTCCTGGAGTAGATCTCCAGGGCTTGGTATTTAGCAGTCCTGGGCGTCTACTCCTTCCCCGTTCTGTTTCTCTTACTCCCACCTGTGAGCTGGGGTGAGGGGAGGGTTTGGGTCCCACCAGATTGCAGCTTTTTTACTTTATCTTTTTCCATGAGGTCTTCTCTTTTTACAGATGTCATCCAGCTGTTGCAATTTTATTTCTGGTAACTCTTTTAGGATTAGTTGTATTTGCTGTATTTTCATATTATATGTGGTTTTGGGAGGAGATTTCTGCCTCAGTTCTTATGCCACCATCTTGTCCCCCTCTAACTTTATTCTTAATGGCACTTTTAAATAGTATATTTATGCTATTCAAAAATAGATTTTTTCATTATATTTAAGTTTAATTTTAAAATGTAAATTTAGATAGCATGTGGCTTGTGTCTACTGTATGGGACAGAGAAAATATATATGATTTATATATTTGTATACTTGCTCCTATTTTTCTCCACTTTACAGAGAACCTGACATTTCAGCTCTTACTCTATTTTAAAGTGCTTTATTGGTACCATAGATTCACTCATTTAAAATGTACAATTCAATGACTTTTAGCATAACCACATTTGTGCATTTACCACACAATTTTACAATATTTTCATAGTCCCAAAAAGAAACCCCCACACTTCTTAACATTATCCATCATCCCTGACTAGTCCCCTCTTCCAACCTCCCACCCTGCTCTCCAGCTCTAGGCAACCACCAATCTACTTTCTGTCTCTACTGATTTCCTTATTATGGACATTTTCTGTAAATAGTCACACAGTATGTGATCCTTTGTGACTGGCTTCTTTCAGTTGGCACAATGTTTGCAAAATTCATCCATGTTGTAGCATGGATCAGTATTTCATTTCTTTTTATTGCCAAATAATATTCCATTGTATGGCTATACCACATTTTGTGAATCCATCAATCCCATGATGGACTTTTGGTTTGTTTCTACCTTTTATTATTGTAAATAGTGCTGCTGTAAGTAATCAAGTTTTTATGGTGGACCTATGCTTTTATTTCTCTTGGTTTATACCTAAAAGTGGATCATATGGTAATTCTATGTTTAACCATTTGAGGCACTGTTAGACTAATTTCCAAAAGGGCTGTTATATTTTACATTCATTACATTACAGTGTTTGAGGATTCCAATTTCTCCACATCTTTACCCACACTTGTTATTATTATTTTTTATTATAGCCATTGTAGTGGATGTGAAGTGGCATCTAATTGTTTTTATCAAATATAAGATTTCCAAAAGTTTTCTCCCATTTTGTAGGTTCTTTTTATATTTTTTGATGGTGTATTTTGAAGCACAGATGTGTTTCACCTTGATGATTTATATTTTGTCAATTTTATCTTTTTTGCCTGTACTTTTTGTATTATATCTAAGAAAGCATTATTTAATTTAAGGTCATGAAGACTTACATCAATATTTTCTTCCAAGAGTTTTATAGTTTTAGCTCTTATGCTTAGGTCTGTCATCCATTTTGAGCTAATTTTTGTGTGCTGTGAGATAAGGATCCACTTCAGTTTTTGCATATGGACATCCAGTTGTCCCTGCATCATTGGTGAAAACACTATTTTCACTCCATTGAATTTTCTTGAAGAGCAATGTTAGGGCCTAATTCTAGATTCTAGACTCTATTTCACTGATTTATCTGTATATTTTTATTATAGTACCCCATAGTCTTGATTATTATAGCACTAGTAAATTTTGAAGTCAAGGTGTTTGAATCCTCAATTTCTTGTTCTTTTATAATATTATTTCAGTAATTCTATGTCCTTTGAATTTCCATATGAATTTTAGGAGCATCTCATCAATTTCTGCAAAGATGTCAACTTGTATTTGACATGATTATGTCAAATCGGTAGATCAATTTGCAGAGCACTGGCATCTTAACACTATTAAGTCTTCTGATACTAGATCGTGGGATGTCTTTCTATTTATTTAGATCTTCTTTACTCTCCAGTAGTTTTCAGAGTATAATTCTTGCACTCCGTTAAATTTATCCCTAATTATTTTATTTTTTTGGAGGTATTTTAAAGTTTTTTTAATTTAATGTTTTTGCTTTCTCATTGCTAATGTATAGAAATACAATTCATTTTTGTGTTTCAGTCTTGTATGCTACAACCTCTGGAACTCATCTATAATCCTGCTTTTTGTTTAGTGAATTCCTTAGGTATTCCTATATACAAGATCATGTCATCTGCAATAGAGATGGTATTACTTCTTCCTTTGTAACGCCCTGAGGTGTATTTCATCTCATTTTCTTGCCTAATTACCCTAGCTGGAAATGCTAGTACAATGTTTAATAGATGTGGCCAGATCAGACAACCATGGCTGGTTCTGATCTTATGGGGAAAACATTTAGTATTTCAGTGTTAAGCATTCAATATTAAGTATGATGTTAAATACGGGGGTTTCATAGATACTCTTTATCACGTTGAGGAAATTCCCTTCTATTCCTAGTTTGTTGAGTGTTTTTTTACCATAAAGGAGTGATTAACTTTTATCAATTTATCAATTTGTGTGAGAATTGGTATTAGTTTTTCTTTAAGTGTTTGGTAGAACTCAACAGTGAAGCCATTTAGGTTTACTTGTGGCAACTGTTTTGATTATTGATTTTTTTTCTTGTATAAGTCAGTTCAGATTGTCTAGTTCTTCTTAAGTTAGATTCCATTGTTTGTGTTTTTCTAGGAATATTTTCATTCCCTCTAAGCTATCTAATTTGCTGGTGTATAGATGTTTATAGTATTTCTTTATAATCCTTTTTATTTGTAGAAATGAATGATTCCCTAAGGCTGGAGATAATGGTAACGAAAGAGGCAGAGGTATCAGAATGCTTTGGCATGGCCTTGAGTAAGGATTTAAAAGTCTATAAAGTTGTGTTAAAATGAGTTCATTAAGATGTATAAGGCCAGAGAACCTGCTAGCTAACTGAATTTCCAGAGAAGGCCTAGAGACCACGTCCATCATGAAAGCAATATGGAATACATGTAGGAGAGAAGCACTGGGGTCACTGAGAAGCTCAGCGGTGGCTACTTTCTGCCATTATAGAAATGGGCTTGCTTGTGCCAACTGGGATGTGAGGAACCAGATGAGGAGTCACAAGGCAGCACTAGGCCAGAGCAAGGTGGCTATGATTTCATGGTGGGCAGCCAGGCCAATGTGTTCCAGAGGCTTCGAGCTGCTGTGTCTGTGACAGTGGCATAGAGAACGTGATGTGCCTGAGGATGAGGTAGTTGGGTAACCAATGAGGATATTGTTTGCCTAACACAGCACAACCACAGAAGATCAAAAGTGAGTGAACAAGAAGACTGATAAGAATCATCAAAATAATCAAAATAGAAAATCACAATTCTTTACCTAGTTTCCAGACATGAACCAGTTCTCAGACAAAGGCATAAGATAGATCTTCCCTTTAATGAAGGACATGCCAAGTCCCTTTGAGGAAGAACCCCACAGGTACACAGCAAAGATGTATGGTAACAATTTCCCCAACCCTTCCCCAAAAGGCCTATGTTTATATGCCAGGAAAAGTATTGAAAGGAGAACCCAGATTTTCAATGGCTATTATATACACATTCTTAGATGACACTGAAACCAGATGGCTCAAAAATGGCAACATGCTCCCTTTGGTAGAGTAGGAACTTGCAAACAGAGTCCTGGTACACAATTAAGTTCTTGAATGAACTGCCACAACTTGGGTTTAGCTTGTTCCAAGAAATCTGCTGTGTAGGCCTTCACTTTCTTTCTTTTTCTTAATTGTAACTGGATACCACCTTGAGGAAGCATTAATTTAACAGAGTGAACTTAAATTGGGGCACAAAAAAGTGGATCTGAGTGAATCAAGGGATTGAGTGTAGAAGATGATGGTGCCCATCCACATACTCTTCTTACCATTCATGAACACACCAACTCAATAGCTTCCATTTATTAGGCCCTGTAACTCCTTACCTGGAGTTGCTTGATTCACAGGCTAGACGTGCCAGGGAGTAATTACCCCTCCCTAGCAGCCCTTGAACAATGATGGACAGAAATTGGTATAAATACTCCAGCTCCTGTGGTGGTCAGTGTCTGGGCATGTTGAAGTAACTCTGAGGCAAGCTACAGCCCTTCTCTGAGCCTCAGTTGCCCACTGTCAGTTACCTGGGCAATAACACACCCTCATTTTCTTTCTTCCCTTCCCTCTCTCACTTTCCTAGTACTTTACAAGTGTTTTCAAGCATCATCTGCCAAATAAACTTCCCATAGTACATCTTTGCCCCAGGGTCTGCTTTGGAGAAACCAAAACTAATAAGAGTGTCTCTGGCTTCTCTCTTTGGTCTTTTGAGGCAAAATAGGAGCACTGAGGGGAAGAGGGCTGGAAAAAAAAAACAAGAATAATTGAAAAAAATGGAAGGACAAGTGGCAAATTAGTATACTCTGGTAGTATTACGGGCCTGCCTGCTCAGAAGGGAAGAATCTGACAGAAGAGCTGACACTTGCCCATTTTACTCCATCAAGCACTTACCCAACTTCTAAAGCAAAACCCACAAAGAACATATACAGTTACCTGAAATTGTTAGGGCAGTGTAAGGAATGTGTGATGATTAATTTTGTGTGTCAGTCTGAGTGGGTCACAGGGCACCCGGATATTCAGGCACACGTTATTCTGGGTGTATCTGTGAGGGAGCTTCTAGAAGGAGCAGCACCTGAACCAGTAGACCGATGAAAGCCGACTGCCCTCCCCAGTGTGGGTGGGCAGGATCCAGCCCATTTAGGGACTGATTGGGACACAAAGGCAGAGGAAGGATGAATTTGCCCTCTCTGTCTGATTGCTTGGGCTGGGATGTTGGTCTTCCTCTGTCCTTGGACTAGACCTTACACCATCAGCTCACCTGATCTTGAGGCCTTTGGATTTGGACTGCAACTTGCATTATCAGCCTTCCTGATTCTTGGGCCTTTGGACTCAGACTAGAATGACCCACTGGCTCTCCTAGGTCTCCAAGTTGCAGATGGCATAATCAAGGGAGCCGGTTTCTTATAATTAAATATGTATTGATTCTGTTTCTCTTGAGAACCCTGTCTAATACTATATGTCAGTTGAGATGGGGTCAGCAGCGTAGAACAGAAAACATGGCTATACTCATTTAATTATATAAAGTATATTTTAACAAATAATAAAAAGTACAGAGGTAGTAGGTCTAAGTCTCTTCCAAGTGCTTAGCAGTAATATGAAGAACCCAGACATGTTTTATTTTTGTGCTCCAACATCCTTCCGTTTTCACACTGGCCACCTCCTGGTCACAGTAGGGCTGCCACTCTTCATCTCACTTCTCATACAGGAAGAAAGATGGTTAAACAGCAAAGAACGGCAACACCATTGAGAAATATAAACTTTTCCAGAAAGTCTCAGCTATTTCTATTGGCTAGAATTATGTCCCATGGCTGTCTCTAGCTGTAAGAGACTATTTTTATCTGGGTACATTGCCACCCTGAACAAGCAGGAAGGGACTGAGGAATTAATATTAGGTCAACAATTACCACCATCTTCCGCATAAGGTAAGCACATGTAAAACTCCAATTATCTCACTGAAGGGTTGATACGTCCCTCTAAGGTCATTTTGTAAAATCGATTTCTGAAGAATGGACCCTCGAGATAAGTATGTGACTGCGTTCTAGTGTCTCCATGCAATTAGAGGCCCACCCACACTATGTGTGTGGAGGAGGTAAGAGGAGGATCTATCTAAACATAAAAAGTAAGATGCATCAAAAATCTAGGGTAACATTATAAAGAAGAGAAGTAGTCAGAAACAGAGAGACAAGCAGAAGTTGTAGAGTTCACTCAACAATCCAGGTGATGGAACAGTAAATACTTTTCACCCAACTGCAAGCTGGCAAAACCACACTTGATCTTAGCTAAAAGGGCAAGCAGCAAGAGCTGGCTAAACTTAATCACAGCAAACACAAGAGTTTGGGCCTCCTGAGCATAATTTTCCATCTGTAGCCTAAGTCTGAAACTGAATGACTTCAGAGACTGAGAAGCAACTCTCAGTTTAGGAACTTCTGTCTTAACTGCAGGAAGACCGCCTAAGTCATCACATTCTATTTGTGCGCGCATTTTGTGTCTGTGCGTGTGATGTAATGATGAACGTGCACCCTAGAAAATAATTCACATTTGTGAATACCTGTGACCAAATGGCACTTTCCAGGCCAGTTATTGCAGGAATGTTTGGTTTCTACGGATTTCTTGGCGCAGCCCTAAAAACCACTCCCTTGCGCTCACCCGCGCAATTCACTTGTTCTAAGTAATGGAATCCCTCAGAAAGATATAGCATCATTATGCTCCTCTTCTTTTCCTACTTTCTGAAATATGCACAGTG
This sequence comes from Smutsia gigantea, assembly GCA_032199065.1. Taxonomy (NCBI): domain Eukaryota; kingdom Metazoa; phylum Chordata; class Mammalia; order Pholidota; family Manidae; genus Smutsia; species Smutsia gigantea. The sequence goes on along the minus strand of JAVSCE010022260.1, from coordinate 206,920 downwards.
ATATTTTTGATCCCTCCAGAGACACTAAAAAATGCTTATGGATAAAAAGATGATTCTTCCAGGATTCAAACTTTGTATTTTCTATTTATGCATTTGCATCTCATGCTACAGATACAGCACACACATGACAATGTGGAAAATATAAGCACACCTTTTTTCATTTAGAATTAAAAGTCTGGACATTCATTGGAATGGCAATAAGAAATGCATGCTCATGCATTATTAATCTCTGCCATAGAAAATGGAATTTACAGAAACATGACGTTTATTGCTGTGCTCCTGAGATGCAATGACATGTGCCTTTTTCTGCCAGGCACTTTAAAGCAGAGCTGTTCCACTTTGTGTGGATGGCACTGTAGCATCAAACAAGCACCAGTGATATTGTTCAGGGTCTTCCAAACGAATTTGTAGATTTCATTATCAAAAAAATTGTCTGCCCATTTGTACTGCCTGTCTTAGTCCAAACTGACAGCATGAACTGGAATGAGTCCAAATTCTTTTTTGTAGGGATATCTCACAAATTACGATGGGAGTTGTAGAATTGTGTTACAGAGTGCCATTAGGTTACTTCACTGTCTTTCAAAAAAATAAAAAAGAAGTCCTAGGCAGAGTATTTGTTATTGTTTCATTTTGTTTATTTTACAAGAGATGTAGCAAATTGCGTTTAAAATTTCCTGCTGGAAAAGGTTAACACGGTTGCACTAAATTTTCTGGAACACTGGGCATGGGGACAAAAATCCTAGGTTTCCAGGTGTGTCACCTGGGCTAATGGTGATCTTATAGACTGACTCAAATTTCCACAGGAATGATTACAGTTTGTAATATCCACCTCCCTATCATATATTCAAGATTGCTGTAGGTTTGATGTGGCTTAATTAGTTTGGGCTAGATGTTTCAGCTCAGACTTGTTACAGATCTACATTCTAATCAAACATGATTTTTCCTAGAAGTCTCAAGAGAGGCTTTATGTTACATTGACCATATGAAATTGTGTTTTTCTAAGTCAAAAGTGGTTGAATACACAATTTCAGTTGGCTTAACCTAAAACTTGGCCGCACCTAGAAAAATAACTCTGAAAGAAATATGACTGCGTCCCTTCTTTGAGAGTTTGTTCCAGAGCCCTGTCCTCCAAATGGCCCCTGGGGAGCCCCCTAAGTCATTTACTCATTATAGTTGCAGGAGTCACAGTGCTGCATGGAGAGTCAGGCAACTGTGGCTCAAACCTCGGTTCTTCTACTTCCTTAGCTTTAAGTTACTTATTAATAATGGTTTCCATATTATTCAGAATAGTTATCATGGGTTTCCATGATGTTTCAAAGTATGTTTTTGAATACTCTGGGGTAAGATGAGCATATGTTCATCTTACAGAGAGGGAAACTGAGGCCAAGTGAGAGTAGAATGACTTTCCTCTAGTTATCATTTAGGCAGTGATATGTCACAGGCACCCCCTGTCAACCTTGAGTCCTTTTCTCTTGCTCACCTTCTGCTTCCTCACAGCAATAGGGAAATTATAACCACCCACTATCAACAACCCTCCACTCTCCATATTCAGAGTTTTTTTTCACTTGTCATCTCTAAAATGGGAATAATAATGGTATGTATTTCATAAGGTTATTGCGAGGATGAAGGTAGTTATTTTATGTGAACTATTTAAATAGTTCTTGCTTTGGAAAAGTGCTGTGTGCATTAACTCTCATAATTAGACTTTTTTATTGAAAAGCCCCTGCTCTAGGAAGCTGAAATTTGATGGAAAAACCTACACTGAGGAATTTTTATGAAGTCAACAACATGAAAAACACAACTGTAGATTGATTATGAATAGGTATGTCACATTCTGCTCTAATAGGGGTCTCATTCTTCACCATTCAGAGTTCATCCATACTCCTCTTTGTTTATAGTCTTATGTTGGACTGAGGAATGATTTTCCAGAGTCATAAAAAAGCTAAGGTGTTTGTCATAGCACCTGGAAGCAAGCATACTGTGGGCAGGTGCTGAGAAACCATTCTCCATCCCTGGTGCCAAAACACCTCAGCTCTCCCCTTGCCACGGCCCTGGTCTTGGACACCACCAAGGCAGCCCCTGCCAACCCAGCAGGCTGTTTGATGGCTCAGTTCTAGAAACCGAGATTATGAGATGAATGCTCTGGCTGCATCTCACACTTTCTGCAAGGCCTGTGGATCGGAGCTGTGATCACTAGGCTTATTGCGTGATGACCAGGTATGAAATGCTTGAAATGCTCAAATTGCTTGATGGAAGCAAATCGGCTGCCTCTGGATTATTACCAATAGGCTACTTTTCCCAAAGACCAAACACAGTGCAGGAGTAAGACTGTACTATTAGTTTGCTAATAGATAAGCCAGATAAATCATTGTCTTGTCTAACAAGTCATTTGTACTTTACCATCCATGTAGTAATTTTTGCTGCCTCTTTATGTATATATAAAACCAAAGACTCCTTATTCTCTAGTTACCAACAACTTGCTTCTGAGTTATTAAAAATTTCTCGATTTAACTTTTGAAGTTGGGATAAATCAGATAAGGATCTTTCTGTCAGGCTCCTGGGAAGCACGGGAGTCAAGCGAATGCTGGAGCGATCATGGGCTGTCAAACCAAGGAATCCGGTCTGGCTATGATTGCTGTGTATGGCTGTTTGTAGAAACAGGTGTTTATGGGCATGGGGAGCCTAGCTGGGGAAAAGATAAAGTTTGAGAGCAAAAACAAAGAGTGGGTTGTGTTTATCTTAGGATGGTGAAATGATGGCCTAGAAGGAGAAGGCGGCGAGGGCCGCAGCCAATGAAGTTTGAGAGGATGTACTGAGAAGTTCAAAGTGTGTGCGCACAGGCAGTCCAGGATTGGCAGCCACAGAAGCCAGCAAAGTGGCGTGTTTCGTTCCTAAAGTGAAGAATCAGTATATTTTCTTTGTTGTAAGTATAATAAATAATCCCTTAAAGAGATGGATCAGGTGAGAAAACAAAATTTTAAACTTAAACTTGCCAAGAAAGAGTCCCTCAGTAAAAAAATGAATGGGTACATTTTTAGCAAATGACATTTCTTCCAAATTTTTCGAGTTAAAATTGGAGATGAAAAAAAATCAGTGAAAAAATAAGGTATCAATTTTGAAATCAACATAGGTGAGAAATACATCCTCCCCCAAACCAATATCAATAATTTGCTTTTTTTTTTTGATGCAAAAAGCAAGATTTGCCCAGGAGTGGAATTCTTGTTGCTGTCTAATGAAAAGTTACTAGTTTCTTAAGCTTGGAAAATGCAGTGTTAGCAGATTTCTTACTTGCATAGTTTCTCAGAGTGTACAAAAAAATGAATGAGTTTTACCAGTATCTAATAGGTGCCTATATAATGCATTCCCCAAACTTATTTGATAATAGAATCCCTTTATAAGGCCCATCTGCAGGAACTAATGTTTTCCCAACTCATTTTGAGAAATGTTACCCCAGAGGTCTCCGCAATTCTCCTTTATGAGCCTTGGGATATCTTAACAGACCTCATTAAATGGAGGTATTATTATTTGTAGAGCACTTTACACATATTATTTTTAATTCTTACAACTGTCATGTATGCAAGACATTATTACTGCTTATTATAACTAATGAGAGAAACTCAAAGAGGTTAATAAATTGACCCACAAAGCCCAAAGCTGGTAAATGATGGTGCCAGTTTTAAACACAGATCTGCCTCGATCTACTGCCTTTTTTTTCTGTAAATATACAATTTCGTTCTGTATAAATATGGTTGAATGTCAGAGTTTTTCACTCTGTTTGCTAATGAGGATGCTTTATCCCTTAGAATTAATGATAATAAATACCCTTTTGATAGACATAATGCTTGATTTAATGGCTTTAGATGGCTATTGTAGAAGGTAGACTGGGGGTTAGGAAAACAAAGGAATGAAATTATTCCATATGAGGAGGGATGTAACCAAATTTTGTTGCTGAGTTAAGACTTGAAAATGACTTTCAAAGCTGCATTAATGCATCATCTTCTGGTTTTCCCCTGGCTTTGCTCTGTTACTTTGCCAGATTCCGATTTGATTTAATAAGCAAGAGCTTAAGAAAAACCATCTATGAAATATCCTTGCAATGTTCAGAAACATGTTCACCTTGAAAGCATCTTGGAGACCTTATTGAACCAGAAGGACCATATCCTACACAGCTCATATTTTGCCTTGAAATAGCAGCCTTTACTCTTGCCCTTCCACCCTTATTTGTAAAGCCTGGCCTGTAAATTTAAATCTGTTCTCCTATAGGAACAATCCTTGCTACTTTACCTTTGCTTCAACTACATTAAATGCTTGACAAAGCACAACTACCAAATTCACTGGCCTTTGCCTCCCCAGCCATACCTCTTTTTATAATATGAGTCTTCATACTCCAAAGAGATGATTTCTAAAGAGAGCTGTTCAAGGAATAATACTACTTTCCTAACTCTAGTGCTATCACACAGAAACAAACAAACAAACAAAAAAACCTAAGCACTTTTTTCATTTCAATCACACTGTGAAATTGTTTCCACCTTATTTCATGAATGCAGAACACCTGATTATCACAACTTGCTCCGCCCTTCTTTTGTATGTGACACAACTGTCTTCTAAGCCTAAATTTTAACTCCTTATCTTGACTCTTTATTTCTGCCATAAATATGAGATCCTGAAGCTGTTAGATTATGCCTCTTGAGGCCCATGTCCTATTCCTCAGGCAGCTCAGAGGTTGCAGGCACAGGTTAAGAAATTCTTCGGAAATTTTGGGGTACTTAACTGAAGTGCCTTTCTTTGAAGGCTCGCTCACATTTACTACAATGGCTCTTTAAGTGGAGCAATTTTCTGGTAGGGAAGGCAGGAGAGGTTGGAAAAAAAAGGATATTGTGACCTAGGAATAGAAGTAGCATTGCCAGCTAAAATGAAGAACAAACAATTACCTTTGAAATTTAGATAAATAACCAAGACATTTTTAGTATCAATATGTCCCAAATTACATAGGACATACTTATACTAAAGAATTCTGCACCATTATTGGAAATTCAAAGGTAACTGGATGTTCTGTATTTTTGGTTAACTTTACAGCTCTAGATATGGGAAATATCTAGACGTACAGGGCAAGAGAAAGTCATGAGTGAGAGACAACTGTGGTGCAGAATACTACATCCTGAAGGTGTGGGATAGAGGGATTTAAAGAGATTTGGATGACAATGTGTGTGGGCATAAAAAGGGAGGAAAGAAAATATGCTTCTTTATTCAGGTATTACACTTCCTGGGAATATTTAAGAAATAAAATGAAAGTACTCTAATCATTTAAATAAACAAATTCAATTAGATAAAACACCAAATGTTCACGTTTTATCACATTGTCATCTAGAGCATCAAATTTGGGCCTTTGTACTTTCTGAATTTAAACTAGTTAATTTGATTTTTTACATCATTTCTCTTTATACATGAAATAATGACAGCAGAGCTGTGTTTGGTAACATTTAATTTTTTAGAAATGCAATTGCATTTCTTTGGGAAGTAGTTTATGTCCCAGGATATCTCACTGAGCTAATAATGTCTGCCCTGTAGATTCCTCTCACCTGTAGTCTAAGCACATAACTGGTTCTTCTGCAAATAGACCTCTGAGGTGTTTTGGCCCTGGCAGAAACCTTCAGTTCCCTGAATCTGAGCTCCCTGACTAGGTAAAGCCTAAAAAGAGAATGCTAATATTGCTTGTGAGGATAACTCTAGTTGTATGGCTGGGGAGGTGCATGCCTGGAGTGGACATGGAGATCCCCAGTCTTCAAAAATATGTCAAATTGTTCGAGCACAGACAGAGCACAGTCAGACCTGAAGGAGCCTGAGAATTAGACCCATAATGCTTCAGTGTAACCATGATGGACTGATGATGGATGACCATGGGCCCCTCATTTGTGGAAGTTACCTGAGACCCCAGAACCTTTGCATAACACTGAGCAGTGGTGGGGAGGAGGGGCATGTCCTATCATAACTGAGATTAAATTTCCCAGCGCCACAGCGGGAGTCAGACTAAGTTGATTTGAAGAAAATCAAGTACAATTTACGTATATCTGTGGCCTAAGTAAGAGTCATACCCACTCCATATATTTGCTTCATCTGAATTCCACACTTATCAATTACTAGGAGGAAATCTTTTAATTTTTTTCTCATTATTATGCCTAAGATATCATGATGTGGAATACCAATTTCATAAATTTGCCTCTAAGATATTGTGGGTTCCAGAGAAATTCTCAAATTGCTTGGTTTTGATTCAACTAGGGCAGACTCTAATTATGCCGACTCTAAGATTTGGAAATAATTGAATCTCTGTTTCTGTCTTTTGATCCAAGTCCTAGAGACTAGTTCTCAATATAATAACATTTTCCTCACATTACTCCAGTAGTCAAACAAGAATATAATCCAAAAAGCCCCCTGTATTCACAGAGACAATGCTCTTATGATGAAACCACAGAAAGAAGTTGTAATTAATGCAAGAAATAATGCGAACAATCTATTAACATAATCTGAATGAAATCCTTGCACTGTTAAATGCAGACACTAAGTGCTCATATAATACTTTATTAATTAACAGAGTCTTTATCCACAGGGAAATGAGGATAAGAGACCATACACTTTGTCAGACTACAGGAAAATATATTAGTGCTTATAAGAAATGAATACAATTCAAACAATAGCATGATTATCTTTTTAAAGCAATTACATTTAATCTTAGAAGAAAGAATAAATACATTAATTCTTCCATGTTCCCTGATAAGCCACCAAGATACACAAACGATCGTGTTCTTTTCCTAAAGCTCTGGTGGCAATCCAGTATGTGCTGTTCAGACAACTTCTGCAGTAAAATATCACTTAGCACCCGAAAACACCTTATGAGATTAACTGACTTTGCACTGAATAGAATCCTCTTTCCTGGGAAGCCATGGTTTGTACTTGACTTTGCACATTCCTTTCACCTTTGGAGACTTGGATGATGAGATGGTATATTGCCCATACATAGTAACAGTGTTTGGTAATGAATCACAAGTCTTTTTTCTTATACCAGTATGCTGGGCTGAATCAAGTATGATCATTGAGAATGCTTTTTACCTTTAGAACTCCAATCAATGAGAACAAGTTATCTCCATGATTTCTTTCTCTTGGCCCCATCCAGGCTCTTCCTGGTCCTCCAGAAAAAGCACCCATCATCTATATTAGCCGATTGTGATGACCATGTAATGATCTACTTAAAGGCCATGGAGCCACCAACTAATGAGTGAGGACTTTGGCCAATATGGCTTTTGTTCATCACCTCCTAAGCAATGACTAGACTTTCATAGCTCCAGATTCCAGCCCCATATCAATCCCCTGTCTATCAATCTCAAAAGGCCTGGTGCAACCTCTCTTATTGTTGCTTCACGGATGCTGCATCTCTTACCTACTGGGTCTTCTGAAATAGCCCTTCCCAGTTTATCCCTGGACCCAGGACCCAAGGCATTATGGGTCCTCAGATGTGTCACCTCTTACTGGGATAGCAGCAAAGAGAGGGGAGCTGGTGCAAGAGGACAGAACTGTGTGGCCAACTGTCCCTATAGTTCTTGAATAAGGTGGTGTTTGAGAGACTAAGAATCAGTGAGCCCCAGTCCTAGGTGGTACATGGTGTGACAAAGGGAAAATAAGTGAACTTTCCATGGCTTCTGTTTCATAATCTATAAAATGGTGATACTATATTTGACTGTTGTTTTCCAGGCCCTGTGGTAATGGGTAATTGTACCATATATGTGAAAGTATTTTAGAAAAGTAGAAACTATCAAACAAACAGATTGCATCATTACTTATATTCATGGGAATGAAACGCTATTTAGGTCACCCCTTCCTAAAACATACTTGTCACAATGCGCCATGTGGGGAAACGTTGTAAAGGTTACATGCTCAAATACATTAGGCCAACTGCCTATCGTATCTTCTAGACAACGGGCAAAGCTTGTAGGCCTAGTAAAGGCTATGAAAAGTCCCATCATGAACATACTTGTTAAGTTTTGGCTAATTAATGGTTACCTTACTTCTTTGACCTGACTTTTAAGAACCATTTTTTAAAGTATTTTTTTAAAAGGCACTAGCTATTAAAACTCCATGGGAGGAATTTACAAGTGCATCACAAAGAATAAAATACCTAGGAATAAACATAACCAAGGAAGTTGAAAGACCTATACCCTGAAAACTACAAGACACTCATGAGAGAAATTTAAAAAAGACACTAATAAATGGAAATAAATCCTGTACTTAACGGATAGAAAGAATTAATATTGTCAAAATTGCCATCCTGCCTAAAGTAATATACAGACTCAATGCAATCTCTATCAAAATACCAATGGCATTCTTCAAAGAACTAGAGTAAATAGTTCTAAAATTCATATGGAGCCACAAAAGATCCCAAATAGCCAAAACAATCCTGAGAGGGAAGAGTAAAGTGGGAGGAATTAAGCTCCCGAACTTAAAACTCTACTACAGAGACACAGTGATCAAAAAAATCTGGTACTGGCACAAGAACAGACCCATAGATCAATGGAAAACAATAGCAAGCCCAGATATAAACCCTCACATATAGGCCAATTAATATACGATAAAGGAGCCATGGATATACAATGGGGAAATGGCAGCTCTTCACCAAATAGTGTTGGCAAAACTGGACAGCTACATGTAAGAGAATGAAACTGGATTTGTCTAACTCCATACACAAAAATAAACTTGAAATGGATCAAAGACATGAATGTAAGTCATGAAACCATAAACTCAAAGAAGAAAACATAGGCAAAAATCTCTTGAATATAAACATGAGCAACTTTTTCCTGAACACATCTCCTCATGCAAGGGATACAAAAGCAAAAATGAACAAATGGGACTATATCAAACTAAAAAGCTTTTGTACAGCAAAGGACACCATCAGCAGAACAAAAAGGCGTCCTACAATATGGAAGAATATATTCATAAATGACTTACCTAATAAGGGGTTAACATCCAAAATATATAAAGAACTCACATGCCTCAACATCCAAAAAGCAAATAACCTGATAAAAAATGGGCAGAGGATATGAAGAGACAGTTCTCCAAAGAAGAAATTCAGATGGCCCACAGGCACATGAAAAAGTGCTCCACATCGCTAATCATCAGGGAAATGTAAATTATAACCACAACGAGATATCACCTCACACCAGTTAGGATGGCCAACATTCAAAAGACAAGACACAACAAATACTGGTGAGGATATGGAGAAAGGGGAACCCTCCTACACTGTTGGTGAGAATGTAAATTAGTTCAACTATTGTGGAAAGCAATATGGAGGTTCCATAAAAAAACTAAAATTAGAAATACCATTTGACCCAGTAATTCCACTCCTAGGAATTTATCCAAAGAAAACAAGATCCTTGATTCAAAAGGACATATGCACCGCTACATTTATCGCTGCACTATTTACAATAGCCAAGATATGGAAGCAACCTAAGTGTCCATCAGTAAATGAACAGATAAAGAAGATGTAGTACATATACACAATGAAATATTATTCAGCCATAAAAAGAAAACAAATCCTACCATTTGCAGCAACTTTGATGGAGCTAGAGGCTATTATTCTGAGTCAAATAAGCCGGGTGGAGAAAGACAAGTACCAAATGATTTCCCTCATTTGTGGAGTATATAAAAACAAAGCAAAACTGAAGGAACAAAATAGCAGCAGACTCAGAGACCTCAAGAAGGGACTAGCAGTTACCAAAAAGAAGAGGTTAGGGAGAGTGGGTAGGGAGTGCAAAGCGTATTAAGTGGCACTAAAATTCTTACAATATAGGTAGGTAATGGGGAAAGCAGTACAGCATGGAGAAGACAAGTAATGACTCTATAGCATCTTACTGCACTGATAGACAGTGACTGCAATGGGGGTGAGGACTTGATAATATGGGTGAATGTTGAAACCACAATGTTGCTCATATGAAACCTTCCTAAGATTGTATATCAATGATACCTTAATTAAAAAAAAATCCAAGGGAGGAAAAAGATACAAAGACACAAACGAAACAATAAATAGTACATGGAAGTAATTTTCTATAGAACTTAACTGAAGAAGCCATATCTAAATTATTTAAAATGTGACCATGAAACAAAATGTGAAGACATCATAGCTGTCAAAAGAAAAGTTGCTTACTTTTGTATAAGAATTTTTAGGGTAAGGTTGGGATTATTTTAATAAGAAATCGGAATGTACCTGGTTTCTTTCACCTGGCTTTTGTAGGATTTTCATCAACTCTGTTACTGCTATGACTGTACTTGCCCTGAGGTTTCTGGGGAAGATGCAGTGAGGCATTTGGTCCCTCTCACATTCCTTGCTGATGTGGTGGTTTTCCTTCCTGACCCCCTCCAACACAGAGCAACGACTCCAGAGAGAAGGGGCTGAGGGGAAGAGTGACCAGTTTTAACCAGTCTTATGTCTTTGGAGGCTAAATCCATCTTAGTCTGGTTGGCCGCTGCGACAGGACCCCATAGACTGGGTGGCTTAGAAGCATCAAGCGCTTGTGGCTCACCGTCCCAGAAGCTGAACGTCCCAGATCAGGCTGCTGGCAGGTTCGGAGTGAAGTCGCCCTTCCTGCTTCATAGGTGGCCCTTTTCTTGCTGTGTCCTCACGCTGTGGAAGTGGGGTCCCTTTTATAAAGGCACTAATCCCATTCATGAGACTCCACCCTTATGACCCAACCACTTAACACCCTCGTGTTGGGGGCTAGGATTCCAACACAGGAATTTCAGAGGAACACAGACACTCAGTCCATAGCATAACTATACCTGACATCATTCTCAGCTCTTCTCAGCTACATCCTCCTCTTGTCTAAGTGCATACATAATCCAAGATCACTCTCATTCTCAAGATCGAGCAGCTGGACTGGAGTGATGGGCTAGGTTTTGAGCTTGCCTCTGCATGTCTTTCCACATTCACTCTTCCCTTTGTCTCCATTTTCTTTAGTCATTTTTTTCGTTGTATTTCTTCTTTTGCTTTCCTTTAATTATTGCGTTTCTTTGATTTGTAGATGATGTTAATTGTAAGATATACCATATGGACTTAATAAAAGCTTTGGGGTGGGGTGGGGAAGAAGATAAGGGATTTGACACCTCCAGTCTAGGACTCCTCCTGATTTTATACATTTATTTGTATAACAGAAATAGTTATAAACATTTATTATACCCCAAACACAATTCTCAGCACGTCTCATTTATTAGCTCATTCAGTCCTCACAATGACTCTATCACATAGACGCTGTTACCACTCCTATTGTACAGATGAGAAAACAAGCACAGAGAAATAAGGAACTTGCCCCAAATCATATAGTCAGTAAATGATAGGGGCAATACTCAAGCATAGCTGTTCCTGTCTCCACCCTATTCTGCCTCAAAAAGCTTCTGAGCCCCAGGAAATGGAAGATTTTAGTTGAGAAATTTTCATCTTTGTTTTCTATGTTGTAAAGTACAATGAAGATCAGAAATACATAGTAATTACAATACTACCAATTATTTAGTCCTTCTCAATAAAACTAGAAAACAATATGGTTAAAAATTGTCAAGAGCAATCATCATGGAGCAACATTTGTAAAGCTCCTACTGTGTGCATTCTGGTATAGAAGGCTTTCCTTAGAGGAGAAGAGAGGTTCTACCTCAAGATAGTCAAACTCATAATGAGAAAAAGATGTACACAGAGCACAAGAGTGAAGACTGCCCCTGGGATTGTGGCCACAGATGGTCTTTATAGATGGTACTCTCAGGGTGCCAGCCTCCCCCCACGAGATCACACAGTGGTAAGCACTGGAGCTGGGAGTCAAACTCTGGCCATTTGACCTCAGAATGCATGCTTCAAACCTCTACCATAGCCTGTCTGCTGCTATTAAGGAACCTCTGAAAACTAGGCAAAAAGATTGCCAGCATGGTCCTGAGGCCTGGGTTTCCATGTGGCTGGACTGGGTGGTGGAGGAATCTTTATTTTTGGTTATTTTGTTTGGAGCAATGTTCTGAATGTCACCGCTTGGTGGGAAGTAATGCTGACGTTAAAGATCAAGAAGCCAGATATGGTGCCTGGGAACACTCAAGATTTGAGCCAGAACATTGAGAACGGGTAGCGTTTTCTGGCCTTTGACCATGGATGGCTGCTGTGGTTCCATTACTATTGTGTGATCCCGCTGGGCCCCGGAGACACACCCCGCTCTTCAAGCTATTTATTCCATTTATTTATTTCTCATTTCAGACCTGACAAAAATTTTTAAACAGTACAATGTTTCTAATCTAGGTTGGATTTATTCCCCTCAGAATGCATGAGAATTTGTACCAAAGAACAAGCATCTGCCTTATACAGTCCTCACTGCAACCTGCTTTTAAAACTGCCTGATTCTTAAAATGAATTTCAAAAATGTATTTGGGGCACTCTATTCCGATAAAGAACCTCTATTAGTGGTCTTTTGACCTAGTAAGCAGCAATGATATCTTTTCTAAGCAGAAATAGTAAGTACATGATCACAGTCCATTAGCAGGGATATGAAACCAATCAAGCTGGATTTTATTGACATGCTGGAGAAAGTTAGAGTCTCTATTATTGAAAAAGCTGCATGGTATATTTCCCTGTATGGACAGCAAGGTACCAGGTAATGGAGTTTAGTGGGGCTTTGAGGAATGTTCCATATGTGCTTATAGATAACGTTTCTCTTGTTTATTCTGGAAACTGGCTTTACTCAGGAGAGACCTTGAGGCTTGTGTGGTCAAAATTGCCCACGTGAGCTCCTTACACGGATGGCTGTTGTGACCCCCGCCTTATGCCCACTCATGTCTGTTGGATGTCATCATCTGGGAGATTCAACTCTCTAACTAGATAAGATATTACACAGAATTGATTTATGAGAACATTTTATCCATCGGTAGAAGTGAAGCAGAGAGATTAAGTTTGGCCCATTTTGAGGATATGGCAGTTGCACAGAAGGAAGAAAGGCCTGTAAAAGATGGCTTAAAGTGGCTAACATCAGAACTGCAATAACTCTAACACTATTTTTCAAGTTCTTTTTGGAGTCACTGAAAGTCACTAAAAATTGTACTCATTAGAAATCACTTCTTTAGGTCAGTGATGTCAGAGAACTGATGTGCCTCAAGACCTCAGATCAAGCATGACCAGGACGCACGTCCTCAGGGAGGCCTTTTGAGAGCCATCCAGATAGACTGCCCTGTTGCGTGCCCTCAGTGAGTCCTGGGTCACCACAAACACAGAAGTAGTTTAGAACTGGGAGCAAGAGCATCTGTGTTTCCCAAGCTTCTGCGGTTTGTCCTCTCTACCACTCGGTCATCTGACTTCTCTGTCCCAGGGGAGCTCTAATCAGCTGCCCTGCATCTCTCAGGATCCCCAGAAACTTACTTTCCTCAGTATCTGTCACTCCTGGTTGGAAAACTGCTCCCTGCTTAATTTTGATCAGCTTTCACCACCTTATTAAGATCCTTCTTCCTGCATTCTCTAAGAAGGTTTGCCTGGGATGGAGGACTTTCTGGGCTAAAGCCTGAGAGTCCTGAGCAAATGAGAATGAATCGTTCAATTTGTTCTTTAGGACATTAGTATACAACTCTGTTACGTATAGCAAACTTTCCAAGGGATTGGGGATAACAAAGATGAAATAAAAGCATGAAACAGAAAATGACATGATCAGACATGACACCCAGGTAGCTAAGGGTCTGGTCCTCTCTTCCCTTATCCTTGGTGTGCGACAGCACAGCAAACTAGCAGTTCTAAACCTTCCAGTTGACAGTATGATGAGCTGAATATTTGCATCACCCAAAATTCATATGTTGAAATCCTAACTCCTAAAGTGATGGTATTTAGAGGCAGGGCCTCTGGGAGACTATCAGGTCATAAAGGGGGAGCCCTCATGAACGGAATCATTGCCATTACATAGGACCCCAGATGGCTCCCTCTTCTCTCCGTCATGTGAGACTACAGTGAGAAGACAGCTGTCTGCAGCCCCGAAGAGGGCTTTCACCAGAACCCGACCATGCGGGCACCCTGATCTCAGATTTTGAGTCTTTAGAACTGTGAGAAATAAACTTTTTTGCATAAATTTCATAGCTTTTGGTATTCTGTTATTGCAGCCCAAACAGACTGACAGAAAGGTTATTACACATAAAATATTCAGGCAGGTATCAACATGAGAGAATACATGTTTGCCTTTTAGAAAGAGGCTTCTGGAAGTATTTCAGGTAGATGATGGAGCAGATCTGGAGGTACATAGGAATTGTCTTTCTGGGGCTAACACTATACTTTGTGCCAATAAGTCACTCACCAAATGCCTGTTGCCCAACCATAAATACCCTAAAGATATGTTAAGAGTACACAGAGAAAGATTTTATTGTGGAAAAAGTTTATTATTTCAAATAATAAGAAACCATGTTAGTGCATTCCATGGTTAATTCAGTGGCTTCTTGCTGTTATAAAAAACCATGTCACCTCCATCTTTAGACTTTGCCATCTTCTGTACCTTGGCCATACAGTCCCTCACTGTCATGACATGAGATGCTGGTACTGATTCGAGGAGTCAGATATCATAGCTGCATCAACAGAGGAAAATAGTGGAATTTGCTCTTGTTCCCTTTTAATTAGGGAGGAACTTCTTTCCCAGCAGCAGCCCCCCGAGTTCTTTTTTAGACACACAAGGTTAATGAAGGGAGAGTAGAAAAACTTATCTCTAGGAGAGGGATGCAGGCTCTCCCAAGTGGAAGTGGGACAGATGATTGGGAAGCAAAGACAAAGAGAAACTTTCACTCATGGGAAAAGTGGGCTGTCTTCATCAATTCGGGGTAATGAGAGTTCCCATAAAATTAATTCATATGCAGAATCTGTGAAAATAGTTTAGCCACATTGTGGGAGACTATTTCCCATAAAATTAATTAATGTGTAGAATTTCTGATAATTTTTTAGCAACATTGAGGTAGAGATTGATTAGATGCTCATGACACATTGACTAATTTTTTCTTCCATGATGCATAGAAGACTACCTTTCCCAGCTTCTCTTGCAACTGGAATGTGGCCATATGACTGAGTTCTGGCCAATGGAAAGTGAGTAGAAGTGCCTTAAAGGAGAGACACGTCTCCCACATCAGACTGATATTCAAATGAAAAATGAACCTCAATTGATTTATAGCACTATGGTTTCTAGGTTTATTTGTTATTGCAGCCTGATCTTTCCAGCTTTGCATCATATACTCTGCTGAGCAGAAAAATCTAACGCAGAGTTCCAAGCTCTTTTTTTACTAATGACTCACAAAGTCAAAACTGAAAACTTCACTCATTCTTTATGATATGTCCCCACCCTGTGGCTCCAGAAGTCCACTTATATTTATAGGTCGACTAGCATTCATATTTTGAGAACCCCTAACCTTAGCAGAATTTATTTGTGCAAAAAATGGACTGAGCCCATTGAATTGTTTTCATCATCTCCAGAGAAGTGACTGCAAATCCAAGATGAAGCTGAATCCCACTTCATTCTGTAAGACGCTATGAAAGGAAGCATTATGGAGTCAGTTATACACAGACCCTTGCTTTTTGTGTCAGTCTTCATAGTTCTGACTCTTATCATTGTGTCATTCAAACATTCAACAAACTCTTTGGGTGGGCAAATTTTGTTAGCCTCTGGGGTTATGAAGATGAACAGTGTCTTGTCCTCATAGAGATGTTTGTATGTTAACAGTGAAAATTTCCTGTCTTAGGAGCAATGGCAGAAGTGTACACACAGAAGCAAATGTTACTAAATCTGCCAGGGGGACGAGTCTACAATGCCTATCACACTGTCGCGGTCTACTCAGGCTGCTGTAACAAACTGCCACCAGCAGGGTGGCTTATAAACAACAGAGATCAATTTCCCACATTTCTGGAGACTGGAAGGTCCACGATGAGGGTGCCAGCTGATCCAGGGCCTGCGTATCTCCAAAGGCCCCCATCTCCTAATACCGTCACACTGGGCATTAATTTCAAAATATAATTTTGCTAGGGGATCATAAATATCCAGTCTAAAGCCCATTATATAAAGTCCAACCCAGTGACAAGGATGATGTCAGTGTTCAATAGTGTACCTTTTATCCTTTTCCAAAGCTATGTTCTAGGCAATCTGAAGGCACTTTTCCTTGTACCAGAATCTCGGCTAGCATCAGAGGTGTGCCTGCAAACTGGTTCTGCAAAAAATTAAAAAAAAATTAAAAGTAAACTCAAAGTCTTGATGTATAGCATTTGCCAATTTCCAAGGTGTAAATACTTTCATCACAGCCAATTTCAAGCTATAATACTTTAACAATTGGTTGGCAAAATTGCAAAATATTAACAATTGGCTCTTAGGAGTCTATACAAGCCTGATCTGTCACACCACTATTATAATCTGATGACATCCACCTCACCAATATAGCTCCATATAAGAATACTTTAAAAACACTTTTAAAATTAGGATTTTGTAAAAAAATTTTTCAACAAATGTACTTGCATTTACTATGTGCTCAACCCTGTTAGCTGCTGCAGATGTACCAGGTAACAAACCGGACGTGTCTTCCAGTATGGAGTCCTGTCGCAGTGCAGCGTGATGACTATAATGAGAAAATAAAGTGGGGGGGAAGGGGATACTGAGATTTCTGGTAAGTGGTACTGTACATGTGGTGGTCAGGGAACTCACTTGTGGGTCAGGTCACATTTGAGTAATGCCTGAAAGACGTAACAGAGAAAGCCATGCAGATGTCTGGAAGAGGACATGGTGGGAGTGAAGAACTTGGAGCAAAAGTATGTTTGGCATGATTGGGAAGGAGCAAGAAGCCACCCTGTTCTGACTGGAACAAGTAGAGGATAAAGTGGCAGGGTGCCAGGGGGTAGAGGCATGTTGACAAGGTGTGTGTGGGTGGCTGTCACATGCCGAATGCCAGCTCTAGGGCAGCAGTAATGGTGAGACTTACACAGATGTGGTTTCATTTAATTTTTCAAGGCTATCAAGGAGTTAATATTTCTCCCCTTTTAATCATGATGGACTTGAGGCTTCTAGTAATGTTTCAGTTTGGGCTTCTCCAAAAGCAAATCCTGAAGTAAGGATCTGATTGCAAGGTTATCTGGGAAGTGAATTCAGAAGGTGCCAGTGGGAAGTTTGGGAAGTGAGTCAGAGATGGGAAGGAAACAGGAAAATGACACGTTATTAAGTCAGCTACCACTGTGGGCAACTGGAGCCTCACCCCACAGGGGTCCCTGGAAGCCAATGTAGAGCACGCCCCCAGAGTTATTCCACCTGGTGGGGGGATGGAGCTGGAGTGTTTATACCCCAGACTCCCATCAATCAGGGGTCAGGCTGTGCCTTGAGGGGCATTAATTCTCTGTTTTCTGCCTGCCATACTTTTGGACATGCATCTGGCCACTGGAGAAAGCCATTACACAAAGGGTTTTGGGGGCTAGCAGTTGCAAGTTGGTTGTAGGTACACGGAGCCCGTATGGGGACAGATATGGAGGGGCACTGCCGGCAGTTACTCCAGGGAGCTCAAGTATCTAGCGTTCTGCAGAATCAGGGTCTGCTCATTAATCCGTACTGCGGTGCTGGAGGAAGAACTTAGAATGTCAGCAGGAACTCGGCTAGGCTTACACTGTACATGTGGAACATTCGTAAGTGTGCTTTGTTTGAAAAGGGTCAGTATAGACCCCTGTCTGAACACTAGTAAAGGCTCCATAAGGATTCCAACATTTTTTCTTCAACAACCCTGAAAGGTGGCCAAGAAAGCACCAGGAGTTTTATTTCAACGTGATTATAGACCATTTAAGGCAAATACCACCTGATGTCACTTACATGTGGAATCTAAGAAACAAACAAGCAAAACAGAAATAGGCTCGTAAATACAGAGAACAGACCAGTGGCTGCCATAGGGGAGGAGGGATAGGGTGATGGGTGAAATGAGTGAAGGGGTCAAGAGGTAGAAACTTCCAAGTATAAATAAATAAGTCATGGGTTTGAAAAGTACAGCATGGGGAAAAAAAGACCATTGAAGAAGGGTCAGCAAGGAGATTTTCATGAAGTGTAAAGCCATAGTGATCTAAATGGGTGACAGATTTGCCACGAGGGGTGGTGCCAAAGAAAACCCAAGGAGTTACTGGACATCCCTGAAGATTGTCTGGTTCTTCTCTCTCTGGTACAGTGATGGCCCAGTTCAGAGAGCCAAGAAGAGAGGGATGGAACGATGTGAGGTGGCACTCAGTATGATAAGAAAAAGGCAGCCTCGGGACATTGTATTACAAGAGAAGACTGCAGTAGGCTTAGTGAAGCACTGCTCTAGCTGTCCAAGGGTCCCACCATGTCCACATGTAAATGGATAGAAAGCAGAGCTGGTTTCCAGGGAGCTGCCTGCTTGTGTCTGTGCTTTCTCTGCTCACCCGTACATGACACTTAGAAAAAGGAGATGGGAAGTGAAAGTGATTGGAAAGAGCCCTTTGGGTTATGCTGATCCTTACCACGTGTTCCAGGAAACTCCGCTCTTCTGAAAGGTAGTGGTCCAGCGTCCAAAAGAAACTCTATAGGGATTGTGGTGCAGAAGGCTTTGCATAAATTAAATGAAACACAACCATTCCTAGACCTGAGAGATGACATTGTTTTCCTCTCCAATCTCCAGTTCGATTATTTATTTGAAATGGTATCAAACATGCCTGTCCCCAGGCTAGGAGTAAAATAGCAATTTTGAGGCTGAACATAAGGAGAAGAGAACAAAAAGATTAAAGCAATCAAAATAAAATGGGGCATGTTTTGGGAAAAAGGCTAAAACGTGGCAAAGATAATCCCCTTCTTTGCTGATCCGTACATAAAAAGCCAAAAATTAAATAAATAAATGGTCAGGCCATGTTCAAGGGAAGCACTGTTCTTGGGTGTACAAAGAATGGATAGTATAGCAGAGGGAGATATGATCAAAATGAATGATTTTCAACCATTTTTAAGCAGCAGAATGCTTTTATTCAAATGTAATTGTACATGGAGTTCAATTGATAAAGCAGATAAAAATGCAGCTGCTCTAGCAGAGTAGGGGGAGGCCAAGGGCATGGTACCTCTGCCTCTCTTTTTTCTCCTGCAGCTGCTCCTGTAGCCCTGCCAGGGAATCCTTAGGCTCTGCAAAAACAGAATCTGAAAAACAAACATCGCAATGTTGCAGCTTCTATCCATTTCATAGTTTCAGATATTAAATATTATCAGCCCTTTGCAAACTGGTAAACATTCACTAATAAAGTTGCAAATCTTTCTCAATTCTCATGTTCTTAATTTTGCAGCCTGTAAATAGAGTTGAAAGATGTAGCAGCCAACAGAAGTACAGGGTTTGCACTTCCTGGTGTCCCTGCTGGTGTTGGCAGGAGACAACTGTACGTGGAGGATGTGCAATATTCACACCATTAATAAAATTCCTGTCTGACCTCATGATTTGATTTATTTGAGCTTCTTACCACTTCTCAGATCCTTGACCCAGAGCCTGTTGGTGATTTGCATCACTTCTACTGAGTAAGTCTGAGACATTTAATATTTATCTTGAGGAAGTCTCAGACCTTAGGTGAACTCTGTATCTAGTTAGCTGGAATGATTCATTCATACCTCCCAAAGCTAAAGGGTGCTCTCTGTGAATTGTCTGCAGCTTTCTTTGAAATCCAGCAGGATGATTTCATGGCTTAAATGCACTGGTGATGAAGGGTTGAGGATGGCTCAGTGCTTCTCAGTCCCATGAGGAACTGTAGGCACAGGACCAAAAAAGGCTCTTCAATCCCTGCTTGAGCCATAATCAGGATGGAGAGGCCCATGGCCCTGAAATTTAAATCATCAGTCTCCAGGAAAGAGGGGAAGGTGGGTTTATATCACGTCTGAGTGGGTGATCTGAAGGATGACAAAGCAGCCTATAATAACTTGGTGCTTCAAGTAAAGGGGTTGGGAAAAGCATAGCAACTCAAATTCTGAAGATTTTCCCGCCTGCAGCCTACCTACATTCTTGTCTGTAAAATGGGAACAAGTATAACTACAATGGTAGGTTAGATTATGATTCAAAATATTCCCTTCTCCATCATCTCCACACTTCTGCAAACTTTCCTGCCACCCTGATGCTGGGTTTGGTCAAGCACCTCAATGGCCTCATGCTGGGCAGAGGAAACTTCATCACACTTTGGCTTTGAGCTTGGACAGGTAACTTGCATAGGCTGATGGGATATATCAGTAGATATGATGCAGTAGCAGTTTAAAGTATGCTTGCTGTGGGAAAAGCATGTGCTAGGAGGAGAGTCTAAGGAGGACAGTGTGTAGAGCAGACCTGACCCAACCTGCAGCCTGAAGCCCAGCCCAGCCTATGTCATGAACCCCAGCTGGCCCACAGATATGTGAGCAGGAATAAATATATTTTGAAGTCACTATGTTTTGGGGTTCTTATTACACAGCAGTGGCTAGCTAATACACTTAGGTTAGTATAAGGATTAAATGAGATAATGTGCACAAAACCCCTAACAGAAGGCCCACAAGCCAATAAGTACTCAGTAAAGAATTTATGCTTTTAAAACAAAGTTCACCTTAATATTGGGTTAATATTTTTTCCTTCCAATGTTGCTGATAAATAAATGGGTGTCATGGACTCAGCTGGCTGGACTCTCATATCGGTGGGGAAATTCATGACATTTGAAGGCAAGTTCCCCTCTATCCTGCTCTACTCTTCTAGTTTATTCATGCCCAGTGTGGAACCCTGCAAAGGTGACAGAGTTAGACAATCTTTGGGACTTTGTTTCTTTGAAAAGAGATCTTTTCATTGTAACCAACAAAAAATGGTAGGCTTTCCACATGGCTTTCAGGTATGCAATGCTAAGCATATGAAAGCTTGTGGTCTGAAGCGGCTCTGCCACTGGTTTTCCTGTTGCCTGAGGAACTTAACCTTTCTGTATTGCACTTCTCTGATTTACATAATGGGGCTGATTATAATTGCCAACCTCACAGGATTGTTGTGCGAATTAACTAATGTTGGTAAAGTACTTAGAGGTCCATAGATGAAAGGTGCTATGTAAGCCTATTATTAAGTCATCAAAAATGAAGTTCCAATAAGATTGCACTTTCATTTAAATTTCCATTAATTTTGTCATCATTCTAGATGAATTCTCACCAGTTTTCTGGAGCAATAATAAATAAATAAATAAATAAATAGGAGAACAGGGTGCTATATTAAAATATGAAGCATTCATATGGAAAGGAAATTAGCTAGGAAAAGCCAACACTTAAAAGTGATTTTTAAATTATTATCCTTTAATGAGCCCTGATCATGTAATCAATATTATGTAAAACCTAGATATGGTCTCTGAGTTTACAAACTAAATTATGAACCTGACTAATTAAATAGCTAGCATTTCCTATTTCAAGTGTGTAGAAATGAATGCTATATAAAGACCTGTAACTTAACTCATTTTTAAATTGGACTTCTTGTTATAGGAAATAGCCTCAAAAGATTAAAGATTATAAATGTATAGAGAGTATATGTATGGGCTTATCATGTAGTCTGCTTAATTCAATATTGGGTCTGTGTGAAATGGTGTTAATATTCAGACTTATTAAAGTGACCTGTAGGTAATAAATACCATAAAGTTTAACTATAATCTCTCTCATCAAACCAGGAAATGTTAGATCTTGAACATTTCATTTAATGTCCTCATTTTACAGATAAGAAAAACGGAGACTCTGCATGTCCAAATAATTTACACAGTCACATAGCTAGAGGTGGGCAGATCTGGGCACCCAAATCTCCATCCAGGGCCATTTCCAATACAGCTGTTTAAATTTAGGAATAAGAGGATTAGCTACTAGTCCATGTTATAATGTGAGTTATTTCTTTCATGCTTTTGGCCTCAAGGGTACATTAGATGGACATTTCCAAGCCTCGTTGTTCACTGAAGTCAGTTTCTTTTATTAATACTAATAAAATGTCTACATTCATTGGGCTGCAATGCTGATTTATTTAAGAAAACAAGACAATATTCTGGGTGTCCAAGATACACAAATTGAGCCCTTTTCCCAGGATTGTTGACAAGAGATGGCAGAGGGGGCATTGGGATCTGTTTTCTTCTTTGAAAATCTAGGGGCGTATTAAGTATCTTCCAGGTCTCCAACTCTAAAAACATCCACACATCTGAGATGCCAGGTTCAGTGGGAGTCGGCAGTGCGCTAGATCCTATGCTTGTAACAAGGAGAGTTCATTGGATTCCAGTGAATTTTAATGACAGTAGAAAGAGATGGATGCTGTTGGTTCATTTTCCATTAGATAGATGCTATACTCAGATAATAATGGAAAAGTCAATTTAGAGGCTTAATGCGCACTTATTTCTTGGGTTGTCTCATGCTGCTGATGTCTGAAGATGCAAATTTTCTTTTTTAAATTGGGAGTGGTACCAAGTCCAACTAAACTTCACTGGGTTATGGATGGGGGAAATTATGTTTCGTTTGATGTCTGCAGTGATGCCAAAAGAAACCTGAAAGACAAATGCCTCCCTTAAATATTGAGACAGAGATGGATGGACTAAAAGAAGCACTATAAGAAAAGAGCAGCAAAGCCTCTAGTTTCTGGGACTCTTATTCCTTCTCCAGATTTGATTCATCTTTCCACTCCAGTGCCAATTTTACCCACAGATTCATTTTTTGCTTCTAAGAAATTGAAACTGTTGGATGCTTAACATGAAGGTATGTAATCATGGGAACCTATTCAGTCATTCATGCACTCATTCATTCAGTACTCTCTGAACACATCCTATTTTGTGGGAAGCATTGTGAGAGGTAATATCATTGCTAATTTTTACATCATATCCTATATGTCACACACTGTTCTGTAATATATATACATATATATGTTCTATATTTGATATATATATATATATATTCATTTAATCCTCACTACAACCCTCTGATGTTGTAATTATCATTATTCCCATCTTACAGATAAGGAAAGTGAGATAAAGAGGCTGAGCAACTTGTCAAAGTCACTGTATTAATCTTGCTTATTAATTTTCTGTATCTTACTGATGTTTTGACATCTTAAAATTCTTGCTGACTAGGGAGAGACTAAATTTCCTAGAGAGAGCCAATTCTTGCAGACAACAAATGGCTCCACCAGCAGCATGCCTTTCATATACACACCTCCAGTCCCAGGTCTATTCTCCCAACCACCTTTTCATCTAATTCTCACACACCAAGACAACATTTCCCCTGCCCTAAATCATCCCAGGGCCAGGTACCAGGCAACTAGAGACCATCCTGAGAGCCTCATATCTGTCAGAATTATTCAAATTAGCTCATTCCTAAACTGTTCATTATGCCCTACCTTGCCGTTTCTGCAGAACACCACCCCGCAAAAGTTCTGCCCTCAGTTTCCCCCCTTACTGCTGCTTCTGCTTCCTGTCTGGATCAGCGCTCTCTCCTGTGGTCCTGTGTGGTGCACCATGCCTCTTGTTTCTTCAGTGGCATTAACCTTTCCATGTGATCACTCAGTCCCTTATAAATTAAGACCTGGGTACAATTCAATTATAAAGCTGGGAAGGGAAAGATGGGCGGGGGGGGCTTGGGAGTCATTAGGCTGTCTGACTCCAGAATCTCAGGTATTAGCTTATGTGCTGCACTTACATAAACAGGATAGTCCTTTAAAGGGCTCTCAGTCCTGGGAAGCAGAGTTAGAAGCAAACAATCATGGAGATGTCACTGTTAACGGCTAGCTCACTCAATAGTATTGCCAATGTGAAAGGAACATCTCTCTTGTCTCTCTTGCATAGGCTTGTGTGAACTCTGTTCCATTCATATTTAAGCTCCTACTATGTGCAGGCACTTTCTCAGTTACTGAAGATGCAGAAATGGGCAGGACATGCCTTTGAGCAGCAGGTGGAGGAAGTGGGTGCCTAACAGATAATCACAACATAGGGCAGAAAGTGCAAAACCAGAAGACTGCCCATGGGGCTCAAGGGGTAATTAACTCTGTTCCTAAGAGGAAACTGGGGCAGGTGAGTGGGGAAATTACAAGACATTAGAAATTCAGAAAGTTTTGTGGGAGATGGGCACGAGGAAGTAGGTAGGGGCAGCCCTTGTGGAGTCTCATTTAGTTGAAAAGAACAGAATCAGCTAGGATTTTGAGACGTGTTGTTATGCAAGTCTGAGGACCTGGTTTGTCTCCTGGTTGTGCTGAGCATCAAAGCTGAGACTGGATGGTACTCAGAGTTTCCAGACCAGGACCACAGGCCTGACTGTACGGCAGTAAGGAGCAGATCAGAGTAGCGAAAAGTGTCAATTTTCAGAACTCAGTAAATCTGAATTCAAATCCCTGCCTTCTCACTCACTAGCTGTGTGATTTGGGATAATTTACTTAACCTCTCAGAAGTTCAAAGAGAGTAATTTTACCTAAGATGTGCAAAATGCCTAGTACACAGTTGAGCAAAAAGGGAAGTTTCCTTCTATGTTCTGGACTACTCTCGTTCAGAGAAGTTCCACACATTTACATTTCTTTTGAGTAGACATGGAAACGTGTAGAACCTCCAGGAACAGTACGTGAAGTCTAAGAACATTGTAAAGGCTTTCATAGAAAGACTTCATGTAGGTTCCTTCCACATGGGACTGATAAAAATAAGCTGAGCCAGTTTTCTGTCTTCCTTGTTCCCTTGGCCAACCGCTTGGCATCATTCCTGACTTGGGTGGGTCTTTGGCACAAGGAGGTTTGTGAATCCTTGATCTACAGGAAGCTGGGGCATATGTATTGGTGGAGCATTACTCGTACTCTCTTGGTTGTCCTATCAGATTTCCCGACAGGGTGTAAACTCTCCATTTTTTGAGTGTTTCCTCTGTGATATACTCTATGTATACCCTGGGCTTAGCGAACCACTGACAAAAGTGGTCGGACTCATCCCTCTGGGCTCCCATCTTGTCAATATTAAGAACTGAACTGATCGTTGGATATTTTTACCTCCAATATGTCATGTTCCTATATCATCCATTCATCATTTGAGCTCATTTATCAGTGCCTGATGTGTAGAAACTACGTAAAATATATTAGTTATCATTTTTATTGACGAGGACAACACCGTAAAATTGAGTTGAACAGTGTTGTCCAGTTTGAGCAGCTGTTAACCGTGTATGGTTAAATTTAAATGACTTAAAATTAAATGAAAATAATCAGGTCCTTCGTCCCACTAGCCACATTCGAAGTGCTCAATAGACCCATGTGGTTCCTGGCTACTGGCGCTGGACTGCGCAGATATGATAACAGGCCCATGGGGTTCCCGGCTACTGGCGCTGGACCGCGCAGATATGATAACAGGCCCTTGGGGTTCCCGGCTACTGGCGCTGGACAGCGCAGATATGATAACGGCCCATGTGGTTCCCGGCTACTGGCGCTGGACCGCGCAGATATGATAACAGGCCCATGGGGTTCCCGGCTACTGGCGCTGGACAGCGCAGATATGATAACAGGCCCATGGGGTTCCCGGCTACTGGCGCTGGACCGTGCAGATATAATGCATTTCCACCATCACAGAAAGTCTGTGGGTCTGTACTGACAATCACACTGCTATCAAAGTCTAGAAATAATGTACAAAAAAATATGAAATGCACCACATGCCTAAAAATCCTCACCACTGTGGTGTATTCTATGGGGGCTTTAAACTCAAAGAAATATCTCAAATACACCCCGCCAGCACGTGTGAACCTTTTGAAACAATTAGATGTACCTTGCTCCATTTCTCATTGTTTTGTGGCTGTCTCTCCAGGCCTCCCCCTCCATTTTCAATATCTTTCTGATAGAGTTTCATTCCATATGTAATATTGTTACAGGTGCAAAATTGTTTCTTTGAATCCTGAATGCGTTTGCACATGTGCGACAATAGCTCTGAAGGCCAGCGCACTATTACCGCGGATCTGGGCCTCTCTCACAGTCTGTGGGTCAACAGCGTTCTCTGCTTGCTAATGCTTTATTGTCTCTTAGTATACATTGGAATAATAATGGTAATTTATGCAGATATTTTGTATGCATAGCAAATAATGAGAAACACCTGCAGAAATTTCCCTCCTTCTCTGAGTTCAGCAACTAATTATATTTTTAAATAATGGCTACCATTGAACACAATTATCCAAATCACTTTAAGTAATGGAATCTTTTTAAGGTGTTTTTGAAAATTTTAGCACAGTTTTTAAACACTCATTTTTATCTAGAAGATGTGAGAAAAAAAAGAGGCAAGTGGGCGGCTTACTCACCTCAAAACCATTTTCTGCTGAGAACAGATCAGTCCTGGGTTTTCCTCTAGGCCCTGGTCTGGCTCCCACGGGTCTGTCCAGCTGATGAAAAAAACCAGGTTTTACAGAGTTCACCTTGCTGATTTTGGAGGTTTGCTCTTCCTTCCCTTCTCCCTTTCTTACTGCAATATAAAAATAATTACATTACCTCTAATAAGTCTCTTTTAAAAAGCACAAATGGCTACAGGGTTTTCCCTACTGTCAATTTAATAGTTTGAGTGGGAGAAACAGTGGCCAGAAAGTCAGAAGACCAGTTTGGTCTGCCTTTCTGAGTCTCAATTTCCTCTTCCATACGTTTGAAATGTTGAGACAGATAATTTCCAAAAGGGTTTCTAACTCTAAGGAACCACAAAGCCAGGAGAGAGAAGGGCCTCTGAACCCTAACCATCAGGAATGATGTTTGCCAAAGAGAATCTGAAAAATAGCAGCAGTTGGCCAAGAGCAAGACCAGTAAGTAAGAAATACATGCTCCCTCCCCATAGCTGAGCCCTGCGCTGTGGTCTTAGACTAGAGTTCCAGAAACTTTTTGATGTATACATACAAATATATAAATTTTTTTATATCTTAATCTATATATATCACCATATATATCTCACTATATGTATGGCAATAATGTGATTTGGGGGTTGAAAATAAAACAATTTGGGAAATTTACATCTTTTTGGGCACTTATCCTCATCGTAGCAGGTGTGAATGTGATCAATTCTATCTCCTAACATGTCTAATGATTTTTCTATATGCTTATAAGGAATTATTGGTCTTTTGGGGGAAAAATCAACTCTTGCATAACTCCTAACATTTTCTTTTAGATTTGTGTTCATTTGGCCACCTGAAATTTATGGAGGGCGTCTTAAAAAATGCTTCAGTTATTGGATTCCTGACCTCAAGGAGTTTACAATCTGGAGATGGAGACAATGCAAGTTAAGTATCAAATGCAGAATAATTAATATAAAACAATGCATGATGAGAGTTGACATGGCAGAGTTGTTCATTCTGATACGGGAAAATAAGGGGAATCTTTTGGAAGAGGTGGTATTTGACCCTGAGGTACAAAGTAGGCAAGTTAGCAAGCCCCAGAATCCGGTCTGTGGACTAGCGCCACTCGACCCTGACGTTTAACTGATCTAATTGATGAACGCATAAAGGAGAAAGATAAGGATAGTGGAGTGATGGTTTGCTAAATCTAAATACAACCAGTGTAAAAGGATGCCCTTTTTATTCTTTGAGATTATGTTCCATCTTTTCCTTTGCTGTTAACGTATCTTTTCTTTTATAAATTATGGTTAAATATATATGGCTCTTTTTAGTTAAAAAAAAATCCTTTGGCAAAATAAAAAGCTGGACCATATATTTCAGTCCCAAATCTTAAATATTTTATTTGACATTTTGCTGGAACTTTACATCTAAAACCTGGGTGTCTGGGTTACAGTGCCTTATTTCCGTATTGGATTTGCAAACTTCCAAGGATCTCTGTGTTGCCCTAAGAGAAGGATGGCAAAGCGCCAAATAGATTTTACTTTTCCTGTGCTAATGAATTATATCGCTAATCTCAGAGAAAGGAAGACAGACAGACAGATAAACAGAGAGACAGAGACAGACAGTGAGCAGTACAGGGAGAGATTGGGAGTTTGAGGGCACATATCCTATAGAAACCAGCTGGTGGTGAATTTTTTAAAAATATGCACAAGATGTAAATAGTTGTGCATTTGTAGAGGAACCTTGTCATGGTCATTATTTTATTTAAGTCTACAATGTCATAGTGAGCAAAAAAGCAGAAAGAAAAGTCTAGGGAGAGGAATCATAGGTAATGTTTGGACACTAGCTTCCTGGGGAGAATCATACTGGGCCTTTGTCATGAGACACGTGACAAAGGGACGGGTAATTCCAGTGAGGATAGGAAGGGATAACAACCACCCGCCATGGGAAGAAAATTCTTTTTCAAAATTTGACTATTTAAAGAAAAATAGTCATTCTCAATTTTGGAATTCAGGCTAAAAATTAAGTTGACGCTAGTCCTATTACTGAACATATAAGCTTCCTGTTCTTTGAGCTTAAGTGACTCACACTGCAGGTGAGTAGTTAAAAACAGGCTATGTGTGCACAAAATGGAGGATGACCTGTGGGGTCCTGCTGTTCGGCCATGAAGTGAGGAGCCTTGTAACCTGGCGGCTGGCCTGGGGAGGGTGGAGGGGAGGAGAGTACATGAGAATCAGAAGGGTAAGTGACACGTTGTTAGTCGACTATTACGTGATCTCTGCGCTTTCGCTTCTTGGCAACTGGCTCTCTTTCCACCACCCTCTCCTGGACGCCCAGAACTGGGGTCTATTTTGATCCTGAACCTCAGGGCCCATGTTAAACTTCTAAATAAATAAACTCTGTGGTGGATAAGAGGGAATCTGGCTTGAAAATGGTTTGACAAATATGAATGCTTTCCTTCTTTAAAAAGGATCCTTAGAGTAGAATTGAAAGATGGCATTTTTATTCCTCCGGATTTTGAAGTGTGCTAGAAAACATGGTATCCCACCTTGTGGGGCTGGAGACGAGCCTTCCTAGATACTCACCGGTCACATGACCCCAAGAGCAGCTTCTTGTCTCTGTTACCAACAACACTCTACTTTTACATTAAACATGATGTTACGAAAAAAATCTACTTAAGGGACATCTCTTGGCTGTTGCTGTTTCTGAACAGAGCTTAACATCAAAAGAAAGCATTTGTGAGCTGTTTACAGTTGCTGTGTCGGAAGAGTGCACTTTAGCAAAGGAACGTGGAGGGTGTCGGATGGTGGCCTCTGGGGAAATTCGAATCAAAACAAATCTTTGAGAGCATAGATCAAAGGTGCTTGGAAAGACCATCTTTGAGCAACTGGTTTAAGTGTAAGATTTTCTTCCCCCTCTCAGATGAACTTTCAGGATAAAATGCCTGAAAGAACAAACATAGTCTAGATTTAATTCCACATTTGTTCCCTCAGCAGATAATGAATATTGTGAATAGTGAAGTTGTAAATCCATTTCCAAAGCCTTCAGCGAAAATCAAATTGCTTTTTTTTTCCAACATCCACATTTATATCTTCAAAATTGTCCTAAAATGCCGACAATCTATCCAAAGGAGAGGTTCCCCCCGCCTCCAACAATACTGCCAGGAATAAGCATCAGGGCGCCTGGCTCTCCTTACTCAGTAACTTCCAAAACTTGTACCTGGCTGAAAATAGGTAAGAAAGGCCTAGGAGACCTGGGAAGGACTCCAAATGCGATCTGCCAGTAGCTTAATACTGTATGTTTCATGGCAATCCATTTAAATGTCGCAAGAGACTTTTACTTACCCCCATTCTCAAATAGCAGTACTCAAGCATTGCCACAAGAGGGAACCATTGTTTAAATGTTGGAAGGATTGGGTCTTGAGAGGCGTCATCCAGCGCCACTCTTTAATATGAGAGCCTGGTCAAAAGGATTGAACAAAAAAGTAAAGGAATAGATGCAATCAATGATACAGTTCTATTTTTGAAAGCTGAACTGTTTGAAACCTGCAAATAGTCAAAAGTATTCCTAAATCTGTAACCCGGTTAACAGAAACTAAACACCAGAGTTAATAAGCACCTTATGGAAATCAAATCAATGTAATAAAGAAAGCACCGACAGATGTTTATTTTTTTTCCTTTGGTCTTAGTTTGCCTAAGAACGAGGCAAACTTTTTTTTGATGTAAACAGAAAATATTAAAATATAAGGAAACAAAGACCAACCCAAACCCTTAGCTCAAAGTGTTGTCTACCAAATAGCAAACACTAACAGTGATCTGTGACTGGAGAAAGAGAACATATGTTGTCAAGAATTCTTGCTTAGAGCCTTTTGAACCAGCACAGTTGTGAAATCCAGATGAATGTGATAAAAAGACATATAGAATGGCCTCTTGATGTTCACATGGCACCTGGCTGGCCCAGGTCCAGTTTCTGCACCAACTGCAAAATAAACTGGAAAATATTTGATGCCAGTAGGGCTTTTATAGGAAAACAGATGACCGCTAAGATTATTAATCTTGACAGTTTCCTGATTTATGAGGACGTTGTCATCCTCTTCTTTTGTATAATTTGGCAAATGATCACAGTATCAGGCTTAGTGGAGGCTGGGCTAAGGGCTGCCCACAACAGTGGCAGCAATAAGGCTTTTGGGTTTAGGCTGGAGGTAGATGAAATGAATTTCAGTTACCCACGGTTATTTGAGGAACACCAAGTCAGTGTTTTTTAGGACTGTCAACCTTGATACAGCTGTGTAACTAAAATGCATCAGTTATCTCAGAGAAATAAACCTTTTGTTAATTTGATAAATCCAAAGCAAGGGTGACTAAATTTAAACCGTAGGTCTCTAGCAGTCAGGAAGTGTTGCTTTTTACCATGCAGGCAGGGAAAAACAAAGAAAACAATTAGAACATAATAGTAATCTTTAAAAGCCATTCATCTAAATTGTTATATTTTGCAGAACAGAAGTGTATGGAATTTCTCACTCTGAGCTGTTCGTGTAAAATCACTAAAACAGTTCTTGGGTGGCTTCATAGTAGACTCAGTATTAGAAAGCATTGGCCATATTTTATTAGTGATCTCCTTCCCTGAGATGTTTTTACATTTCATTTTTGATAATTCCTTACATTTAAAATAACTGCCACAGAAATTAAGCCTCAATAAAAATGTATCACAATTGAAGATATTTCCAACTAAACAATGTTATCCCCATGACAATTTTATCAAAATATAAAATCCTAAACTTAAAATGCTATAATTGAAGACTTTTTTTATTACGAAAAGCCATGTCTACACCTATGTTTCAAGACTGACATATTGTGCAATAAACAGCAATCAGCCTAAAGATGCTATATTAAACAAACCAAGTTTTGTTTTGCTAAACTAAGCAAAATTAGTTGAATGCCCTAAGTAATAGTTGCTGGTATTTTTTTTTCTAAATTATTTCTCCACTTGTTTTTGTGTCTATGCATAAATTAAAAATCTGCTGAAATTTATTATTCATCTGAGATGTAATTAATATGCAAAATTATGCAAATTAAGATGCAATTAGGCTTCAATTCTCTAGTGGAATTTTCCATTATAATTTAATACAAAGTAATAGAGTAATTGGTGTCACGTGTAATTACGGTTACTCACGTGTACTTGCAGACGTGCAAATGATGTGGTATATGTTAGTTATCCTATGCAAATGGTTCATGCAATCTCTTAATACTTAGGAATGAAGTAAACAAAGATGGTCTTCAGAAAAAGGGTGAGAGGCACCCCTCTTTCTTCTTTTCTGCCACCATTTTGAAGAACTATGAGAATAATTTTAACTAATTTCCCTGCATTTATTTCTAAGAATTTTTAACTTGGTATTATACGGTGCATTGTTTATTACTTCAGAGAAATTACTTCTAGTAAAAACGAATCTTTAGGCAAAGACCTAATAACGATTCAGATGCCACATGGATATACCCTGAACAAGAGCAAGCAAACTAAGCTGTCTAACCAGGTACAGGCTGTTTTTGCATCAGGCTCAGTCTCCACTTTAAAAGAAATAACCTAGCTAGCTTTGCGAAAGAAATCATTGGAACAATGTTGTTATTTCCTGATTACAAAGTTGATCAATTTGCTTTGCAGTCCCTTTAGAAACCAGACAGTTCGATTTTCCAAGTCAAAATTTTTTCCCTTCTGCTTTTCAGAATTCTAGACAATTTCTATGTCATTTCTTTCTGAGTTAGTAAGACACTGAGCAAAAAAAACTATATAATCCTCTCCATCAATAACTGCCATTTGGTTCAAGGGACTCAGCCGCTAACTATCATGTGTCTCCTTGTGTTTCCCTGAAGAAATGAAAAGAATGAGACTCCCATGTGCTTGTCCTGAGCCTGGAATTGTGTCTTATAATTTTTCCATAAGAAATGATTACCGCTTGTTTTAAAACACACCATGCTGTGTTGAATCCTGCACAGAAAACATTATGATCTTGACACTTTCCTTCTCATAACTGAAGCACACACTTTAAGACGAGTATTTCATATTCTCAGCTTCAATTAACCTGAAGTGTTTCTCTTGCCTAAGTCTTCCCCCCCCTCCACCCACCCCTTTCACGGGAGCCTACCCTTCCACCCTTTTGTAACAGACAGATTGTTTTTTCAGGAAGGGGATGTGTGGTATGCTTCATTGCAACTAATAAGAGTGGACATGATACACAACAGTGGATAAGTGGCTTCACTCTTTCCCCACCACATTCCCACTTCTCATGGCTTTCCTTCACCTCCCCTGGCTGTTTATTTGTGAGAACAGGCATGGATAAGAGAAAATCAGCACAACCATTATTTGTCTCTCGTGCTGCACCCTTGCACAGCTCTACCCAGCCATCCATATGTGTCTTTCTCATTCATTCCAATAATAATACCCATTACTATGCAGGCAGGGCTATTCTTATTCACATTTGCAGTGCGCTGAGGACATTTATGCTACACTGTGAGCAACACTCAGATCTTCAACATCGATTATACAGCTGTTGTACAATCATGGCAAGTGAAATATACAATGCTCTGTTCAGCTTGCAGAATCACATGTGATTGTGGAACATGCGTTAGGAGGGCTCCCCCTTGATTTCTCTTGGCTCTGGCCTCCTTCTCTAAGTCCTGACATATCCAGGGGCTTGGGTGGGGAAGGGACACATTGATATAATTGAGAAGCAAAAAACCGACAAGGTGTTGTTTTTATCTTTTTTTGTTTGTTCATTTGTTTCATTTTAGATTCTACATATAAGTCTATTTCTGTTTGTTCCATTTTCTAGATTCCACATATAAATCTGTTTCTATCAGGGGAGGAGGAACTCTGGAATCCAGGCTGTCAATCTTTAAAAAAAAAAGATAAGTGATTCTGCTGCGAAGTCAAGTATATTCAGGAATAACTGAAGAACTGCAATATGGGACAAGCTAACTATGGGGAACCTTAGGCAAGTCCAGAGAACAAAGGAGGATTGCATCTTTTTATAGAGGGAGGGGTTGTTTTGAACAAAAGTTCACTGGAGGAAAATGAGAGATCTCAGTGGTGGCAGCCT
The DNA here is from genome assembly GCA_032199065.1 of Smutsia gigantea. NCBI lineage: Eukaryota > Metazoa > Chordata > Mammalia > Pholidota > Manidae > Smutsia > Smutsia gigantea. The sequence goes on along the minus strand of JAVSCE010022260.1, from coordinate 173,530 downwards.
CTCATTGGCTGCAGGCAAGGGCAGCTTGTTGTGGCCAGGGCGAGAGGGAACCTCCCTTCTTCCTGCTGGACTATGCAGGTCAGACAGAACAACTTTGATCCAAGCAGTCTGAGGTCACCCAGCCAGAAAGTCCAATTTAGGTATTTGTTGTCTCTGCTATGTTCCCTCTTCCAAGACCACATTTTCTTACCTGTTCTCACCTTTGACAGGTTATATTGTGGCCCAAATCAATACGGTGGGTCTTTTATTTTTACTCTTCTGAGGAACTTAATGGTCCAATCTGTCCTTTCCAAAGAGACCCAATCCATGAACCCTTTCATGCTCCTTTACTTGTCCAGTTTTGACTCTCTCAGCCCTCAGACTTCGATTGGCTGAATTGACATAAACATGAAATTCTGCATTCACCCATGGACTGTTACATGCACTCAATGCAACTCAGATTATACCTATTTTACAAATCAGAAGACTGTCCTCAGGATGGCCATACAGGTAATTCATGATGGACCTGAGACTTAAGTAAAACTGTTAGCTTTTTCCCTCTATATAGATTTTATTTGTCTTTATCAAACACTTTGATATTGCTTTGTCTTCAAAGAGCTCTACTGGATGGAATATAATACACTTTTTTTTTACATTTTAATATATAATAAAATATCTCACAATTGATGACATTTTGACAGTCATCCCAATACAACAGTGTTATGTAGCTGCCAGTGTTTCTGTCTGCACAAACATTTTTTGTTATTCCTGGTGAATGACTGAACAACCAAAATCCTTAGAATGTTTAGCCAATGATCTTTAATTTAAGGACCATTTAAAAAAGAGAATCCAAGTTTTTTTGTTGTCTGAAAATTCTCCCTTTGACATCATCTGGTAAGAGCAAGAATGTGTCAGCATGAAAACTCTCACTATGGGTATCGGTAACTTGGCAGAAATTCCTGGAGACCATGGTGGAGCATTCTTTTAAGGAATGATACATTACTAACACTGTTCATAGCAGCAAGGGTGATCCTGTATGGAAAAACACAGTCAAAAACTAATTCATGGTTGCCACACCCAATGCAGAGAGGTTTTAAGAATACCAAACCAAGTAATTTTGTGTATATTTCCTTTTATGTATGTGCCCAAGAGTTATAAATGACAACAATCTCTTGTCAAAATAACTCTGAAAGATCTCTTTCAGTAATTATAAAACAATTCTAAGTGATAAAACATTGTGTCATAGGTTAATTAGCAGCCATCTTTTCTTTCTTAGGGACACATAAAATAGTGATTCATCTTATATTCAGAAGTGTCTTAGAAACAGACAGAGAAATATTTTAGTAACTCATCTGAACCCCATAGACATCCAATGAGATTAGAGCTCTTACATCATTTTATGGATTAAGGACTGAGGTGCAGAAGTGACTTGCGCAGGGTGACCTATCCAGTAAGGAGCATGGATTTGAATCCAGGTGATTTGACTCTGGGCTTCATGTTTAACCTGGGTGAAATAAGGACTATAGATAGGATCTATTAGGTTGAAACATAGATGTTTTTAAAAGTTATTAGTTTTGGTTTTGTTGTTACAGATATTGAATGCTGGGAAACTTGCATAAGAATTTGATTTCAAGGGAAAGGCTGTGAAATGGAGAGGGCAAGGACCACGTGGACTCCATTAGCACAAGGTGACACCCACAGAGGTGTCACCCCACCTCAAGCCTTGAACCTTGTAGTATGAGTGACCTGCAGGAGAAGCCGCAGCCCATTCACATGCAGGTAAACAGGACCCTGACCCAGGGAGCGGACCCGGTGGGAGGCGGAGGAGCCCTGGCTGGGCGAGTCAGCACACCTGGGATGCCTGGGTGCGGGAGCTGCAGCCACTCCCGATACCACGCCCACCTTCCACGTCAGCAGGACTGACCACTGCTTCGCTTGCACTCCAGCCCCACGCAGAGTTACATGGTGACCAAGATTATCCTGGAGCCGTACAGGGAAGCAGATGTGGGGAACCGTAGTTCCAGCTTAGCCAGCTTAATAAGCACAAAACCGTAACAGCCAAAAGGCAAGAAATCTCAACTTTCTCAAAGCTCTAGCCTAGACAGCTCCAGCTTCCTATCTTTGAGTGGCCAGAGGGATCAGAAACATGCCAGGAATCCATGCCACTAGGGTCATGAGAGATCCATAACCGTGGTGCCTCCTTACTGTCTGCTGTTCTTACAGAAAGCAGAAAAGACTCATTTTGCAAATCCAGCTCCCATCTTGGCTATCACAAACAAGCCTCCTTCGTCCTGGACCAGTCCCGCCTTAACTGAGTTCCAGCGCTCTGCTGCACTGACTCATGTGAGTTCCAGGCCCACTCCTTGGGGTAAGGATGCTTCCATCCACACAGCAGGAGCTCTGATATTACTGTTTCCACAGCCTGTCCTGTTTTCCGGCCTGGCTCTGGTTTCAAGAATCTCTTGCCGGAAGTACTACAGAGTCTTGTGTTGTACACGGCACAGGTCTTCTGACATCCTGCCCATTGACTGATGACCAACACACGCTGACTCTGACACTGCCCTTCAGCACAGGCCTGCCGGGCAGGAAGGAAACAGAAGCCGCTCCACACTGTGCCCCCCTCAGCTCTCAGGACGCATAGTGCCTTAGGCCCAGGCTCCCATTTGTAGAGCTGCCTGAATTATGCTCATGTGTACAGCCAGCCTGTCCGAAGTATATCGCAAAGTCCTAGTCAGGTGATATTTCTAACCTCCCTTCACACAGTGCTACCCTCCTGGCCTAGGCCAACAGGGAGTTCCACCTCTATCCTTATGATAAATTCACTTTAGGGATCCTGAGTGTCTCTGCTGACCAAGCTGACTCGGAGCCACCTTGACGAATCAGACATTATAATAACCTTGGACCCCAAAGGGAAGAACATTTAAAGCTTTTCTCTCATTGGCCCCCTTATACAAACTCACCCATTAAAAGCGTTCTGGTACCAATTTCAACACTGTGGGAGAGGTTCCCACACCAAACAATCTCCGTCAGTAGGTGAGTGTCCTACAATTTAAATTCAACTCAATTTGGACACTATTTACCTGGAAATAGCATTAAGATTTTGCAAGTTAAGGGCTCAGTCCTACAAGACTGTCCCTTCACCACTTCAGAGGCTGGGGGCAAGCCCAGGTTGTTTCCTGTGCTTCTGACCGACCAGCTACAAATTGGAGGCCCAGTGACGCCCTCCAGCTCGAGATGCCAAGTGAAAGTACCGGTACCACCTGCACCTCTGGCTGACTGGCTGTAAATCAGAGGTCCCCACAACCCTCTCCTTGGGTATGATTAATTTGTAAGAGCAGCTCAGAGCTCAGATAAACAATTTACTGACTAGGGTACTCATCTGTTAGGAAAGGATAACTCAGGATCAGCCAGATTGACCAGATGTACAGGGCAAGGCACAGGGGAGAGGCACAGAGCTTCTACGCCCTCTCCAAGCAGGCAGTGCTCCCCAAATCTCCAGGTGCTCACCAATCAGGAAGTTCCTGAATCCCATTCTTTTGGTTTTTTATAGAAACTTCCTTACACAGGCACAATGGATTCACTCACTGGTCATTGGCAGTTGGTTCAACCTCCAGTCCCTTTCCCCTCCCCAGAGGTCTTTCAGTCCCACGCTTGTAATCACGTGGCTGGCTTTCCTGGCAACCAGGGCTCATCCTTTGGTTTGGTTCAAAAGAGACCTCATTAATATAACAAAAGACACCTTTATGCTCTCGGTACTTAGGAAATCCCACAGCATTAGGGGCTCTGTGCCAGAAGCAGGGATGAAGATCAAATATATATTTCTTATTATAAGTCACAATATCACCCCAACCCCTTATCAGTTCACCATAATAAGAATTAGTGGAGTGTGGAAAAGTCTCCAGCTTTAAAAACCATCAGCTATACTCAATCTTAGCCCAAGTCCCCTAATGTAATATGGGGGAACAGCAGTGAGTGACAGGCAGAGTGAGACAGGAAAGGTGGGAAAGCTAAGACAACGTGCATGATGAAGTTGTTAACATGGGGCTTTCTGAGACGCTTTCTGAAATGCATTTCAAGACCTATCTGCCTGGGGCATAGAAGAGGGAAAAATTTATTAATCCCTTAATTCATTCACACTTCTGGGTTCTGAGTGGGATCTTGTAGGTATTCCATGCTGCAACATTAGAAAATCCCAAGACATGACACGAGCAATCCATGGCACAACACCCATGTGAAGGGGCATCTAAGTGAAGCTGGGCAAAACCCATGTGGTGCTGGTGATCACCCCACTGGCTAAAGAAAGAAATCTTCTCAACAGAAATAAGTGGGACACAAGAGGGGCTTATTACAGTCAACCCCTGCAATACTTAGATTCACTCATGTCTTCCATTATGGCCATGTTCACTGACCTGGCTGAGGGAGACTATTGTCTTCCTAAAATCCAAGGAGATATATTCATTTTTATTGGGAAGTAAGGTGTATCAAGACACCAAATTTTCATAGAGGAAACATCAGGATTTCCTTTGTGATCTTCCCATGGCATTAGACATTAATAAAGCATCAATATCTGGTCATTTTTTTCTTTCTGGGCATTTGGGAGTCAATGTTTCCTTGTCCTCTTGCAGTAAGGCAGGGCCATGTGACTTACTATGGCCAAAGAACTATAAGCAGAACTGACATGTTTTCCTCCCCAGTGGAGGTGGAGAAAAGCCCCTACACATTTTCTCAGTGTCTCTCATCTCTCCTTGAGTGGATGGCGTGGAGGTTATTTGTTGAGATGATGGAACAACAGCCTGTATCACTGAGTCATCACATGGAGGAAAGCTGCCCAGGAGGGTCATGCAGCATATAACAGACCTTGAAAGAGGAAGTAACAAACTTTATGTGCTTAGTTGCTGAGATTTGGAGATTATATATTATAATATAACATATTCTGTCTAAAATACCTTGAGCATTTGCAAATTCCTTGTGCATTGTAATCAGAAGTCAGGAGAATGGGTTCTTCATCTATATTATAAATAATTTCTAATATGCTCTGAGTTTAAGCAAGACTTAGAAGCAGTGAAATTCCTAAGAGAGGGAATATACCAACATTCAGAACTGATAGAAAACTTTCTAACATCTCCTCTCAAGTCAGAACTCAGCATTGGAATTGGGAAATGCAATGTCTCGTGGTGAGTTTTCTGAAGAACTAATGTGTTCCCATACCAAACGTGTCTGTATTGTTGCCTTACAACCTCATTCTTTTCTTAATCAAGTTACATGTATTTTACTAGAGATAAACTTCCAAAATGCAGAGACATCTCAGAAACTCACATGTACAACAATGCTACCAGAATTCACTGTTATGTCCCCACATTGTAGGTGATAAAGTGTTGCTGTTTGCTGAAGTAAGTCAAATTGAAGTGGCTAAGGAAGAGGATATGATTATTGTGCTGGGGACTTTATTATGAAGTGGCTAATATGTTCCCCTTTCTACAGATGAGGGAATTAAGGTTTAGAGAGACTGAGTGAGTTGCCAAATGCCACACAAACAGTAGTTGATGTTGAAGTCTGTGAAGTCTAAGATCTGAGACAAAGCTGACCTTCTTTCCACAATATCGAACTACCACCTTGAATTGAAACAAATACAAATTGAATCAAAGTGAATTGAATTGACTGTATTGAACTGTACTGGAAAATCCATCACCATGTAGAGATGTGGAACTCAAATCAAGACTCTGTAGTGCACATGTTAATTATGGTTTATTATAGTCAACACCGTATGCCTATTGCTGAAGGATGACTCTAAAATATTGAACTCTTAATATGTTTTAAATCTACATTGATTAATAAAAGTTTTAGCTAATAAAAAAATGTTGAGCCAAACTCTTGGGTGATTTATTTTGACATAATAATACCTATTTCCTTCTTTGTGAGAATGGTTCCTTTGTTCTCCAAGGGCAGGAGACAGGCGTGGTTGGCACTGGTTCATAATACTTCTGGTCTTCTGCAGCCTGTCCTCATGGTGCAAAGCTGTCTGGAGTGATCAACACAGGAGGATATTCACTAGTTTATCAGCTACCAAGAGAAGCTTTCTTAGAGGCAAGTTCTCTAATGGGTTTTTAAGTTACCTCACACTCCATGCCAAACAACTAACGAAAAGCAACACCTTGCAACCATATCATTGTGGAAGGCTGTTTTTGAAATAGATCAGGTTCAGCTGCCTCATTTCTCAGACTAGGAAACAATGCTAATACCTCTAACTGATCTTGCAGTTTATGGTTTATACAGATTATCACACATGTATTACCTCCTCTATTGTGTCATTTGAGGCCTCAGCCCAAGGAGGTTAAGTACATTGTCTAAAGTCACATGGCTAATTGGTAACAGAATGAAAATGCAGTGTTAGAAATCTGAGGTTTATTAAATATATTTTTTCTTGCTTAACAAATATATAAATTGTGCAATGCCCAATACACTTTGTCCTTAGAACTTTAGGTAAGCGTGATAAAAAGAGGGTGTGAAATATTCAATAAATGCTGAATTGCCATCAACCTGCAGACCTTCTAATAGCAAGGAAAAAAGTTGCCAATACAAGAGTAGGACGTGACAAGTGCCTATAAGCAATTCTAATCATTTTCTAGGGGAGCTCATGTAGGAGTCATTACATTTGGCCCAGGGAAAAGGTTCTCATGGATTTCTAAGAGGGATATTTGAATGGATTACTCAATGGGTAGGATTTGAATATGGAGCTTGTACAGCAGAGGGAATTGTACACCGGAACAAGAGGAAGGAAATATAAGATGTGGAAAACAATGAGGGTATTTCCTTAATTCTCAGTCACATGAACTTTTTATATTTCAGTATGTCCAGAATACCATGAATTAACTTAGAATCACTTTCAAAAGAAACATAGCACTCATTAGGCTATGGGATAAAAGGCATATTAAATGAACAATGCACTCTTGAATCAATACTATCTCATCAGTGAATTTGAATGTCATGACTTACTTGACAAAACTGAGGGTGAATAAAGAAAAGTAGCAAAAACTTGGATTCAAAATTTCAGTTGTGGGAAAATCATGGAAGGCTTTGAATAACAGATTAAAGTTGTTGAGACTTCATTTTATGGGCAATCCATAGGCATAGAAGTTTTTTTTTTTTTAGTAAGAAGTAATAGGATAAGAATCATGTTTAGGAAATTAAATTGGCAGCAATAAGTAAGTAGGGTGAGAGTAGAAAGACAGTGAGGAGGTAGAGTAGAGAGGTGATTAAAATAGTGAAGGAAAGAAACTATCTGAACCATTGAATTAGTTACTGAATAACAAACCAACCCAAAATTTGGTGGCTTAAACAGCAACCTTTCTTTAATCTATAATTCTACAGATGAGCAATTTGGGCATGACTGGTCTCAGCTGGTCTCACTCATGGACCAGCAGTGAGTAATCAGGGCTGGTTGCCCTAGGACAGCTTTAGGTGGCATGGTGAATCCTTGCTCCATGTGGTCTTTCATCCTCCAGTAGGCTAGCTTGGGCTGAGAGGAGTCCCTGCAGAGAGGATGGAAGCAACAAGACCATCAAAGCCTACACTTGCAACTGGCACAATGTCACTTCTTCTGCTCTGTTAGTCAAAGCAAATCACAAGTTTAGAGTTGGAAAAGCAGAGTTCAACTTCTGATTCAAGTAGCTGCAGTATCACTGCTGAGGGACGTGAATGAAAGAGGAGGGAAATACTCCCCCAAATTGTTATTTATTTTATTATTGTTTACTTCATATAATTTGTAATTACTATATGAAGGGTATAGAGGAATAGGTAATTTTTCTGGATTATATCGTATTAGTAATTTCTATCTAATTATCAGCATCTTTGCTAAAAGAAGCATGGCAATATTATGTTGTCTTTAGTTAAGAAATCACCAGTTCTGTTCTGATGATTCAAGTCTATTAAACCTAAAACATTTGCAGTGTCTTATACCATATTTAATAATATTAATTACTGTAGTTTTATGACTAAATTTGTCTTCTTTTTTCCTCCTATATTCAACTTATATTACAATAAACACATCATGCTAAGCTTAGTGAAAAGTAAAAACCAATGGAGGCCCATGAAAGATGTTCCAACATGTTGTTAGAAAATTATTTAAATTGCATTTAGTCCAGAATTTCACAGACCAGCTCATTTTTTCCCCCATTCTTTCTTATTCCATTGGTGGGCTTATTTTCAAAGATCTTGAGAAGTCAGGGGAACCTTTCTAATACATCTCATTGACTAAGAGAGGCATAATAATGCAAAATTGGACATCTTAAGAAAATACCTTTCAAGGTCAACCCCCTCAAAAGTATTTTCCTTCTATACCTATGTTATAAACACTTATTTCATATAGATATGCTTCTAGTTTTCATCTAGTTGGTTTCTTAAAATTTAGAAATTTAGCTCTTCCGGGAAGATGGCGGCAGAAATCTCCTCCAAACACTATATTTATCTATGAAAATACAGCAAATACAACTATTCATAAAAGAGAGACCAGAATACACAGGAAAGCACACAGCGTGCAGCTACACCCGAGAGGACTTGGCACATGATGAGGTGGGTAACATACGGAGCCGCGACCCGGCGGGACCCGAGCACTCACCCACTCCAGCGCACCAGCAGAAGGAGACAATTTAGAGCCGGGAGGGAGTGGAAGTACACCCCGTGAAGTAGCCAGCCCCGGTGATCTGCGCGGGGACTGCAGACACACATAGCGTGGTGTAGCAGAGGTTGGAGAGACAGAGGGGCAGGATCTGAGCGGGGAACGCGCCACGGTGCTTGCAGCCAGCTCCGGGAAGGAAGGAAAAAAAAGAAAAGCGTGCGCTTTCTTCAGCAGTCTTAAAGAGACAGGAGCCCACCAGAGGAGCAGGATGTCCCTGGCACACTCAGCCCAACGGGCTGGGAGTCCTAGGGAGTTTCGCACTCCTTAGCTGGGGACTGGGAAAGCGTGGCCGCACTTAGACTTCTCACTGAGATCAACAGCCTCCCATTGGTTCCCACCCCGGCCAGAGCTATAAAGGGCCCTGCAGAGGGGTGCGGCCATGGCTGCCGAATAGTGGGGCAACAGTGCCACCTACAGCATCCCCACAGAATTTAATCCCAGTGGGCGTTTATTTTTTGTTTGTTTGTTTTTTGTTTTGTTTTGTTTTGTTTTTTCGCTTTTTCTTTTCTTTCCTCTTTTTTTTTCCTCTTTTTAAAGTCTGAAAAAGCCCAGGTGACTTACGTGGCAACTACCAGCGACCACTTCTATAGCCATGAAAAGACAGAGGAATATGGTCCAGACTAAAATCAATCAGACAACCCCAGAGAGGGAGCATGAAGGGATGGAAATGCACAGTCTTCCTGAAAAAGAATTCAGAATAAAAGTCATAACCATGCTGATGGACCTACAGAGAAATGTGCAAGAGCTGAGGGAGGAAGTGAGGGAAGTGAGGAAAGACAATGCAGAAATCAGAAAAGCGATCAACGGGCTTAACAGCAGACTGGATGAGATGCAAGGACTGTTAATGGAATAGAAATCAGAGAACAGGAATACAGAGAAGCTGAGGCAGAGAGAGATAAAAGGATTTCTAGCAATGAAAGAATATTAAGAGAACTGTGTGACCAATCCAAATGGAACAATATTCGCATTATAGGACTACCAGAGGAAGAAGAGAGAGAAAAAGGGATAGAAAGTGTCTTTGAAGAAACAATTGCTGAAAACTTTCACTTGCTGGGGAAGGAAATAGTCTCGCAGTCCACGGAAGCGCACAGATCTCCCAACACAAGGGACCCAAAGAAGACAACACCAAGACACATAATAATTAAGATGGCAAAGATCAAAGATAAAGACAGAGTATTAAAGGCAGCTATAGAGAGAAAAAAGATCACCTACAAAGGAAAACACATCAGACTATCATCACACTTCTCAACAGAAACCTTACAGGCCAGAAGACAAAGGCATGATATATTTAAAGTTATGAAACAGAAGGGCCTCGAACCAAGAATATTGTATCCAGCACGCTTATCCTTTAAGTATGACGGAGGGATTAAACAATTTCCAGACAAATGAAAGTTGAGTTTGCCTCTCATAAACCACCATTACAGGATATCTTAAACGGACTGCTCTAGAGGGAAGGACCCCTAAGGCTGAAAAGATGTCACCAGAGAAAATAAAATCATAGCAAAGAAAGCAGACCATCCAAATACTAACTAAAGGCAAAGAATAAAACACCTAATATATAAGAATGGAGGAGGAAGAATAAGAAGGGAGAAAAATAAGGAAACATCAGACGGTGTTTACAATAACTTAACATGAAAGTTAAGTTAGATTGTTAGATAGTAAAGAAGCAACCCTTGGACCTTTGGTAACCACGAATCTAAAGCCAGCAATGGCAATAAGTACATATCTATCAATAATCACCCTAAATGTAAATGGACTGAATGCACCAATGAAAAGACATAGAGTAACAGAATGGATAAAAAAGCAAGACCCATCTGTATGCTGCTTACAAGAGATTCACCTCAAACCCAAAGATATACACAGACTAAAAATGAAGGGATGGAAAAAGATATTTCATGCAAACAACAAAGAGAAAAAAGCAGGTGTTGCAGTACTTGTATCAGACAAAATAGACTTCAAAACGAAGAAAGTAGCAAGAGATAAAGAAGGACATTACATAATGATAAAGGGGTCAGTTCAACAAGGAGACATAACCATTATAAATATATATGCACCCAACACAGGAGCGCCAGCATATGTGAAAAAAATACTAACAGAATTAAAGGAGGGAATAGACAGCAATGCATTCATTTTAGGAGAATTCAACACAACACACACACTCACTCCAAAGGACAGATCAACCAGACAGAAAATAAGTAAAGACACAGAGGCACTGAACAACACACTAGAACAGATGGGGATAACAGACATCTACAGAACTCTACACCCAAAAGCAACAGGATACACATTCTTCTCAAGTGCACATGGAACATTTTCCAGAATAGACCACATACTAGGCCACAAAAAGAACCTCAGTAAATTCAAAAGTATTGAAATCCTACCAACCAACTTCTCAGATCACCAAGGTATAAAACTAGAAATAAATTTTAGAAAGAAATCAAAAAGGCTCATAAATACATGGAGACTTAACAACACTCTCCTAATTAATCAATGGGTTAAAGACCAACTCAAAAACGAAATCAAAGAACATATGGAGACTAATGACAGCAAAAACACAAAGCCACAACTTCTGTGGGACACAGCAAAGGCAGTTCTAAGAGGAAAGTATACTGCCATCCAGGCCTATTTAAAGAAGGAAGAACATTCCCAAATGAAGAGTCTAAAGACACAATTACTGAAATTGGAAAAAGAAGAACAAATGAGGCCCAAAGTCACCAGAAAGAGGGACATAATAAAGCTCAGAGAAGAAATAAATAAAATTGAGAAAAATAATACAATAGAAAGAATCAATGAAACCAAGACCTGGTTCTTTTAGAAAATAAACAAAATAGATAAACCCCTAGCCAGACTCATTAAGAGAAAAAGAGAATCTACACACATAAACAGATTAAGAAATGAGAAAGGAAAAATAATGACGGACCCCACAGAAATACAAAGAATTATAAGGGAATATTATGAGAATCTATATGCTAACAAGCTGGAAAACATAGAAGACATGCACAACTTCTTAGAAAAATACAACCTCCCAAGACTGACCAAGCAAGAAACAGAAAAACTAAAGAGACCAATCACCAGCAGCGAAACTGAATTGGTAATCGAAAAACTACCCAAGAACAAAAACCCCGGACCTGATGGATTCACCTCTGAATTCTACCAGACATATAGAGAAGAAATAACACCCATTCTCCTTAAAGTTTTCCAAAAAATAGAAGAGGAGGGAATACTTCCAAACTCATTCTATGAAGCCAGCATCACTCTAATACCAAAACCTGGGCAAAGACCTCACCAAAAAAGAAAATTACAGACCAATATCCCTGATGAACGTAGATGCAAAAATACTCAACAAAATATTAGCAAACCGAATTCAATAATACATCAAGAGGATCATACACCATGATCAAGTGGGATTCATCCCAGGGATGCAAGGATGGTACAACATTCGAAAATCCATCAACATCATCCACCACATCAACAAAAAGAAGAACAAAAACCACATGATCATCTCCATAGATGCTGAAAAAGCATTTGACAATATTCAGCATCCATTCCTGATTAAAACTCTCAACAAAATGGGTATAGATGGCAAGTACCTCAACATCATAAAGGCTATAAATGACAAACCCACAGCTAACATCATACTTAACGGCAAGACGCTGAAAGCTTTTATCTAAGATCGGGAACAAGACAGGGATGCCCACTCTCTCCACTGTTATTCAACATAGTACAGAATGTCCTAGCCATGGCAATCAGACAAAAAAAGAAATACAAGGCATCCAGATGGGCAAAGAAGAAATCAAATTGTCACTATTTGCAGATGACATGATATTGCACAAAAAAAACCCTAAAGACTCCATTCCAAAACTAGTAGAACTAATATCTGAATTCAGCAAAGTTGCAGGATATAAAATTAACACACAGAAATATGTTGCTTTCCTATACACCAACGATGAGCTATGAGAAAGAGAAATCAGAAAAATAATTCCATTCACAATTGCATCAAAAAGAATAAAATACCTAGGAATGAACCTAATGAAGGAAATGAAAGACCTGTACTCTGAAAACTACAAGACACACCTAAGAGAAATTAAAGAGGACACTAACAAATGGAAATGCATCCCATGCTCTTGGCTAGGAAGAATAAATATTGTCAAAATGGCTATACTACCTAACGCAGTCCCTATCAAAGTACCAACAGCTCTCTTCAATGAACTGGAACAAATAATTCTAAAATTCATATGGAACCACAAAAGGCCCCAAATAGCCAAAGCAATCCTGAGAAGGAGGAATAAAACAGGGGGAATTACCCTCCCTGACTTCAAGCTCTACTACAAAGCCACAGTCATCAAGACAATTTGGTATTGGCACAAAAACAGACCCACAGACCAGTGGAACAGAATAGAAAATCCAAACATTAACACAAACATATACAGTCAATTAATATTTGATAAAGGAGCCTTAGATATACAATGGGGAGATGACAGCATCTTCAACAACTGGTGTTGGAAAAACTGGACAGCTCTATGTAAGAGAATGAAACTGGACTACAGTCTAACCCCATGCACAAAGGTAAACTCAACGTGGATCAAAGACCTGAATGTAAGTCATGAAACCATAAAACTCTTAGAAAAAAAACATAGGCAAAAATCTCTGGGACATAAACATTAGTGACTTCTTCATGAACATATCTCCCCGGGCAAGGGAAACAAAAGCAAAAATGAACAAGTGGGACTATATCAAGCTGAAAACCTTCTGTACAGCAAAGGACACCATCAGTAGAACAAAAAGAAATCCTACAGTATGGGAGAATATATTCAGAAATGACATATCCGATAAGGGGTTGACATTCAAAATATATAAAGGACTAATGCACCTTAACAGACAAAAAGCAAATAATCCAATGAAGAAATGGGCAGAGGACATGAATAGACACTTCTCTAAAGAAGAAATTCAGATGGCCAGCAGGCACATGAAAAGATGCTCCACATCCCTAATCATCAGAGAAATGCAGATTAAAACCACAATGAGATATGACCTCACACCAGTGAGGATGGCCAACATCCAAAACACAAACAACAACAAATGTTGGCGAGGATGTGGAGAAAAGGGAACCCTCCTACCCTGCTGGTGGAACTGCAATTTAGTTCAACCATTGTGGAAAGCTGTATGGAGGTTCCTCAAAAACTCAAAATAGAAATACCATTTGACCCAGGAATTCCACTCCTAGGAATTTACCCTAAGACTGCAGCAGCCCAGTTTGAAAAAGACAGATTCACCCCTATGTTTATTGCAGCACTATTTACAATAGCCAAGAAATGGAAGCAACCTAAGTGTCCATCCCCAGATGAATGGATAAAGAAGAGGTGGTACATATACACAATGGAATATTATTCAGCCATAAGAAGAAAACAAATCCTACCATTTGCAACAACATGGATGGAGCTAGAGGGTTTTATGCTCAGTGAAATAAGCCAAGCCGAAAAAGACAAGTATCAAATGCTTTCACTCATATGTGGAGTATAAGAACAAAGAAAAAAAAACTGAAGGAACAAAACAGCAGCAGACTCACAGAACCCAAGAACGGACTAATAGTTACCAAAGGGAAAAGGACGGGGGAAGATGGGTGGGAAGGGAGTGATAAGAGGGAAAAAGGGGCATTGCGATTAGCAGATGTAATGTTGGGGGGCTATGGGGAGGGCTGTACAACTCAGAGAAGACACGTAGTGATTCTGTAGCATCTCTCTACGCTGATGGACAGTGACTCTAATGGGGTTGGTGGGGGGACTTGATGAAGGGGTAGTTTAATAACCATAATATTGCACATGAAATTGTAGATTAATGATACCAAAATAAGTTATATTAAAAAAATTTAAAAATTTATAGAACATATTTGTAGATAGATGTATCTAGGATCCCATTTCATTAGAGTAAATATTCTCACCAAATCATGTAATTTCATTTTCTAGATACTTATTTACTTTACTCCTTCTCTTCATTGCGACTGTTTTTCATACAGTTCAGATCTTCATTACTTCGCTTCTGGACAAATGAAGTAGCCTCTTAACAGGCATCCCTGGTTCCAGTTTTTCCTGTTGTGCAATGCCTCTCTTTGCTCCTCAGTATGCCAGTGAAGTATTGGTCTGGTCAGTTGTTATTTAAAGAAAAATGATCTGTGTTCAAATAAGTTAGAAAATGCTATAGGCCATATCCTCCCTTCTTACAGAGTCATAAAATCCATTAGCACATTAAAATTTTTCAGAAGTCCTGAGTAATGTGAAGATAGTAATATGCTTTTCCTTCTGCATTACAAGTGATCACCACCCTGTTTAATCTGAAGCACACTAGTGCCTTCAGAAAGATTAAGATAATTATAGTAAGAAAGAGTCAATAGTCAACATTCAGCTTCCAAATGGGAACATTGGTGACCAAGGCTAGAAAAATTCTTGAAAGTCCATCTTTATTGAAAGAGAATGGATTTATAAATTCTAGAAGATCTCTTACATATCAAGATTGAGGCTTCGTGGAATCACTAATATCACTAAAATAATGTTGAGGGTTAATCAGAAAACAGTACTTTATGAGGAGTGGCTACCAGATATAGGAAACATGATACTCTTAATGAGGATAAGAAGAGCTACCTGGAGGGAAAAAGAGAAGATAAGTAGACTGGATCTTTCAGCAACCCCTACCCCTCACCTCCTTGGGCCTTGGTCCAAGGGATGGCAGTGAGGTAAGGTGAAAATCCCAGACTTTTTAAAAGGGAAGCTGAAAACCTAGGTGGTATTCACATTTTTTTATCAGTTGTAACTCTAAAAGGACACTAATCTGCCAGATCCTCACTCGTGCCACTATAGTCTAGTCACAGTGGAGTAGAAAAGATCGTACACATATTTAGGCAGAAAAACAGCAAGGAATTTTGCCAATGGAATCTCCTTTGACAGATGTGTGATGTGGAAGGAATTACAAATTTCACCCATGTGCTCACTGTGGTAATTGAAAATAGTTGAGAAATAAGACAATTTGTTAGGGGTCACCATAGTAAATGGCAAGGCGATAGAGCCCATAAGAAAAACAGTAAAACAGAAAAAAGGTGTAGCTGAAAAGCAAAGGATATAGAGTGCCAACAGAAACCAAGGAGAAGCGTACCATCTGGAAGTGAGAATGAAGATGGGGCTCTCAAGACTTTGATTTTACTGAGAGAACAACGTAATGATTCATACCTGCTACAGTCACATGCGGAGCACATGCAGTTAGAACTTTGCTGCCTGAAGTTCAGTGAGACAAGCCATACATCAATCAGAGTGCATTAGAGAAAGCTCAGAAGGCATTTACCCTAATTCCAGACAACATTTTGGAAAGGAAATTGCATGAGACCAACTGGAGGGGAAAAATTGAAAGAGAGTTGAAACTTTAAGTTGAATGAACACTTACCTAAGTTAGATTTTTTAATTGGAAAAGTGACTTGTAACGGAAAAATTCACATTATTATTTCTCACCCATCATTAGACAGGGATTATAAAGAAACTTAGTTACACAGAAATATCATAGAATTTTATAAAAATGAGTGGTAGGTATAAATTGTCCACTCTATTACATAGACAAACCTGATTCCTCTTTTAATCCAGAATTTCTCCAATTTATTTGTCAAAAATATTTTGAAAATTAACACATGGAATCTTCTTTCAGAACTTCTGTTTCATGGGATATCCTCTGAGAAATAAGGTCTTAGGTCCTTATTAGAGTTATCTCTCAAAAACAATCTCCTTTCTCTTCAATTAATCTTGTTTGTTTCTTTTTAAACCACTTTTTGGAATTCTTACATGTTTGAGGCATTATGCCAGGTGCCTAAATTAGAAAGATGACTCAATCATAAATTCTGACCTCAAGGAAGCCACAGATTTTCAAAGGAAATACATGCTTTTGTCAACACATATACTACTATTAAAACAGTACATGATGACTAGCATGAATCCTGTACAAAGATTGTATGAAAATTTGTGAGGAGTTCCACATTTTTCTTTTTAAGAGTTCATACTTTCTCTTTAAGACAAGGATCAAGGCTGGAGTATTCTTTTTTACTACTTCTCTTCTACATTGTAGCAGAAGTTTAAGAAGCTATGGTAAGACAGAGTTTAGAAAATAAGAACTAAGGCTATCAATATTTTCAGATGACATAATTGCTTAGTGAATCCTAAAGAATTTATAAAATATCTGCTACACCTAATAATGACTATATCAAGGTCACAGTATACAAAGTTGGTATACTAACAGCAAATATTTTGAAAGTAAATATGTAAAAGTTACATTTAAAATAGCACTAAAAACATAAAATACTTAAGGATAAATTTAGCAATACATAAAAACCCCTCTACACTGAATGTATAAAAGATTAATGAGAGATTAAGACACTTAATAAATGGGGAGATGTACCATGTTAATAGATTGAAAGACTCAATGTTGTCAAGATGTCACTTCTCCCTATGTTGTACAGATTCAACACAAGGCAAATCATAATCCTAGACAGATTTTACTTTAGAAGTTGATAAGCTATTCTGAAATTTATATGGAAGTGCAAATAACCTAGATTAGTCAAAACAATCTTGAAAAAGGAAAATAATATAATATAGGAGGGCTTATAGTCCTTGATTTCAAGACTCGCCATGAATCTACTTTTATCAAAACAGTGATATTTATGAAACAGAGTTAAATAAAACAGAATAGAGAACCCAGAAATCTATCCATGCTTATACAGCAAATTGACTTTTTATAACAACACTACAAGGTTTCAATAGTTGATGCTTGGGTAACTCAGTATCCACACGGAAAAAAATGAACTTTAGCCTCTATGTCATCCCATATGTTAATTTGAAATGGAGTACAGACCTATTTTTAAAGTCTAAACTTATGAAGGTTATAAAAGAAAACCTAACAAAGTGTTTTCATGAAATGAGGGTAGGCTGGGAAAACTCATTTGCAGAACATACATTTGGCAAAGGACAAAGAACTTGTATCCTACAATTCAATAATAAAAAGACAAACAATTCAATGAAAAAATACCAGCGATTTCACAAAGGAAGAAATATATGTGGCCAATAAATAAATGAATAAAGTGATTCAACATCATTAGAAGGAAAATTCAGTTAAATCACAGAGGTACCATTCCATTTAGCAGAATGGTTAAATTTAAAAGGACCGACAACACTAAATATTGTCAAGTATATGGAGCAACCAGAATTCTCATACATTGATGATGGAGTATAATATAGTACAATCTATTTGGAAAAACTATTAGTGTTGTTTTGTTTCGAGTATATCTATTCCCTGTGATGTAGGAATTTACCCAAGAGAAATGAGAATGTATTTCCACATAAGACTTTATGGAATTGTTCATAAAAGCTTTATTCACAATAATTAAAAACTAGAAACAACCCAAATGCTTATCAATTTTAAAATTGGTGGATAATTTTAATATATTCATATAATAGAAAAATATTAAGCAATAAAAATGAAAACTACTGGCTCATACAACTAGTTGGATGAAACTTTCAAATAATATACTGGGCAAATGAAGCCAGACATAAAAGAATGCACACTGTATGATTTCATATGTGTGAATTTCTAAAATAGGACAACTATTTTACCTATTGGGCAGGGTAGGAAGAGGCAAGAGGGAACTTTCCACAATGATGAAACTTTCTGTCTTAATAGCAATGTCAGTTGTGTGGATGCAGGCATTTGTCCAAATTTATTGAACTGTACACTTAAGTGTTGTGTATTTTATTGAATATAAATTTTATTCTTAAAGAAGCCCAAAAATTGAACTCTACTCAGTAGGATTGGTTTTCACAGTGGTATAGAGGAACAATCCTAATAACTCTGTATGTGTCCTCTGAACAAATAAGTAAATATATTGGTGATACTGGTGCTAGATTTTTCTCTGTTGGAGTTATAATTATGGAAAGGAGACAGAAAACACATAATCCTGTTGGGATGGAAATGGAATTATCATGTAGATTCACTGTTTCTAACATATAAATAGGTAAAAACAGAGATAAATGTGTGTATGCGTACTTTTGTTGTTTTTCCTAGATCTGAACACTGAGAGGTTGAAAGCAATGAAAATACTAGTAGCAAAGAGCACAGCTTAAGTACTCAACTATTGGCTTCTAAATATCATTTCTCACTAAAACACTAAAATACACCAGGCCTTCTTGGAGGAAAGATTAATTCCAGAGTGAAGCTGAAAAAATACAAAATGAATTGTTCAAGAAAATAAAAGTACTCAAGAATGTTGGAGATGAGTCAGAAGAACATAGAAACCAGATTGATAGGGCTACTGATATCCAAAATCTGGGACAATATGAGCATCAATATAAATAATGCTAGAAATAGCTTATAATCCACTGAATAAAATTGCAATATGTGGGTCCAAACTGATATAAAAATAGATGAAGGAATACATATCTCAGGTGGTAGGATGGTGGTGGGAAACAACTGGGTGGTGAAGGCAGGCGTCCTACCCGGGATCCTGGGTGCTTTTACCTGCCCTCTGCTCCTGCTCGATTCTCCCCTCTGCTTGGAATAGCCTTCCTGCTCCTCACCAGCTTGACGTCCTCCTTCCCTCATTCCTCCTCAAGGCCCATCTTTTACGTCACCTCCTTTGGGAAGATGTCTTGACTTTTTAGAATTATCTTAATGAAGTAATTGTTGATTATTTGCTGTCTATCTTGTTTTTCATAATCCCCTTCTCTGTCAGCATAGGCAGCAGGTATTCTTTTTCTATTTCTTAGAGCTCTCTTTTATCTTAGGTTTACGTTATTCTATATTCCTGTTTCCATTACCCCACCCCCACTGGTGGGCACTTAGGCTTTAACTCTTTTTTTTTTGGATTCTGTGATGTGAAGCAGGCTATAGTATGAACTGCATTGTATTAAA
Source organism: Smutsia gigantea (assembly GCA_032199065.1). Lineage (NCBI taxonomy): Eukaryota > Metazoa > Chordata > Mammalia > Pholidota > Manidae > Smutsia > Smutsia gigantea. The sequence continues at coordinate 153,945 of JAVSCE010022260.1, read as the reverse complement.
TTGTATCCCATCAGTTGGTTGTGAGCTATGAAAATGAAAGTAATAGGGGTCAACTTAGCAAAAAAAATTAGTTTATCTTGATGCCAACTGTGAAAAATGGGTAAAGCTGGCTGGGATCCAATCACAGAAGCCCTGTAAGGTGCATCCTTCCACCTGCTTGCAAGGCAAACCACATATAAAGGAAACATATCAGCAGATGACTGCAGCTCTCCTCTGTCCTGTTGATTTTGTTTTGCTCCATGACTGCCCATCTCTGAATTGGGTTGCACCCACAGAAAAATGGCTTTGTCATCCAGTTGGGCCAAATGAGTCACAGCGATCTGCCACCATGATAATCATAAAACAGCCATGGAGATACCAGGAAGCCCACTCGCCCAGGACCAGAAAGAAACCTCATGCAGGATTTCAGGCTTCCTTTCCTTAGCCCTTGCTGCACATGAACTTACAGAAGCCATATGTAATACCCCACCCAATCGTTCTTTCAAAGATTAGGTATAAAAATGAGAGTCAAGTCAAGAAGCAGTAGATACCCTGTGAGAGGGTAGGAATTCCTCACTGTGGATTAGACTATAGGGCACAGGCCAGTTAATGTAGAGGACAACACATTATAAGAGCTAACCACTGCGCTGCTTATTGAGCTACCAGTCATGTTGCTGCTTTGCCTTGCTGGCTGCTGTACCCCAACTACTTGGGTCAGTTGAGACTTACCACAGGACTGTAATGATACCTGAACTGCAAGCAGGCTAGATGAGCACCCATCTGAGACAAAACTCCAGAAATACATGGTTCCTAAACATCTGCACAGTCCCAGGGAAAGAAGGGCAGCACCCAAGGGGCTTTGGGAAAACTATCATTCTCAGTGTTTTTCCTTGCATTTTTAGCGGGTTCTTCAGACCTGTTTGATAATATTTTTCTAATCATGGAAATTATTGTGTACTGTAAGCATTTAATTACAACTGCTATTGATACAATCATTTCCAATTTACACAGTGGGATCAGATCTTCAATCTCAACATATCCTCATGATTGGGTCATATGTATACCACCTATAAAGAACATATAATCCCATTTTATAGGTGAAAAACAGACTTGGAGAGGCAAAACTATTCTGTACTGTAAAAGAAAGAGAAGTATCGAAATCTTGGTTGAAAAACAAGGAGTAATTAACAGAAAACTGAGTGGGCAGTAAACTGTGTCTCGGGAATCTGAAGAAAATAACAAATGATGAAGGGAAGTGGCACAATTGGTTATTATTTGGCCAGATGTTCTCAGTGGAAGATGGTATCAAAGAGGGCTAGACAGGTCAGTTCCATACCTTGTAAACTATAGGACTTGGACTTGAGATATTCAAGGACATTGCTGGGCTCTGTCCAGGGAATGGAGACACCCCTCCCCAAAGTCATCACATACCTTGCAGATATGTAGTACCGGGAGATCAGGAATGCTTGATGAGACTGTAAATGATTCAGGGCACTTCTACCACATTAATGCACAATTCCCTGCAGAGGATATTCTTGTCTTCCCTCTGTAATCTTGTCTCCTACCTCTTCACTCATTGTTCCAGAATTGTTGACTGCTCATTCAGTACTGATTACTTCAAAGGATGAGGATGCAGTAAAACTAGAGAAAAGGAAAGAAAAGAAGAAAAATTCCTGACATTCAAGAGCCATGTTTTAGGCTTAAGATAAGAAGATTCAGAATAAAAGATCAATCAGATTCAGTTTTTCCTAACATTGAGGGGAGATGCAGATTTCAAGAAATGGGAGAACAATGAAGAAAACGTGGAGTCTAAAAGAACATTGGATTATGATGGACCCCCAGAAAGGGGCCCTGGGTCCCTCACTACAATTTTCTCCATGCTCCATCCCCATCTATGTTTAATCCCAGAGGACATAACAGAATACAGAGAATTTGAGGATTTGAACGTATATAAGAGCCATGTAAATTTTTGTAAGTAGGATGGAGACAAGACTTAAGCTTCTCTGTGTCTGGATGATGAAGGGGCAGAAAAAATACCTATGATCAGAGAACAAATCAGAGACTGTTTTGTCGTTAAGGTCATTACAGAGGGTTTTTGTGCTGGCTTAGGGAGAGTGTGGGTCAAAGTTCAGATACCTTGGGGAAGAAGAGAAAATTGGTCCAAGCTTAGTTAACAGGCATTTCATTCTGATTAATCAGTGAGAACAAAACAGTTCAGCTAATTATTTATGAGATACAGAATGGGAATCTGGAAAGTGAATATTGTAGATTCATCAGATCCAGTGGATGAAAATGATTAAGTATATTGGATATCGAAATAAAATAAATAATATGGTAGAACTAATTGATAAGATAATTCTAAATTTATTTTGAATAAGCCTTGGAATATTTAGGAATATTGGTCATATTAGATCACCCTTAAAATCCTTAATCTATTCTGAATTAAAAGAAATAGGAACCTTAGAGACAACCTCCTCTAATCACCATACAATAAAACTAGATAACAAAACGTCTGTCTGGAATTGTAATAACAGTTTCTTAAAATCTAGGTTGAACAGGAATGAAAAATGAAATTGTTTCACATGTAGAAAAAAAATAATGAAATCACTTTAGAATCTATGAGATGTAGTTTAAACAGAATTTAGAGGAAAATTCATAATTTTAAAGTGCTTATATCAATAAAAAGAGTCACAAATAGATATCCACTCAACAATTTAGAAAAGGAAAAATGGAATAAACTGAAGGAAAGCAGAGGCAGTTTGGTAGATGGAACACTGGCCCCACCTTTCCAGCTTTCCTGCTGTGTGTCTTCTGCCCCTGAACCTTATGTTCTGCCAGGTAGAGTTTTTGGTGAATGGGACGTGGGTCTGTGTGATGCAGGTCGAGGCTTGCAATGCACTTGTGCATGAACACAAACCGTCTCATGCTTCTGCCGTTGCCATGAGAATAATGTGCCTCAGCTAGCCTACTGGTTCTCAGAGGAGGATGAGAGACACATAGATGGGAGCTATACCCGCAGCCATGGCATGAAACAACTACTTCAGCCATCAAAGCTGGAGAGCAGCTGCCACAGTCAACGTTCAAAAGTGAAAAAGTGCCAAGGAGATGTAGTGGTTGTTTGCTGAGTGGTATTTCTATGACAACATGATTAATCAATTAGAAAACACAATAATGGTCAACTTTTTATAAGTTATTATTTTTTTAATTTATTAGCTTTTATTTTTAAAAAATGAATGAATTATTAATTTCTTAGAAAGAAAGAGAGGGAAAGTGAGGGAGAAGGAGAGGGAGACCCTCAATAGCAAAAAATAAGAAATGTTAAAGGATAAGGGGAGCATAGTCTCAGGAACAGAGGACATTAAAAGCTCGATAAAATAATTTTGCTCTAATATCTGAATAAATTAAAAACTATGTTTTATTTTCAACTCCAAAACTTATCTCAGATGAAAATAGAAAATTTAAACACATTCCATAGAAGAAAGTTAGCCACTTTTAGAAAATACCAGGCCCAGATGGGTTCATAAAAGACATCTAGTAACTCTTAATGAGTAGATAAGTTAAAGCAATTTAAACTTTTTCAGAGCATTAGATAAAGAAAAAAAATTTTTCATAATAAACACAAATAACCAAAATCTAACAAATATTGTTGTGCAAAAAGATTATGAAAGAACAATCTCATTTATGCACATCACTACAAACATTCTAAAAAACATTTGCTAATGGAATCTAGCAATGATTAAAATACACCAGGAACCACTGTATTTAATTAAAAAAATACAAGATGGACCCATATTAAGACATCTATCAGTGTCATTTATCACAATGCTATGTTTAAGGAGAAAAATAATCTGATCACATCTAAGCCTCTGAAAAAGTATTTGATAAAGTTCAATATTAATTTTGAGTTGAAAAACAAACAAAATAAGAATAGATACAAGTTTCCTTAACACAACCTCACATCTTTATCTATTTTTGACTGTATCTATCTGAGCCTGAAAGCTACATTTTACATAGTGTGGAAATAAATTGCTTTCTTATGTCCCGAAAACAACCAGGTAGAATATATAAAAAAAAGAAAAGAAATTATTTACCAAGAAATATTAACAGAAAGTAAAATAGCTAAAAATAAATCTCACAGGGAATGTACCGTGTATTTGTGAAAACCATATTAACAAGCTCTTGAAGAACACAAAAAAGGGTCTAAAAAAATGGAAAGAGAGACTATGTTCTTGGTAGGTTATCCTATATCATAAATATATCCAGTCTTCACATGTCAATTTTTTTTTATGGTTCTAACAAAAAACACCAATTAAAAAAATTAAGCTAGAAAAGCTGAAAAAAGGTCACATGGAGAAAAAAACAAAGGATAACCAAGGAAAGTTTTAATAAAGAATAGCGTTGGGGGTGACCTCAGCCCTTCTATCGATGAAAACATCATTAAAACATCTGGCACATATGAATAATAGATAAACAAACCAGTTGGATAAAATTTCAGAAATAGATCCAAAAGTATATACAAATGCATTAAATAATAAAGATGGTATCTTAAATCTATGAGAAATAGGTGAAATGCTCCTTAATGTTGGATCCATACGTCATATCGTGTAACATAATAAATTCAAAAAGGATCAAAGATTTGGATATAAAAATATGAAATGCTGGAAGAAAACATGGATTAATTCCAATTAACCTTGGAGTGAGGAAGACCTATCTCTGACTTATAATCCAGAAGCCATAACATAAAAGGCTGATAAATTTGATTGCATTAAAAAAGACCTATGCATGGAAAATGAAGTCACCAGTAGCAGCAATAAAAGATAAACAACAAAGTGGGGCTTATGGGCATATATATCTGATTTTACAGACAAAGGACTAATATCCCTAACATAAAATGCATTAGAAATTAAAAGGAATATCAACAACCTTATAGAAAAATAAGAAAATGAAATATACAGATATTGCATGGGAAAATATATATAAATGTCTTTAAAACACATGAGAAGATGCTCAATCTTACTTATAATATGGGATATATACATTAAAACTACACTAGAATATCATTTGAACCATTAAATTAGCAAAAATTAAAAAGTTTGATAGCATCTTTCATTTGTAGAGGTGATGGGACAGGATATGGTGAGAATGGCTATTGATTCAAACTAGTATGTTCTAAGGGTAATTTGGCAATATTTGTCAAAATTATAATTATATTTACCTTTGACCCATAATCCTATTTCTACTATTATTTCACAGGTATTTTTACATATGCAAAATAATGGTGACAGATAGTTACTCATGCAAAATAATGGATGCAAAAAAATGATGTTCCTCATGCAAAATAATAGTTAACAGAAAATATTTTGAAAATATTTGAATATCTGCCAGTATGGAACTAGTTAAATAAATTAAAATACAATAGAATTCCTTACATGGGAGTACAATGCATCTGTATAAAGGAATGAGGAAACACAGTATGTGTAGATGTATATAAAGGTCACTAGGATACATGTATGCTAAGGTTGTGCATGTGTGTTTATATATTTTTATATATTCATGTCTTGATTTTTAACTAGAAAGTGGTTTTTAAATGACTGGCTTTAAAAAGAAAAAAATGTATGCATATCATGCAACATTTTGTCTATAGCAGGGACATTGAATATATGTGTATGTGTGTATTTGTTTCACTTTCATACAAATATAAAAACATTGGTGGAAACACAAAAACCAGTAATAGAAGTTATCTGTGAGGGTATGGGAATCAGGAGGGGCACTGTACACATGCAGACCAGGTTGGGAGTAAGGCTTTTCACTGTGTATCATTTTATATTATCTTTTCATTTTGAACCACAATAATGTATTATCTATTTAGGAAAAATATACCTCAGTGAAAGAATAAACATGACAACCTACAAACTTTTGACATGTTTGGGGATCAAATCAGGGGCCCCACTGGCTGAACTTGGCACACAGACATGTGGTTTGTTTGTTCTGGCCTGTATACTATTGTTTTAAAATGCAAATTTTAGTGTCTCTGTGAGCCTGTGCTTCCCACTTTGCTGGGGCCACCAACCATTTATTATTTTATAGCAGATGCTGAAAAGCATTTGAGTTAAACTCTCTGATACAGGGTCACTTGTGACCAGGTATTTTCATCATTGGCTGTGGGAACCATTACCGTTTTCAGATCACTCTCTAAGAGGCTTTTCACTGTAGGAGAGATACTAGCTTCTAAAACTCAAAGTTTTAGATCATACTCTAGGCAAGGTGATAAACAGTCCTTTTGAACCCACTTTCTTAGGAATTAGGGGACCTAGACAGGTTGTGAAGGAGAATCTGTGTTTTGCTACCTGTAACATATTTGACCTGTTTGTGAAAAGCTTTGCATGAGAGAACCAAATGTTCCCCTTAACATTTACTTTAAAAATTAGAAAATGCGTTAGTAACAGCCTTATCTCCCAGATTTGCACAAGAGAGGACAGCATGACCTTTTAAATATTCTTTTTTAGTTAATTCTTAGGATCAAGACAGAGAAGAAATTGAGAATAAATATTGGAAAAAATAAGACTGTTAAATAGCCAAATGTAGAAGAGTGAGCCCCAGAAAAGGGGAAGTAATTGATAGATGAATAATACAATGTGTAAAGATGTATTAGTGTTTTCATTATTTTGTACTATTTCTATTCAGTTGGAGCTGATTTCCATAGTAATATAGTTAGCTAAAAATTTGCCTTTGTATATAAGGTCTCCACAGAAAAAGAAAATATGAAAATGGCAATTTTTAAAACACTATTCTGTTTTTTGTTTAATAAAACTAATGTTTTCAAATCTGCTTTTATTAAAACACAATAAATACCATCAATTTTTGACATGAAATCTCATTATATACTGTAAATATTTATCACTTTCTAGGGGAAGATTATGCAGTAGATGACTTCTCACTGATTCACTCATAAAACTGAGTTAGAAGTGAAGCTTCTTTTTATTTTCATAAAAATAAAAGGGACTAAGAATTTGACATCCTTTCCATTTGGACCAGCTAATCAGACAAAGCACAGATGGTGCACTTTTCAAGAGCATTTTTTATAGCATTAGAAAAATTATAAAAGTAGTGTTAATATAAAAACCTTCAAGGTAAAATAGACTGAAAACAAAGCTGTTGCAGAGATAGTTTTTTCCTCCTATTCTGGGATTTATTTTCTTACTAAATCTAAAGCTTGGGTATCAAGTAGTCCATTTAAAGATTGATATAACACTGTATTTTATACAGTTTTATGTTTATAGAACTGAAAGAAATCTTTGGAGTCAAATAAAGGCTTAACGTGGAACACAAAGTACATTTATAGTCTTGATGTCAACCAGCTCAGGGCTCCTTGGGAACCAGTGGGCTTAATCATTGGCCAGATTTCTATGAACTTACAGATTGTTCATTATTGATCAATGATGTCAACAAGCTATAGGTTTGTGAGGCCTGGCACAGTTTTTGAGATTCTGAGGAAAGTTAGATATGCACATATGTCTAGGAAATTTGGGTTGTAAAATTCAGGTGGGCCACAGACCTTCAGCAGTGCTCCCAGTAAGGATCCATGGACCATTGGTTGGGGCCCCTGAAATAAATTATCTCCAAAAACATACCCAAAACATTTTAATCTATTTATTATTTGGTCACTTATTTTCCCATTCTCTTTTCTAGAAATGAATCATTGTCCTCCTGCAAGTATTCTGATATTGAAAATCTAAAGTTGATTCCATCATTAATAGTCTTTTACATACAATACTAAATCTTAGTTCTAGTCATAAACCTGTAACTTCAATCCAGGTACTAAACAAAAGGAGACTTTATTCATTTTTTCTCTTCTCCTGCTGAGCAAATGATGATGGGAAAAGTGAGGAATGCAAGACTCTATCATTTTCACTGAGTAAATAAAACTCGAGCAAGATGGTAGTATGGCATAGTCACTTTTGGATATATTTACCCTTTTATCCTACTACACTAAGTTATACTTCCAAACAGTGCCATATAATAGTTTGGTGTTTCTTTACTGCATCTGGAGAAATTCTTTAAAGTAAGATCAAACCATCAAAAGTAGATCAAACCAATTAGCCTTAGAATACCATTCTTTATTTTGACTATTATGTGATTAATTCATTTTTTTTTATTTTGGTATCCTTAATCTACAATTACATGTGCAATATTATGGTTATTAAACTACTCCCTTCATCAGGTCCCCCCCACCAACCCCATTACAGTCACTGTCCATCAGCGTAGTAAGATGCTATAGAGTCACTACTTGTCTTCTCTGAGTTGTACAGTCCTCCCCGTGCCCCCCGTCAACATTACGTCTGCTAATCGAAATGCCCCCTTTTCCCCTCTTATCCCTCCCTTCCCACCAATCTTCCCCAGTCCCTTTCCGTTTAGTAACTCTTAGTCCGTTCTTGGGTTCTATGAGTCTGCTGCTGCTTTGTTGCTTCAGTTTTTTTCTTTGTTCTTATACTCCACAGATGAGTGAAATCATTTGATACTTGTCTTTCTCTGCTTGGTTTATTTCACTGAGCATAATACCCTCTAGCTCCATCCATGTTGTTGCAAAGGTAGGATTTGTTTTCTTCTTATGGCTGAATAATATTCCATTGTGTATATCTACCATGTCTTCTTTATCCATTCATCTGCTGATGGACACTTAGGTTGCTTCCATTTCTTGGCTATTGTAAATAGTACTGCGATAAACATAGGGGTGCATATGTCTTTTTCAAATTGGGCTGCTGCAGTCTTAGGGCAAATTCCTAGGAGTGGAATTCCTGGGTCAAATGGTATTTCTATTTTGAGTTTTCTGAGGAACCTCCATACTGCTTTCCACAGTGGTTGAACTAATTTGCAGTCCCACCAGCAGTGTAGGAGGGTTCCCTTTTCTCCACATCCTCGCCAACATTTGTTGTTGTTTGTGTTTTGGATGTTGGCCATCCTCACTGGTGTGAGGTGATATCTTATTGTGGTTTTAACCTGCATTTCTCTGATGATTAGCGATGTGGAGCATCTTTTCATGTGCCTGTTGGCCATCTGAATTTCTTCTTTGGAGAAATCTATTCATGTCCTCTGCCCATTTCTTAATTGGATTATTTGCTTTTTGTTTGTTAAGGTGCATGAGTTCTTTATATATTTTGGATGTCAACCCCTTATCGGATACGTCATTTAAGAATATATTCTCCCATACTGTAGGATGTCTTTGTGTTCTACTGATGGTGTCCTTTGCTGTACAGAAGCTTTTCAGCTTGATAAAGTCCTACTTGTTCATTTTTGCTTTTGTTTCCCTTACCTGGGGAGATATATTCATGAAGAAGTCACTCATGTTTATGTCCAAGAGATTTTTGTCTATGTTTTTTCCTAAGAGTTTTATGGTTTCATGACTTACATTCAGGTCTTTGATCCATTTTGAGTTGACTTTTGTGTATGGGGTTAGACAGTAGTCCAGTTTCATTCTCTTACACGTAGCTGCCCAGTTTTGCCAACACCTGCTGCTGAAGAGGCTGTCATCTCCCCATTGTATATCCAAGGCTCCTTTATCAAATATTAATTGATTGTATATGTTTGGGTTAATGTTTGGATTTTCAATTCTGTTCCACTGGTCTGTGGGTCTGCTTTTGTGCCTATACCAAATTGTCTTGATTACTGTGGCTTTGTAGTAGAGCATGAAGTCAGGGAGTGTAATTCCCCCTGTTTTATTCCTCCTTCTCAGGATTGATTTGGCTATTCGGGGTCTTTTGTGGTTCCATATGAATTTTAGAATTATTTGTTTCAGTTCATTGAAGACAGCTGTTGGTAGTTTGATAAAGATTGCATTGAATCTGTATATTGCTTTAGGTAGTATAGCCATTTTCACAATATTTATTCTTCCTAGCCAAGAGCATGGGATGCCTTTCTATTTGTTAGTGTCCTCTTTAATTTCTCTTAGGAGTGTCTTGTAGTTTTCAGAGTACAGGTCTTTCACTTCCTTCTTTAGGTTTATTCCTAGGTATTATATTCTTTTTGATGCAATTGTGAATGGAATTGTTTTTCTGATTTCCTTTCTGTTAGTTCATCGTTAGTGTATAGGAAAGCAACAGATTTCTGTGTGTTAATTTTGTATCCTGCAACTTTGCTGAATTCAGATATAAGTTCTAGTAATTTTGGAGTGGACTCTTTAGGGTTTTTTAGGTACAATATCATATCATACGCAAATAGTGACAATTTGATTTCTTCTTTGCCCATCTGGATGCCTTGTATTTCTTTTTTTGTCTGATTGCCATGGCTAGGACATTCTGTACTATGTTGAATAACAGTGGAGAGAGTGGGCATTCCCGTCTTGTTCCTGATCTTAGGTGAAAAGCTTTCAGGTTCTCGGTGTTAAGTATGATGTTAGCTGTGGGTTTGTCATATATGGCCTTTATGATGTTGAGGTAGTTGCCCTTTATAACCATTCTGTTGAGAGTTTTTATCCTGAATGGATGTTGAATTTTGTCAAATGCTTTTTCAGCATCTATGGAGATGATCATGTGGTTTTTGTTCTTCTTTTTGTTGATGTGCTGGATGATGTTGATGGATTTTCGAATGTTGTACCATCCTTGCATCCGTGGGATGAATCCCACTTGATCATGGTGTATGATCCTCTTGATGTATTTTTGAATTCGGTTTGCTATATTTTGTTGAGTATTTTTGCATCTACATTCATCAGGGATATTGGTCTGTAATTTTCTTTTTTGGTGAGGTCTTTGCCAGGTTTTGGTATTAGAGTGATGCTGGCTTCATATGATGAGTTTGGAAGTATTCCCTCCTCTTCTTTTTTTTGGAAAACTTTAAGGAGAATGGGTATTATTTCTTCTCTATATGTCCGGTAGATATCAGAGGGGAATCCATCTGGCCCGCGAGTTCTGTTCTTGGGTAATTTTTTGATTATCAATTCAATTTCGTTGCTGGTGATTGTTCTGTTTAGTTTTTCTGTTTCTTGCTTAGTCAGTCTTGGAAGGTTGTATTTTTCTAAGATATTGTCCATTTGTTCTATGTTTTCCAGCTTGTTAGCATATAGATTCTCATAATATTCCCTTATAATTCTTTGTATTTCTGTGGGGTCCCTCGTTTTTTCCTTTCTCATTTCTGATTCTGTTTGTGTGTAGATTCTCTTTTTCTCTTAATGAGTCAGGCTAGGGATTTATCTATTTTGTTTATTTTTTCAAAAAACCAGCTCTTGGTTTCATTGATTTTTTTCTATTGTTTTATTCTTCTCAATTTTATTTATTTCTTCTCTGATCTTTATTATGTTCCTCCTTCTGGTGACTTTGGGCCTCATTTGTTCTTTTTTTCCAATTTCAGTAATAGTGTCTTTAGACTATTCATTTGGGATTGTTCTTCCTTCTTTAAATAGGCCTGGATTGCAATATACTTTCCTCTCAGAACAGCCTTTACTGCATCCCATGGAAATTGTGGCTTTGTGCTATTGTTGTCATTGGTCTCCAAATATTCTTTGATCTCTGTTTTGATTTGGTCATTAACCCATTGATTAATTAGGAGAATGTTGTTAAGTGTCCATGTATTTATGAGCCTTTTTGTGTCTTTCTAAAATTTATTTCTAGTTTTATACCTTTGTGATCTAAGTAGTTGATTGGTAGAATTTCAATATTTTTGAATTTACTGACATTCTTTTTGTGGCCTAGTATGTGGTCTATTCTGGAAAATGTTCCATGTGCACTTGAGAAGAATGTGTATCCTGTTGCTTTTGGGTGTAGAGTTCTGTAGATGTCTGTTAGGTCCAACTGTTCTAGTGTGTTGTTCAGTGCCTCTGTGTCTTTACTTATTTTCTGTGTGGTTGATCTGTCCTTTGGAGTGTGTGGTGTGTTGAAGTCTCCTAAAATGAATGCATTGCTTTCTATTTCCTCCTTTAATTCTGTTAGTATTTGGTTCACATATGCTGGTGCTCCTCTGCTGGGTGCATATATATTTGTAATGGTTATATCCTCTTGTTGAAGTGACCCCTTTATCATTATGTAATGTCCTTCTTTATCTCTTGCTACTTTCTTCGTTTTGAAGTCTATTTTGTCTGATGCAAGTACTGCAACACCTGCTTTTTTTCTCCTTGTTGTTTGCATGAAATGTCTTTTTCCATCCCTTCACTTTAATCTGTGTATATCTTTGGGTTTGAGGTGAATCTCTTGTAAGCAGCATATAGATGGGTCTTGCTTTTTTATCCATTCAGTAACTCTGTGTCTTTTGATTGGTGTATTCAGTCCATTTACATTTAGAATGATTATCAATAGATATGTACTAATTGCCATTGTGGTTTTAGATTCGTGATTACCAAACTTTCCAGGTTGCTTCTTTACTATCTGACAATCTAACTTAACTTTCTTATTAAGTTATTGTAAACACCGTCTGATGTTTTATTTTTCTCCCTTCTTATTCGTCCTTCTCCATTCTTTATATACTAGGTGTTTTATTCTTTGCCTTTAGTTAGTATTTGGATGGTCTGATTTCTTTGCTATAATTTTATTTTCTCTGGTGACATCTTTTTAGCCTTAGGGGTGCTTCCCTCTAGAGCAGTCCCTTTAATCTATCCTGTAGAGGTGGTTTATGAGAGGCAAACTCTCTCAACTTTCACTTCTCTGGAAATTGTTTAATCCCTCCGTCATATTTAAATGATAATTGTGTTGGATACAATATTCTTGGTTCGAGGCCCTTCTGTTTCATTATGTTAAATATATCATCCCATTCTTTTCTGGCCTGTAAGGTTTCTGTTGAGAAGTCTGACGATAGTCTGATGGGTTTTCCTTTGTAGGTGATATTTTTTCTCTCTCCAGGTGCCTTTAATACTCTGTTCTTATCTTTGATCTTTGCCATTTTAATTATTATGTGTCTTGGTGTTGTCTTCCTCGGGTCCCTTGTGTTGGGAGATCTGTGGGCTTCCACGGACTGCGAGACTACTTCCTTCCCCAGCATGGGGAAGTTTTTGGCAATTATTTCTTCAAAGACAGTTTCTACCCCTTTTTCTCTCTCTTCCTTCTCTGGTACTCCTATAGTGCGAATATTGTTCCGTTTGGATTGGTCACACAGTTCTCTTAATAGTCTTTCATTCCTAGAGGTCCTTTTATCTCTCTCTGCCTCAGCTTCTCTGTATTCCCATTCTCTGATTTCTATTCCATTAACAGTCTCTTGCATCTCGTCCAGTCTGCTGCTAACCCCGTCGATCGCTTGTCTCATTTCTGCATTGTCTTTCCTCACTTCCCTCACTTCCTCCCTCAGCTCTTGCATATTTCTCTGTAGATCCATCAGCATGGTTATGACTTTTATTCTAATTTTTTTTTCAGGAAGATTGTGCATTTACATTCCTTCAGACTTCCTCTCTAATGTTGTCTGTGTCTGGGTAAGCTTTGTTTGTACCATATTCCTCTGTCTTTTCATGGTGATAGAAGTGGTCGCTGATAGGTGCCATGTATGTCAGCTGGGCTCTTTAAGCCTTTTAAAAAGAAAAAGAAAAAGAAAAAAATAAGATAAAGAAAAGAGAAAAAGAAAGAAAAGGAAAGAAAGAAAGCAAACAAAGAAAAGAAAAAAAAAACGCCCGCCGGGAATAGATTCTGTGAGGATGCTGTAGGTGGCACTGCTGCTCCACTATTCCGCATCCGCAGCCGCATCACTCTGCAGTGCCCTCTGTAGCTCTGGCCAGGGCGGGAATGAATGGGAGGCTGCTGATCTTTGTGGGAAGTCTCACTGTGGCTAGTTTTTCCCAGTCGCCATCTGAGGGGTCCGAAATTTCCCAGGACTCCCAGCCTGCTGGGCTGAGTGTGCTGGGACGAACCTGCTCCTCTGTTGGGCCCCTGCCTCTTTAAGACTGCTAAAAAGGCACATGCTTTTCTTTTGTCCTGGGGAGTAGGTGAGAGGACCTGGGTGCGTTCCTCAGCTCAGATCCTGGACCTCTGACTCTCCAATCTCCGATACACTGCGCGATGTGTGTCAGCGCTCCTGGTGCTGATCCCCAGGGCTGGTTATTCTCCGTCCTGTACTTCTAATCTCTCCTGGCTCTGAATCCTCTCCTCCCACGGGTGCGGTGGGGTGGGGAAGTGCTCGGGTCCTGCCGAGTCGTGGTTCCATATCTTACCCGCTTCGCGGGGTGCTGAGTCGTCTCAGGTGTAGCTGCAGGCTGGGTGCCGTCGTGTATCTTCTGGTCTCTCTTTTAGGAATAGTTGTATTTGTTGTATTTTCATAAATATATATGGTTTTGGGAGGAGATTTCCCGCGCCCTGCTCATGCCGCCATCTTCCCAGAAGTCCTGATTAATTCATTTTTAAAGAACTATCATTTGGTGGAGAAAAGTTAACATCTCAGAATAATCAAAATGATTCAGTTTTTTATGGTCCCCTTTGAAATTCAGAAAGTTTTTCTGTGGGTGCAACTTGCAGATACAACAACTTGCATATAATTAAATAATTCTCTTAAATAGAGTGGCATTTCAACACTCAATTGATATATATACATTTTTTTATTAAAGTATTCTTGATACACACTCTTATGAAGGTTTCACCTGAAAAACAATGTGGTTACTACATTCACCTATATTATCGAGTTCCCCACCATACTGTATTGTAGTCACTGTCCATCAGAGAAGTAAGATGCCACAGAGTCATTATTTGCCTTCACTGTGCTACACTGTCTTCTGCATGATACCCCCTACGCCATGTGTACCAATCATAATACCCCTCAATCCCCTTCTTCCTCCCTCCCCACTGCCCTCCCCCACCCCTTCCCTTTCATAACCACTAGTCCCTTCTTGGAGTCTGTGAGTCTGCTGCTGTTTTGTTCCTTCAGTTTTGCTTCATTGTTATACTCCACAAATGAGGGAAATCATTTGGTAGTTGTCTTTCTCCACTGGTCTTATATCACTGAGCATAATATCCTCCAGCTCCATCCATGCTGTTGCAAATGGTAGGATTTGTTTCTTTCTTATGGATGATTAGTATTCCATTGTGTGTATGTACCACCTCTTCATTCATTCATCTACTGATGGACATTTAGGTTTCTTCCATACTGCAATAAAAATAGGGGTGCATATGTCCTTTTGAATCTGAGAATTTGTATTGTTTGGGTAAATTCCTAGGAGTGGAATTCCATGGTCAAATGGTATTTGTATTTTTAGTTTTTTGAGGAACCTCCATATTGCTTTCCACAATGGTTGAACTAGCTTACATTCCTACCAGCAGTGTAGGACAGTTCCCCTTTCTACACATCCTAGCCAGCATTTGTTGTTCTTAATCTTTTCAATGCTGGTCAACCTAACTGGTGTGAAGTGATATCTCATTGTGGTTTTTATTTCCATTTCCCTGATAATTAGTGATGCGGAGCATCTTTTCATGTGTCTGTTGGCCACCTGAATTTCTTCTTTGGAGAATTGTCTGTTCATATCCTCCACCCATTTTTTAATCGGGTTATTTGCTTTTTTGTTGTAGACACATATGAGCTCTTTATATATTTTGGATGTTAACCCCTTGTCGGCTTTGTTGTATAAAAATATATTCTCCCATACTGTAGGCTGCCTTTTGTTCTGTTCATGATGTCCTCTGCTGTACAAAGCTTTTTAGTTTGAAGTAGTCCCTCCCATGTGTTCGTTTTTGCTTTTGCTTCCCTTGATCGAGGAGTTGCATTCAGGAAAAAGTTGTTCATGTTTATATTCAGGAGATTTTTGTCTATGGTGTCTTCTAAGAGTTTTATGGTTTCTTGACTTATATTCAGGTCTTTGATCCATTTCGAGTTTACTTTTGTGTATGGGATTAGCCAATAATCAAGGTCCATTCTCTTACATGTAGCTGTCCAGTTTTGCCAACACCAGCTGTTGAAGAGGCTTTTATTTCCCCATTGTATAGCCAAGGCTCCTTTATCATATATTAATTGACCATATATGCTTGGGTTTATGTCTGGGCTCTCTAGCCTGTTCCACTGGTCTCAATTCCACTGTCAAACAATAAATGTTTGACAAAATGGGTCTATTCTTGTGCCAGTACCAAATTGTCTTGATTACTGTGGTTTTGTAGTAGAGCTTGAGGTCAGGGAGCATAATTTCCACTGCTTTATTCTTCCTTCTCAGAATAGCTTTGGCTATTCGGGGTCTTTTGTCATTCCATATGAATTTTAGAACTATTTGCTCTAGTTCATTGAAGAATGCTGTTGGTATTTTGATAGGGATTGCATTGAATCTGTAGATTGCTTTAGGCAAGATAGCCATTTTGACAATATTAATTCTTCCTATCCAAGAGCATGGGATTTATTTCCGTTTATTAGTGTCCTCTTCAATTTCTCTTAAGAGTGTCTTGTAGTTTTCACAGTATAGGTCTTTCGTTTCCTTGGTTATGTTTATTCCTAGGTATTTTATTCTTATTGAAGTGATTGTGAATGGAATTTTTTCCCTGATTTCTCTTTCTTCTAGTTCATCATTAGTGTATAGGAATGCAACAGATTTCTGTGTATTAATTTTGAATCCCACAACTTTGCTGAATTCAGATATTAGATCTAGTAGTTTTGTAGTGGATTCTTTAGGGTTTTTTATGTACACTATCATGTCATCTGCAAACAGGGACAGTTTGACTTCTTCCTTCCCAATCTGGATACCTTTTATTTCTTTGTGTTGTCTGATTACCATGGCTAGGACCTCTAGAGCTATGTTGAATAAAAGTGGGGAGAGTGGGCATCCTTTTCTTGTTCCCAATCTTAGAGGAAAAGCTTTCAGCTTCTCACTGTTAAATATATTGTTGGTTGTGGGTTTGTCATATATGGCCTTTATTATGTTGAGGTACTTATCCTCTATACCCATTTTGTTGAGAGTTTTTATCGTGAATGGATATTGAATTTTGTCAAATGCTTTTTCAGCATCTATGGAGATGATCATATGGTTTTTGTCCTTTTTTTTGTTGATGTAGTGGATGATGTTGATGGATTTTTGAATGTTGTACCATCCTTGCATCCCTGGGATGAATCTCACTTGATCATGATGGATGATCTTTTGATGTATATTTGAATTTGGTTGGCTAATATTTTGTTGAGTATTTTGCATCTATGTTCATCAGGGATATTGGTCTGTAATTTTCTTTTTTTGTGGGATCTTTGCTTGGTTTTGGTATTAGAGTGATGTTGACCTCGTAGAATGAGTTTGGGAGTATTCCCTCCACTTCCACTTTTTGGAAAACTTTAATGAGAATGGGTGTTAGGTCTTCAATAAATGTTTGACAAAATTCACCAATGAAACAATCTGGTCCAGGAGTTTTGTTCTTAGGTACTTTTTTGATTACCAGTTCAATTTCTTAGCTGGCAGTTGGTCAAATCAGATTTTCTGTTTCTTCCTGGGTCATCCTTGGAAGGTTGTATTTTTCTAGAAAGTTGTCCCTTTCTTCTAGGTTATCCAGTGTGTTACCATACAATTTTTCATCGGTTCTCTCATAATTCTTTGAATTTCTGTGGTGTCCATAACGATTTTTCCTTTCTCATTTCTGATTCTGTCTATGTGTGTAGACTCTCTCTTTTTCTTAATAAGTCTGGCTAAGGGTTTATCTATTTTGTATATTTTCTCAAAGCACCAGCTCCTGCATTGATTGATTCTTTCTATTGTTTTATTCTTCTCAATTTTATTTATTTCTGCTTTAATCTTTATTATGTCTCTCCTTCTACTGACTTTGGGCCTCATTTGTTCTTCCTTTTCTAGTTTCATTAATTGTGAGTTTAGACTGTTCATTTGGGATTGTTCTTCTTTCCTGAGGTAGACCTGTATTGCAATATATTTCCCTCTTTGCATGGCCTTTGCTGCGTCTCACAGATTTTACGGTGTTGAATTATTGTTGTCATTTTTCTCCATATATTCCTTGATCTCTGTTTTTATTTGGTCATTGATCCATTGATTATTTAGGAGCATGTTATTAAGACTACATGTGTTTGTGGGCTTCTTCATTTTCTTTGTGTAATTTATTTCTAGTTTCATACCTTTGTGATCTGAAAAGCTGGTTGGTACCATTTCAATCTTTCTGAATTTACTGAGGTTCTTTTTGTGGCCTAGTATATGATCTATTCTTGAAAATGTTCCATGTGCACTTGAGAAGAATGTGTATCCTGTTGCTCTTGGATGGAGTGTTCTGTAGGTGTCCATTAGGTCCATCTGTTCTAATATGTTGTTTAGTGCCTCTGTCTCTATTTATTTTCTGTCTGGTTGATCTGTCGTTTGGAGTGAGTGGTGTGTTGAAGTATCCTAAAATGAATGCATTGCATTTTATTTTCCCCTTTAATTCTGTTAGTATTTGTTTCACATATGTAGGTGATCCTGTATTGGGTGAATACATATTTATAATAGTTATATCCTCTTGTTGGACTGACCCTTTTATCTTTATGTAATGTCCTTCTTTGTCTCTTGTGACTTTCTTTGTTTTGAAGTCTATTTTGTCTGACACAAGTACTGAAATTCCTGCTTTTTTCTATTAGTTGCATGTTTTCCATCTCTTTACTTTCAGTCTGTGTGTGTCTTTGGGTTTGAAGTGAGTCTCTTGTAGGCAGCATATAGATGGGTCTTGTTTTTTCATCCATTCAGTAACTCTGTGTCTTTTGATTGGTGCATTCAGACCATTTACATTTAGGGTGATTATCAATAGGTATGTACTTATTGCAATTGCAGGCTTTGGATTCGTGGTTACCAAAGGTTCAAGGGTATTTCTCTCATTACCTAAGAGTCTAAATTAACTCATCTCATATGCTATTACAAACACAACCTAAATTTTCTTTTTTTTTCCTCCTTTTTCTTCCTCCTCCATTCTTTGTATGCTATGAATCATATTCTGTACTCTTTGTCTAGCCCTTGGGTGACATCTATTTAGCCTTAGAAATACTTCCATCTATATGAGTCCCTCCAAAATGCACTGTAGAGGTGGTTTGTGGGAGGTAAATTCTCTCAGCTTTTGCTTATCTGAAAATTACTTAATCCCTCCTTCAAATTTAAATAATAACCTTGCCTGGGAGAGTATTCTTGGTTCAAGGCCCTTCTGCTTCATTGCATTAAATATATCATGTCACTCCCTTCTGGCCTGTAAGGTTTCTGTTGAGAAGTCTGATGATAGTGTGATGGGTTTTCCTTTGTATGTGAACATTTTTCTCTCTCTAGCTGCTTTTAAACGTTTATCTTTATCCTTGATCTTTGCCATTTTACTTATTATACATCTTGATGTTGTCTTCCTTAGGTCCCTTGTGTTGGGAGATCTGTGCACCTCCATGGCATGAGAGACTATCTCCTTCCCCAGATTGAGGAAGTTTTCAGCAATTACCTCTTCAATGACACTTTCTATCCTTTTTTCTCTCTTCTTCTTCTTCTTCTATACCCCTATAATGCGAATATTGTTCCGTTTGGATTGGTCACACAGTCCTTTCAATATTTTCATTCTTGGAGATCCTTTTTTCTCTCTGGGCCTCACCTTCTTTGTATTCCTCTTCTCTAATTTCTATTCCATTTACTGTCTTTTCTACTACATTTAATCTGCTTTTAAATCTCTCCATTGTATGTTTCATTTCAGGTATGGAATTTCTTAATGATTGAATCTCTGACTTAAATTTGTTCCTGAGTTCTTGAATATTTTTCTGTACCTCCATAAGCATGTTAATAATTTTTATTTTGAACTCTCTTTCAGCAAGATTGGTGAGTTCAGTTTCATTTGGCCCTTTTTCTGGGGTTAGTGAGATTTTGGTCTGAGCCATGTTCTTTTGATGTTTCATATTTCTGTGTGGTGCCCACTAGTGTGCAGAAACTCCAGTCTCTGGAGCTGCTCAGCCCCTAGAATGAAGTTGGTGGTCGTAGGGGAGTGTGGCTTGTGCCTGGGGGGGAAAGATCTATTTCCTGCTTCCTGCCTGTGGTGCCTGTCTCCAGTGTCAGAGTCAGTGTGCCAAGCACACATGTGTAAGCCTCTGTGCTTTGCATGTCTGGCTGTTGTAGGTGGGACCTCCCTCTGGCTGGCCTGATGCCAGTGCAGTGACTGCCAGTTTGCGAGCAGGTGACTGTAGGCCAGTAGGAAGGCTTGGAAGGTTGTGTGTTACAGTGGGGGGCCTCAGAGCTGAGTAGGCAGCAAGGTGGATGGAGCTCCTGAAGCTCCTCAAAGTTCCCAACCAGCTAGGCAGAGCGCACCCAGACAATCTTGTCCAGCTCTTCCTTCTCCCGTGCAGAAATCTCCTTGCAAACCTGCCCCTTCAGCAGCCCTCTCGCTGCTAGGAAGCCTCTCAGAGACCTCCCGCCCTACCTCTGACACAGAGCGGCTGGGTGTGGATACTGTCCTCCACAACCAGCTGGAATGTCAATTTCCCAGGCCCTCCACCTGTCCGAGCTCCCCAATGTCCAGAGCACCACAAAATGTAGGCTTCTGCTCACAAAGCAGATCTCCAGGACTACGTGTTTAGCAGTCCCAGGCTTCCACCCCCTCCCTGCTCTGTTTCTCCTCCTCCCGCCGGTGAGCTGGGATGGGGGAAGGGCTTGGGTCCCACCGGATTAAGGCTTTTGTATGTTACCCTGTTTCGTGAGGTCTGCTCTGTTCATGAGGTCTGTATGCAGTCTGGTTCAGCCTTCTTTCTTCTTGCTGTTTTAGGGCTAGTTGTATTAACTAACTATATTTTTGTACTATTTATAGTTTTGGGAGGAGTTCTCCATGTCACCTCTCATCTTGAATCCTTCTCAAGAAATAATTTTTTAAAAAGAAATATATGATTAGTGGGTTAAAAATGTGGAAAAATTTCCCAGTGAAGCACAAATTTTAAGAAATTCTTGAACAAATGGAAAGCAGATAGAATTGGATCCATGAAAATAACTTGAAAATAACTGAAGGTCATGACATACACAGAAGCATGGCGATAAGTTCTGTAGAAGTTCAAAGCTAAGAGTCAAAGGATTCAGTAGGAGGAGGGGCAAAAGGACAACAGTGAAGGTGATAAATTGGGGAAATATGTCATGAACACCTGTATAACTTTTCTCTTTCCTCCTGTCCTGTTTCAGGGGGACAAGTTAAAATAGCAAATGATTGGGAGAAGCTGATGAGTATACATAAATATGGTAACTTTTAGGAGGGCCTTGGAATGGTCCACAATCAAAAGACCATTTCTAGGAATTCTCTCTAGCCAGGTGTGTATCCTATCCCCATCCTCATATCACTGCTGGAGATGGGTCTATGAGTCAGGGTAAAGAACAGAGTAATTCTCACAAAAATTTTCTCAAAGTGACAAAGAGATATATGTCAGAAAAGCCATATATCATGGAATAGAAATCCAAAAATTTCAAGAGAAACTCCATCTAAATTTTGAAATTTTAATAGACAAGAAAGAAAGAACAGAGGAGATAAATTATTTTAAAAATATAGAAAATAATTCCAAAGCTGAAGAAAGAAATGACTTTTTAGATTTTGATATTCAAGCAGAATCCATCCAATAATTCCAATTCATGAGTGAAATTTTAAAAACATTGAGGATAATGAGAAAATTTAAAGTTTCCAGGAAGATAAAAACAGATTTCTAGAAAGGTATGAAAATCAAATTTGACAACACATTTCTCATCAAAAACAATGTATTGAGAAAACACTGGAGCAAAATGGTGACTACTCTAAAGGAAAATGATTTTGAACCTAAAATTTTATACTCTGTGAAAGTGGCATTCAATTTCAAAGGCCTGTAAAAAACACTTTAGGAATAAAATGTCTCAGAAAATTTACCATACATAAAAACAATTTGTTAGTAAAAGACCTTCATAAATAAATAAATATATATATATATACATATACACATATGTACATACATACAAACATCAAACCCATGAGATACAAAAAGCAAACAAACAAATAAGCAAGCAAAATTCAGTCCAAAGAAACACATAAAACATTTAGTTAATCCTAAATAATTATTTATGTAAATTCTAATTAAAAAATCGTCTGGATCTCAAATCCCAGATGATTTCATCTTGCAATGAAGTGGGGTTGGGAGACTAGAAAGATGTGCTAGAGGCAAATATTTCCAAAACAGTAATAGAAAAAGACAAAAAATGGAAAATGTGAGAGAAAAGATAGGACATAGAAAGACCTATCCTAGAGAATCAACACGCAAATAATAGAAATCTCACAGTGAATGAACTGAGAAAATGTTAAGGAAAAAATGATTTATAAAGTAATAGAGGAGAACTTTTCAGTACTGAAGAATGACATGAGAAAAAGAACTACAGCTATCCCAGTAATGTTTTGTTAAAATTAGAAGAGACATGGGTCCAGAAAACAGTTGACAGTGAGTTATCTAAAAGTCATGATGAGGACGAAAGTGATCATTAACATCTATTGAGCTATTTAATACCTGCCGAAGAAATATGCATTACTTATACCAAATTATCCTTCCAAAAATTCAAGATGTATTATATAAAGTAATTAAGGTAATGTTTAAATGAGAAATTTCTGACCTTTATATTTCTGTAAAATTGATGGATCAAGAAATAGGGATAAAATAATTATCTGTTATTAGATTTTTTAGTTATTATTAGTTACTACTACAAAAGACTCAAACTAAAGTCATAAGAAATGTTATTTGGGAAATGGTTAATATAAAGCCAGGAGAGTGCTTTATTTTCTTATAAATCCTTCTGTACTAGTTGATTTGTTACTAATGTATGTGTTAACATGATAAAATGAAAATAAAAAAGATAAACACAAGTATAAAAATAAAACAAGACACTCAACAAAAGAAAGGAAAAAAAAAGGAAAGTGTTATAAATAGAAAATATTTAGTATTGTTACCAGAATAATTCCAACATCACAGTAAATGTGAATGTGATAAATTTCTCTTTTAAGATACACGCTATTTGGTTACAAAGAATCCAGCCATTGTCATTTGCAAATGACACACAGAAGTAGGCACTTGTTTTTTTGTGGGGGAGACATTCAGCTCTTTTTGACTTCTTTCCTCTTTGGAGACTCTCCTCATTATAAGTCTATCATCTACAGCGTAAATGTTCCCAGCACCCACTTAGATTATGGCAGATATATGTGACGTCGGGTCAATCAAACACATCTGCAAGTCTAAATGGGAAATGGGAAATAACCCTCAACTTTTAGGCAGGGGTCATTGGATTTTCATAAGGATTTAGTTGCAGTCTGGCATCCAGCTACCTGTGGGATTTTTGAGATGTGAATGTCTGTGCTGAATAGAAGCAGCACTGTGTCTTCATTAGTAGAACTACTGCAGTGTGATTTAGTTTTTCCTGCTTAAGTAAGCCTTGTGTTCCAGTTGTTCTATGTACTCTGTGAGCTACTTAATACCTTAAATAAATTTCTATTCTGCTTTGAGTAATTTTCAACTAGTGTTTTCTTCTAAAAACCCTAAGATACACGCACCTAAATGTAAGTGATATGGAAAGATCATATAATAAGATTTATGGTAAATGACTGAGACCGTGGATATTACATTCCAAGGTAAGCTATTGGGTCAGGTTGAAATTCGTAGGAGGTGACCAAATCCAGTTATATGACTCTTCCATCTACTGCCCACAAGAAAGATATAAAAAGCTTAGATTTAGAGATAGGATAATTAGAGGGATTTTGGAGAACGCCATCCCACAAATACAAAAGACCACTTAAAGAACTTACTGTGTGAACCCCAAGGATTTAGGGGACACAATGTGTGTGATTCCCTCTATCCATTTTTTAATTGGATTTTTGTGTGTGTGTCTTTATTGAGTTATATGAGTTCCTTATGTATTTTGGATATTAGCCCCTTGTCAGATATATTATTTGCAAATATATTCTCCCATATGATAGGTTGCCTTTCTGTTCTGTTGAGGGTTATCTTTGCTGTGAAGAAGATTTTTAGTTTGATGTGTTTCCACTTGTTTATATCTATTTTTATTCCTTTGCTAGGGAAGACATATACAGAAAGGAATTTTTCTTGCTGATGTTCATGATGTTCTTGCCTATGTTTTCTTCTAAGGGTTCTGTGGTTTCCTGTCCTATATTTAGGTCCTTAATTCATTTAGAGTTTACTTTGTGTAGGGTGTAAGACAGTGATCTAGTTTTAGTCTTTTACATGTAGCTGTCCAGTTTTCCCAAAATCATTTACTGAAGAGACTTTTCCACATTGTATATTCATGGGTCCTTTGTCATGTATTAATTGACCTATATGTGTGGGTTTATTTCTGGGCTCTCTATTCTGTTCTGGTCTGAACAGACATTTTTCCAAAGACATACAGATAGCCAACAGCCATATGAAAAAATTCTCAACATCACTAATCATTAGGGAAATTAAAATCAAAACCACAATGAAGTATCACAGTCAGAATGGCCACTATCCAAAAGACAAAAAATAACAAGCATTGGCAAGGATTTGGAGAAAAGGAAACCCTCCTACACTGTTGGTGGGAATGTAAATTGGTCCAGTCCCTGTGGAAAACAATATAGAAGTTCCTCAAAAAACTAAAAATAAAAATACCATATGATCCAGCAAGTCCACTTCTGGGAATTTACTCAAAGAAAACAAAATCATTAATTTGAAAATATATATGTACACCTATGCTCACTGAAGCATTATTTACAATAGCAAAGATACAGAAGCAACCCAAGTGCCCATCAATAAATGAATGGATAAAGATGTACATATACACAATGGGATATTACTCAGCCATAAAAAAACAAACTCTTGCCGTTTGTGATAATATGGATGGACTGAGAGGGTATTATGCTAAGTGAAATAAGCCAAGCAGAGAAAGATAAATACCATATGATTCCACTCATAGGTGGAATCTAAAAAAACAAACAAAAATTAAATAGACCTGAAAATATAGAAAACAGACTTGGATATCACAGGGAAGGTGGTGTGGGGATAGGTGAAATAGATGAAGGGGATCAAGAGGCACAAACTACAAATTGTAAAATAAGTTAGCTATAGGAATGGACTACAACATAGATAATTTAACCAATAATATTGTAATATCTTGGTATGATAATGGGGTAACCATTTTAGCAAGCATCTAGTAATGTATACAATTACTGAGCCACTATGTTGCACACCTGAAACCAAAATAATATTGTATATCAACCTTATTGCAATGAAAAAAACTATCTGATTCCATCCTGAAAAATATAAAAGACATGGGATGGATTGGTTGATGCTCTGAGGATGGAGTAAAGGAGGTTTTGTAGTATGTGCTATGCTTTTGGAATTTAACAAAGGAAAGCAAGAAGTGTGTCCTGTGGGTCAATGGTGTGTCATTTTAAAAAGAGAGCTTGCATGGTGTCATCTAGATCCCATCTAAAAAGACCCTGGAGGGATGACAGACCATATACAGAGATTCTATAGATATCACTGAATGACTATAGATGCAAGAAAGGGGAAATAATCAGCTAGAATAGAAATAGGCTTGCACACGTCAGAGAGAATGTACTCCAGAAACTCTCCGGAGATGGGCCCACAACCATGCTCTTGGAGAGAAATAATCAGATTTAAACAAAAATCTTCTGAGTCAATAGAATTCTATTGACAGATCACTACAATAGTACTGTAACAGTGAAAATGCTTGGATTCTTTGCCTCGATGTTGTTATCTGTCTCCTTTGCTGATTTAATCTTTGGGTCAAAAAGCTTCTTCTCAGCCCTGTATGTAGGCTTGTTAATGATCAAAAGTAATTTTGCTTATGGTCTAAGATTGACACAACCACTCTGGAAACTTGCCTCCCCCTAAGGAATAAAGAAGCATGTACAAAATGATGACTGGATTGTCAAGGACTTATTAGAAGATCATTGGCTAGACCTATGTTGACAAAATAACTAACCAAGTCAACCAAGGACAAGAAGTTTCAGAATCCTCCTCAGATCCTTGTTGACATCCAGATGTCTAAGGTCAATCATTACCTCCTGCCCTCAACTTTTTCATGTTTCCCCCCTCCCTAATATAAAAGAGTCTTGAAATCAACCCTAAGTTAAGAGGATTCTTTAGAACATGAGTCCACCACCTTGTTGGTCTGCTAGCTTTCAAATAAAGTTGGTTTCTTTGCCCATACAACATGTTTCTTGACTAATTTTAGCCTGTCATGTGGCAGGTAACATGAACTTTGACTCAGTATTTTCCCGAGTTAATTTTTTCATCCAGGAGCAGGGACACCTTTAAGTGGATTTATATGAATAGAGAGAGAAGAAAAAGTTGTTTTGTAATTACATCTCAAGAACTGTGTTTATTTTAAATATTGCTATTATAATTATGACAGGAGACAGGAAAAAGATATATCTCACAACTATGAAAATTAGGTGTGTGCCAACTTTAATACCAGAAAAAAATAGAATTTAAGGTGAAATGAATTAAGTGAGATAAAAATCATATTGGTAAAAAGCAAAATTCATCAAGTAAACATGAATTATAAACCTCAAGGCACCCAACAGCCTAACTTTGATATATGTTAAACTAAAACTAATAGAAATTCAAGAAGCAATTGAAATAGCTATATAGGATTTTATACATGCAAAGTAATTTATATTACATTTAAAATTCAAATCACTAAATTTGACCCTTTATTAGGCCTTGAAGAATACTTCAACAAATTTTTCAAAGTATAATTCATGCAAACCATATTTTCTGAAAAAAAAAATACAATTATGCTTTTCTAAATAATTATGATTACAGAGAAATGCAAAAGGAAATGTAAAATATTTAGAAATAAATGACAGCAGTATGTGTGTATCTATATCCTGTAAAATGGTACTCATGTGAAAATTTCTGATATTAAATATATATGTTAGGAAGTCATAAAGAAATGGGTTATTCATTCATTTAAAAAAGGTGGGAAAACAATAAAATATACAAAAGTAAAGGGAAGAAATTAAGAGAGAAAAGGGAAAATTAACTATATAGAAAACAAAACTATAAACAAGATCACTAAACCAAAAGCTAATTCATGGGAAAGATCAATTAATATAAAGTCCTTCGTATGATCAAAGAAATCAGAACACATTTCACAATTTTTGATAAGTGAATCATCTCATGCATCCACCATTATCATATCACTCAGAATAGGTCCACCACCCTAAACATCTATGTTCTACCTATTAACCCCTCCATCCCCCTAATCATCATTATAATACCACATAGACTATTTTCACTATCACAAAATTCTTTGCTTTGCTTATTCATTTTTTCCCATCCCTACCCCTAGCAACAGTGACCTTTTCATTTTATCCACAGTTTTGCCTTTTCCAGAATTTCATATAATTGGAATCATACAGTATGTAGCCTTTCCAGACTGTCTTCTTTTACTTGGTAATATGCATTTAAGTTTCCTCCATACTGTTTGTGGCTTGAAAGCTCATTTTGTCTTATACAGAATAATATTCTATTGTATGGATATAACACCATTAAAAAAAATCCAGTCATCTGTTAAAGGACTTGGTTGCTTCCAGTTTGGACAATGATGAGTAAAGTTGCTATAAACATTTGAGTGCAGATTTGTGCGAACATGTTTTCAATTAATTTAGGTAAATGTCTAAAGACAAAACTGCTAAATTGCATGGTGGGTCTGTGTTCAGCTTTGTAAAAAGTACCAAACTGTCTTCCAAAATGGCCATGTCATGCATTCTCATGAGAGTTCTTGTTGCTCCATGTCCTTGACATTATTTGGTGTTGTCAGTATTTGGATTTTAACCATTCCAATATCCCTGCAATTGTTTCTCATTGTTGTTTTAATTTGAAATTCTCTAATGACATGTGGTCATTATTTGGCATCTGTATATCTTTTTTTGGTGAGGTGTCTATTCAGATCTTTTGTCCATGTTTTAAGTCAGTGCCTGTCTGCGGACTTTGCTCTTCAATATTGTGTTGCCACTCTGGGTCTTTTGCCTTTCTATATAAACTGTAGAATCAATTTGTCGATATTCACAAAATAACTTGCTTGGATTTTGTTTGAAATTTCATTGACTCTTTAGATCATATTTGGAAGAACTGACATCTTAACAATATTGAGCTTTCCTTTGCCTCTCTATCTGTCAATTACCGATAGGGAAGTGTTGAAGTCTCCAGCTATAATAGAGGATTGTCTATTTTTTCTTAAAGTCCTGTCAGTTTTTGCCTTATATATTTTTATGCTTTGTTGTTAGGAGCATATACATTAAAGATTATTATTTCTTCTTAGAGAAACTGACCCCTTTATCATTATGTAATGACTTTATCTCTGAAAAGTACACTGGTTTCTAAATTCTGTTTCATCTTCCATTAATATGGATACTTCAGCTTACTTTAATATTAGCATGGCATGTCTTTCTTCATCCCTGTATTTTTTTTCTACAGCACAGTGAATTTTAATATCCCCCTTTGGCAGAGGGGAGGTCACACAACCCATTTTGGGAGACACTTCAGATGTTGTCTGGCACTTCGGTACAGAAAGGATTTAGTCCAATTTTTGGATGGCTTAGGAAACTGAAAGGCATTTATAAAGTTGGTGACTCAAACCCCTCTGGGCTGGGGTGGAGCAGAAGGTGGTGGCCTGGGACACATGAACAGAGCATGGATGGGGGCTTACGTTCTTGTACGCAAAGGTAAGCGGTCATAGGTGTGTGCTGGAGCAGCCAAGGGCAGCTTAAGGGCTCAGGCTGGGCAAATACTGCTAAGGTGGTCTTTCTCTGCCCAGTCCACCAGCTGCAACTACAGCGATTGACACCCTCCCAAGAGGCACTAGCATTAATGATGGTTCCCAACCTCACAGACTGGAGTAGATGTTTCTGTGAGCTTAATTTTCCCAACACTCTTCTTGTGCCCACCCCTCCTGTATCTGCTGATGTGTTGCTGAAGTCTCCCAGATGGGGATGGACAGCTGAGTTGGTGTGTCATATCACAGCCCTCTAAATGCAGACCATTTGGGATCTTCCCAGACCTTAGCCATCACAGGGCCAGAGCACATGTAATAATGAGGGATGGGAAAGTGATTTTCCTATGCAGCTCAGCTAGGATGCGTCCTGTTACTGCAGTATCTTCATCCCCACCAGCTTGAAGCTCCTTCTCTCAAAGCACTGAATCACATCCCCATGGAGTCTCTGCTGCAGCCCATCTGGTTGGACCTTGACTAGAGTGCATTCCACTCCAGGGTCAAGGAAGGCCTCCTTGAGCTGGCACATACAAACAGGCTTGGCCAGGGGCTGGTGGGTTTCACAGTAGCTGTCACAGTGCTGTAACACCAGGGGAAAGGCCTCCCATAATGCCCTGACTTGGGCCTCTGGCTGAGCACTGAGAGGAGTGCACCGGAGTTGCAAGAGCCCCCCTTATACCTTTGTTTTTAATTTACCTATTTCTTTGTAATTAAAGTGGATTTTACTGAGCTGCTTGTTTTGTCTTATTTAATCTACTCTGACATTTTCTGTATTTTAATTGGTATATTTAGACTACATTTAAAGTGTTTATATGCAAAGTTGTATTAATATCTACTGTCTTTGTAAATGTTTTCTACTTACCCTTTTCCTTTGTTGTTTTATATTCATATTTTTTAGACCTCTAACTTTAATTCAGCATTTTATATGATTCCATTTTCCCACCTTAGCATATGAATTTTACTTGTTTTAATTTTTTTTTTTTAGTGGATGCCCTAGGGTCTACACTATACATCCACAACTAATCTAAGCTGGCTTTTGAGCAACATTATCCCACTTCACAAGTACCTTCAAACAGAGTATTTCCAATTCCTCTCTTTTATTCCTTATTGCTGTCCTTTATTTTACTTTTACATAAGTTATAATCATCCACTGCATTGTTACTACTATTATTTTGAGCAGTTCTCTTTTATATCAATTAGAATAAGAAAAGTAAAATATTTTCTCTTACCTTCATTTATTCTTACTCTAAAGCACTCTAATGCTCTTCTTTTCTTCATGTTGATTGAAGTTTTTTATTTATACCATTTTCCATCTCTGAAGAACTTCTTTTAACATTTTCTGCAGGACAAACTTACTGAAAACATATTCCCTCAGCTTTTGTTTGTCAGAGAAAGTCTTTATTTTTCCTTCACTTTTGAAGGATAATTTCATTGGATAAAGAATTCTAGGCTGATGGGGTTTTTCTTCTTTCAACATTGTACACATTTTATTGACTCTTTTTGCTTAAATGGTTTCTGAAGACAAGTCTGATATAATTCTTACACTTTTTTAAGGTATTTTTCCTTTTGCTTCTTTCAAAACTTTCTCTTTTTCTTTGGTTTTCTGCAGTTTGGATATAATATGCCTATATGTAAGGTTTTCTTAAACTATTCATCCTGCTTGGTGTTCTCTGATCCTTGATTAAAGAGTTGGTGTTTGCCATTAATTTTGGAAACTTTTCAGGCAGTATTGCTTCAAATAACTCTTCTGTTCCTCTCTTTCTTTTCTTACTGGTATTCCTACTATATGTGTCTTCAGCTTTTGTAGTTGGCCCACAATTCTTAGATATGTTTCTTGTTTTATAGTGTGTTTTCTCTTTGCCTTTCAGTTTGGGAAGATCCTGCTGACATATTTTCATGTTATATAACTGATTTTTTCCTTAGCTGTTTTTCCAGTCTACTGATGAGCCATCCTCACAATTCTTCATTTCTGTTACATCTTTTTTTTTTGCATTTATTTGTGATTCTTTCTGAGAGATTCCCTCTATGCTTACATTGATCATCTATTCCTCTATGTTGTTTATTTTTTCTTTAGAGTACATTAATGTGCATTAATCATAGTTTTTTTGTTTCTTTTTATTTTGGTATCATAAATCTACAATTAAATGAACAACACTATGGTTACTAGACTTCCCCCATCATCAAGTCCCCACCACATACCCCATTACACTCACCGTCCATCAGTGAAGTAAGGTGCTATAGAATCACTATGTGTCTCCTCTGTGTTGTACAGTCTTCGCATGCCCCCCCACTACATTATGTCTGCTAATCGTAATGCCTCTTTTTCCCCCTTATCCCTCCCTTCCCACCCATCCTTCGCAGTCCCTTCCCTTTGGTAACTGTTAGTCCATTCTTGGGTTCTGTGAGACTACTGCTGTTTTGTTCATTCAGCTTTTTCTTTGTTTTATACCCCTCATATGAGTGAAATCATTTGATACTTGTCTTTTTCAGCCTGGCTTATTTCACTGAGCATAACTTCTAGCTCCATCCATGTTGTTGCAAAGGTTGTATTTGTTTTCTTCTTATGGCTG
Source organism: Smutsia gigantea (assembly GCA_032199065.1). Taxonomy (NCBI): domain Eukaryota; kingdom Metazoa; phylum Chordata; class Mammalia; order Pholidota; family Manidae; genus Smutsia; species Smutsia gigantea. Next base: position 122,787 of record JAVSCE010022260.1, on the reverse strand, counting down.
AATAATATTCCATTGTGTAAAAGTACATCTTCTTTATCCATTCATCTATTGATGGACACTTAGTCAACCTATTGATTCTATTTCTTGGCTATTGTAAATAGTGCTTCAATAAACATAGGGGTGCATATGTCTTTTTCATATTGGGCTGCTGCATTCTGAGGGTAAAGTCCTAGGAGTGGGATTCCTGGGTCAAACGGTATTTCTATTTTGAGTTTTTTGAGGAACCTCCATACTGCTTTCCACAATGGTTGAACTAATTTGCATTCTCACCAGGAGTGTAGGAGGGTTCCCTTTTCTCCACATCCTCACCAACATTTGTTGTTGTTTGTGTTTTGGATATTGGCTATCCTCACTGGTGTGACGTGGTATCTCATTGTGGTTTCAATCTGCATTTCTCTGATGATTAGTGATGCGGAGCATCTTTTCATGTGCCTGTTGGACATCTGAATTTCTTCTTTAGAGAAGTGTCTATTCATGTCCTCTGTGCATTTCTTAATTGGACTATTTGCTTTTTCTTTGTTGAGGTTCGTGAGTTCTTTATATATTTTGGATGTCAACCCCTTATCTGATACGTCATTTGTGAATATATTCTCCCATACTGTAGGATGTCCTTTTGTTCTACTGATGGTGTCCTTTGCTGTACAGAAGCTTTTCAGCTTGATATAGTCCCACTTGTTCATTTTTGCTTTTGTTTCCCTTGCCCGGGGAGATATGTTCATGAAGAAGTTGCTCATGTTTATGTCCAAGAGATTTTTGCCTATGTTTTTTTCTAAGAGTTTTATGGTTTCATGACTTACATTCAGGTCTTTGATCCACCTTGAGTTTACCTTTGTGTATGGGGTTAGACAGTAGTCCAATTTCATTCTCTTACATGTAGCTGTCCAGTTGTTCCAATACCAGCTGCTGAAGAGGCTGTCATCTCCCCAATGTATAACCAAGGTTCCTTTATCCAAATATTGACTGTATGTGTTTGGGTTAATGTTTGGATTTTCTATTCTATTCCACTGATCTGTGGGTCTGTTTTTGTGCCAATACCAAATTGTCTTGATTACTGTGGCTTTGTAGTAGAGCTTGAAGTCAGGGAGTGTAATTCCCCCTGTTTTATTCCTCCTTCTCAGGATTGCTTTGGCTATTCGGGGTCTTTTGCAGTGCCATATGAATTTTAGAACTATTTGTTCCAGTTCATTGAAGAAAGCTGTTGGTATTTTGATAGGGATTGCATGGAATTTGTAAATTGCTTTAGGGAGTATAGCCATTTTCACAATATTTATTCTTCCTAGCCAAGAACATGGGATGAATTTCCATTTGTTAGTGTCCTCTTTAATTTCTCTTAGGAGTGTCTTGTAGTTTTCAGAGTACAGGTCTTTCACTTCCTTCGTTAAAGTTTATTCCGAGGTATTTTATTGTTTTTGATGCAATTATGAATGGAATTGTTTTTCTGATTTCCCTTTCTGTTAGTTCATCGTTAGTGTATAGGAAAGCAACAGATTTCTGTGTGTTAATTTTGTATCCTGCAACTTTGCTGAATTCAGATATAAGTTCTAGTAGTTTTGGAGTGGAGTCTTTAGGGTTTTTTATGTACAATATCATATCATCTGCAAATAGTGACAATTTGACTTCTTCTTTACCAATCTGGATGCCTTGTATGTCTTTGTTTTGTCTGATTGCCGTGGCTAGGACCTCCAGTACTATGTTGAATAACAGTGGAGAGAGTGGGCATCCCTGTCTTGTTCCCGATCTTAGATGAAAAGCTTTTAGCTTCTTGCTGTTAAGTATGATGTTAGCTGTGGGTTTGTCATATGTGGCCTTTATGATGTTGAGGTACTTGCCCTCTATATGCATTTTGTTGAGAGTTTTAATCAGGAATGGATGCTGATTATTGTCAAATGCTTTTTCAGCATCTATTGAGATGATCATGTGGTTTTTGTTCTTCTTTTTGTTGATGTGGTGGATAATGTTGATGGATTTTCTAATGTTGTACCATTCTTGCATCCCTGGGATGAATCCCACTTGATCATGGTGTATGATCCTCTTGTTGTATTTTTTAATTCGGTTTGCTAATATTTTGTTGAGTATTTTTGCATCCACGTTCATCAGGGATATTGGTCTGTAGTTTTCTTTTTTGGTGAGGTCTTTGCCAGGTTTTGGTATTAGAGTGATGCTGGCTTCATCGAATGAGTTTGGAAGTATTCCCTCCTCTTCTATTTTTTGGAAAACTTTGAGGAGAATCGGTGTTATTTCTTCTCTATATGTCTGGTAGAATTCAGAGGTGAATCCATCTGGTCCGGGGGTTTTGTTCTTAGGTAGTTTTTTGATTACCGATTCAATTTCGTTGTTGGTGATAGGTCTGTTTAGTTTTTCTGTTTCTTGTTTGGTCAGGTTTGGAAGGTTGTATTTTTCTAAGAAGTTGTCCATTTCTTCTAGGTTTTCCAGCTTGCTAGCATATAGATTCTCATAGTATTCTCTTATAATTCTTTGTATTTCTTTGGGATCCGTCATGATTTTTCCTTTCTTATTTCTTATTCTGTTTATCTGTGTAGATTCTCTTTTTCTTTTAATAAGTCTGGCTAGGGGTTTATCTATTTTGTTTATTTTTTCAAAGAACCAACTCTTGGTTTCATTGATTTTTTTCTGTTGTTTTGTTCTTATCAAATTTATTTATTTCTTCTCTGATCTTTATTATGTCCCTCCTTCTGGTGACGTTGTGTCTCATTTGTTCTTCTTTTTCCAATTTCAGTAATTGTGTCTTTAGACTATTCATTTGGGAATGTTCTTCCTTCTTTAAATAGGCCTGGATTGCAATATACTTTCCTCTTAGAACTGCCTTTGCTGCGTCCCACAGAAGTTGTGCCTTTGTGTTTTTGTTGTCATTAGTCTCCATATATTCTTTGATTTCTGTTTTGATTTGGTCATTAACCCATTGATTAATTAGGAGAATGTTGTTAAGTCTCCGTGTATTTGTGATCCTTTTTTATTTCTTTCTAAAATTTGTTTCTAGTTTTATACCTTTGTGATCTTAGAAGTTGGTTGGTAGGATTTCAATTTATTGAGGTTCGTTCTGTGTCCTAGTATGTGGTCTATTCTGGAAAATGTTCCATGTGCACTTGAGAAGAATGTGTATCCTGTTGCTTTTGGGTGTAGAGTTCTGTAGATGTCTGTTAGGTCCATCTGTTCTAGTGTGTTGTTCAGTGCCTCTGTGTCTTTACTTATTTTCTGTGTGGTTAATCTGTCCTTTGGAGTGGGTGGTGTGTTGAAGTCACCTAAAATGAATGCATTGCTGTCTATTTCCTCCTTTAATTCTGTTAGTATTTGTTTCACATATGCCGGCACTCCTGTGTTGGGTGCATATATATTTAAAATGGTTATGTCTCCTTGTTGGACTGACCCCTTTATCATTATATAATGCCCTTCTTTATCTCTTGCTACTTTATTCGTTTTGAAGTCTATTTTGTCTGATACAAGTACTGCAACACCTGATTTTTTCTCCTTGTTGTTTGCATGAAATATCTTTTTCCATCCCTTCACTTTTATTCTGGGGATATCTTTGCATTTAAGGTGAGTTTCTTGTAGGAAGTATATACATGGGTCTTGCTTTTTTATCCTTTCTGTTACTCTGTGTCTTTTGATTGGTACATTCAGTCCATTTACATTTAGGGTGATTATCGATAGATATGTACTTTTGCCATTGCTGGCTTTAGATTCGTGGTTACCAAAGTTTCAAGGGTTGCTTCTTTACTATCTGACAATCAAACTTAACTTTTTTTTTAAGTTATTGTAAACACAGTCTGATGTTTCTTTATTTCTCTCCCTTCTTATTCTTCCTCCTCCATTCTTTATGTACTAAATGTTTTATTCTTTGCCTTTAGTTAGTGTTTGAATGGTCTGCTTTCTTTGCTATGATTTTATTTTCTCTGGTGACAGCTTTTAACTTTAGGAGTGCTTCCCTCTAGAGAAGTTCCTTTAAGATGTCCTGTAGAGGTGGCTTATGGGAGGCAAATTCTCTCAGCTTTTGCTTGTCTGGAAACTGTTTAATCACTCCATCATATTTAAATGATAATCGTGCTGGATACAGTATTCTTGGTTCGAGGCCCTTCTGTTTCATTGCGTTAAATATATCATGCCATTATCTTCTAGCCTGTAAGGTTTCTGTTGAGAAGTCTGATGTTAGTCTGATGGGTTTTCCTTTGAAGTTGATCTTTTTTCTTTCTCTAGCTGCCTTTAATACTCTGTCCTTAACTTTGATCTTTGCCATTTTAATTATTATGTGTCTTGGTGTTGTCTTCCTGGGGTCCCTTGTGTTAGGAGATCTGTGGGCTTCCATGGACTGTGAGACTATTTCTTTCCCCAGCATGGGGAAGTTTTCAGCAATTAGTTCTTCAAAGACACCGTCTATCCCTTTTTCTCTCTCTTCTTCCTCTGGTACTCCTATAATGCGAATATTCTTCCTTTTGGATTGATCACACAGTTCTCTTAATATTCTTTCATTCCTAGGATCCTTTTATCTCTCTCTGCCTCAGTTGCTCTGTGTTCCTTTTCTCTGATTTCTATTGCATTAACAGTCTCTTGCATCTCGTCCAGTCTGCTGCTGAGCCCGTCGATGGCTTGTCTCATTTCTGCATTATCTTTCCTGACTTCCCTCACTTCCTCCATTACCTCTTGCATATTTCTCTGCAGATCCATCAGCATGGTTATGACTTTTATTCTGAATTCTTTTTCAGGAAAGTCTGCATTTTCATCCCTTCAGGTTCCTTCTCAGGGGTTGTTTGGGTCTTGGTGATTTTTGTCTGTATCATGTTCCTCTCTCTTGTCATGTTGATAGGAGTGGTCACTGGTAGGTGCCACGTATGTCAGCTGGGCTCTTTAAGGCTGGAGTGGATTCTCTAAGCATGCTGTAGGTGTCGCTGTTGCTCCACTAATCCACAGTTGTTGTGTTGCTGCTTTTTGTATGTCTGGGCAGGGCGGGAACGAATGGGAGGCTATTGTTTTCTGTATAAAGTTCCAGCATGGCTGCTCCCTTCTCTCCGTCACCAGCAAAGGGGACCAAAGTTCCCCAGGACTTCCATCCTGCAGGGCTGAGCCTGCCGGGGCGATGGTGTTCCCTCGCTGGGCCCCCCACCTCTCCGAGACTGCTACTAACTGCGCGCGCTTTTCTCTTGTCCTGGGGTGCTGGCTGCACGGTCCCAGCACGTTCCTGGCTCTAAACCTGCACCTTCTGCCTCTCCAATATCTGATGCACCACGCGATGTGTGTCAGCGCTATCGGTGCTCCCGGCGCAGACCACCGGGGCTGGTTATTTTGCGGAACTGCTCTTTCACTCCCTCCCGGCTTCGAATCCTCTCCTCCTGCTGGCGCGCCAGGCTGGGTGAGTGTTCAGGTGCCACCGGGTCGAGGCTCTGTATCTTACCTGCCTCATGGGGTGCTGAGTCCTCCAGGGTGTGGCTGCATGCTGTGCACTTTCTTGTGTGCTCTGGTGTCTCTTTTAGGAATAGTTGTATTTGCTGTATTTTTGTAGATTTATATAGTTTTGGGGGAGATTTCTGCTGCCCTTCTCACACCGCCATCTTCCCGGAAGCCTCTTGGGTTGTTTTTTTATTACTGATTCAATTTTGTTGCTGGTAATTGGTCTCTTTAGAATTTCTGTTTATTCTTCTGTCAGTCTTGGAAGGTTGTATTTTTCTGGTTATCCAGCTTGTTAGCATATAGATTTTCAAAGTATTCTCAAATAATTCTTTGTATTTCTGTGGGGTCTGTTGTAATCTTTCCTTTCTCATTTCTGATTCTGTTTATGTGTGTAGATTCTCTTTTTCTCTTAATAAGTCTGGCTAGGCATTTATCTATTTTGTTTATTTTCTCAAAGAACCAGCTCTTGGTTTCATTGTTTTTTTCTCTTGTTTTATTCTTTTCAATTTTATTTATTTCTTCTCTGATACTTTTTATGTCCCTCCTTCTGCAGAAGTTGGACCTCATTTGTTCTTCTTTTTCCAGTTTCAATAATTTTGACTTTGCACTATTCATTTGGGAATGTTCTTCCTTCTTTAAATAGGCCTGGATTGCTTTATACTTTCCTCTTAGAACTGCCTTTGCTGTGTCCAATAGAAGTTGGGGCTTTGTGCTGTTCTTTTCAGTTGTTTCCATATGTTGCTTGATCTCTGTTTTAATTTGGTCATTGATCCACTGATTGTTTAGGAGCATGTTGTAAAGCCTTCATGTGTTTGTGAACCTTTTTGTTTTCTTTGTTCAATTTATTTCTAGTTATATACCATTGTGATCTGAGAAGTTGGTTGTAGAATTTCAATCTTTTTGAATTTACTGAGGTTCTTTTTGTGGCCTAGTATGTGGCTATTTTGGAAAATGTTCCATGTGCACTTGAGAAGAATGTGTATCCTGTTGCTTTTGGGTGTAGAGTTCTGTAGATGTCTGTCAGGTCCATCTGTTCTAGTGTGTTGTTCAGTGCCTCTGTGTCCATACTTATTTTCTGTCTGGTTGCCCTGTCCTTTAGAGTGAGTGGTGTTTTGAAGTCTCCTAGAATGAATGCATTGCATTCTATTTCCTCCTTTAATTCTGTTAGTATTTCTTTCACATATGTTGGTGCTCCTGTGTTGGGTGCATATATATTTATAATGGTTATATCCTCTTGTTGGACTGACCCCTTTAACATTATGTCATGTCCTTCTTTATGTCTTGTTACTTTCTTTGTTTTGAAGTCTATTTTGTCTGATACAAGTATTGCAACTTCTGCCTTTTTCTCCCTACTATTTGCATGAAATATCCTTTTCATCCCTTCACTTTTAGTCTGTGTGTGTCTTTGGGTTTGAGGTGAATCTCTTGTAAGCAGCATATAGATGAGTCTTGCTTTTTTATCCATTCTATTACTCTGTGTCTTTTGATTCGTGCATTCAGTCCATTTACATTTGGGGTGGTTATCAATAGATATGTACTTAATACCATTGCAGGCTTTGGATTCTTGGTTACCAAAGGTTGAAAGGTAGCTTCTTTACTATCTAACCATCTAACTTAACTCTCTTAGTAAGCTATTATAAACACAGTCTGATGATTCTTTATTTATCTCCCTTCTTATTCTTCCTCCTCCATTCTTTATATGTTAGGGGTTTTATTATGCAATCTTTTGTGTTTCCTTTGACTGTTTTTGTGGATAGCTGATTTTATTTTTTGCCTTTAGTTTGCATTTGATGGTCTGCTTTCTTTGCTATGATTTTATTTTCTCTGGTGATATCTGTTTAGCCTTAGGAGTGCTTCCATCTAGAGCAGTCCCTTTAAAATATCCTGTAGAGTGGTTTGTGGGAGGCAAATTCCCTCAACTTTTGCTTGTCTGGGAATTGTTTAATCCCTCCCTCAAATTTAAATGATAATCATGCTGGATACAGTATTCTTGGTTCAAGGGCCTTCTGTTTCATTGAGTTAAATATATCATGCCATTCTCTTCTGGCCTGTAAGCTTTCTGTTGAGAAGTCTGATGATAGCCTGATGGGTTTTCCTTTGTAGGTGATCTTTTTTCTCTCTGTAGCTGCCTTTAATACTCTGTCCTTGTCTTTGGTCTTTGCCATTTTAATTATTATATGTCTTGGTGTTGTCCTCCTTGGGTCCCTTGTGTTGGGAGATCTGTGGGCTTCCATAGTGTGCAAGACTATTTCCTTCCCCAGCTTGGGGAAGTTTTCCTCAATTATTTCTTCAAAGACACTTTCTAGCCCTTCTCTCTCTTCTTCTTCTGGAACCCCTATAATGTGAATATTTTTCCATTTGGGTTGGTCACACAGTTCTCTCAATATTCTTTCATTCGTACAAATCCTTTTATCTCTCTCTGACTCAGCTTCTCTGTACTCCTGTTCTCTGATTTCTATTCCATCAACAGTCTGTAGCACCTCGTCCAGTCTGCTCTTAAGCCCGTCTATTGATTGATTTGTTATCTCCCTCCAGACTTCATCCCTTAGCTCTTGCATATTTCTCTGTAGGTCCAGCAGCATGGTTATTACTTTTGTTTTGAATTCTTTTTAAGGAAGATTGGTTAACACTATCCCACCAGGCACCCTCTCTCGAGTTGTCTGGGTGATTTTTTGACTGGACCACATTCTTCTGTCTTTCATGGTGATAGAAGTGGTTGCTGGAAGGTGGCATGTGTGTCAGCTGGGAGAACAAAATCCCTTCCTGCTTGCTGGACACCTTGCTCTTCTCTGCTGCCTGTGCTGGCTACCTGCACACACAGAGCTGTCTCTGGGATAATCTCCTGAAATGCCGTGGGAGGGATTGCCCTCAAGATAGCCTAGTGCACTGCAGGGGGTCGCAGACATGCCGCATCTGTTTCTCTTTTGAGAACAGGGCCCCTTCGTGCCTTCTGGACCTTCCTCCTCTGCCTGTGCCAGTCAACCTGGTGCAGGGGATAGCCTCTAGGTTAATCCTCTGAGCTGCCATGGTTGGGGCAGCTTTCAGGATAGCCTAGAGTTGTGCAGGGGGTTGCAGACATGCCGGTGTGTTCTCCTGAGAGAACAGCGCCCCTTTGTGCCTTCCGGACCTTGCTCTGGCTTCCACTTCTTGTGCCAGTTACCCATACACCGGGAGCAGTCTCTGGGTTAATTCCCTGAGCTGCCGTGGGTGTGGCGGCCCTAGGGATAGCTAGGGCACTGTGGGGTGTCGCAGATGCACTGGGTGTGTTCTCCTGTGAGAATGGCACCCCTTCGTGCCTTCCAGACCTTGCTCCAGCATCCTCTGTCTGTGTCAGGCAGCTGCGCGCCTGTGGCAGCCTCTGGGTCTGTCGTGGTTAGCTGCCCGCTGGAAGAAGACTCTGTGGTTACTGTGGGCTGTTCTCCAGCTCCTCTGAAGCCATGGCAGGTCAGCCAATTTGCTTTCCGCGGTGGTGGGGGCCGGGGGAATGAATGGCAGGCTGCCTATCACCATGATGGGCTTTGGAGCTGCATTACCACACAGGACATTAGGGCGCCTGAAGTTCCTTAAGATTCCCAGCCTGCGGGCTGAGTATGCCAGGACAATTTTGTCCAGCTGTTAAGCCCTTGTCCCTTTAAGACTTTTAAAAAGTGCCCACTTTTCTTTTGTCCCAGGGGAGCTGGCTGTGGGGCCTGGTTGCAGTCTCAGTCTCGGATTTTAGTTTTCCATTTCTCTAATATGCAGTACACCATGCGATTTGTGTCTGTGCTCCCGGTGCAGATCACCAGGGGTGGTTATTTAGCAGTCCTGTGCTTCCACTCCCTCCCCACTCTGATTCTTTTCTTCTGCCCGTGAGCTGGGGTTGGGGGAGTGCTCGGGTTCTGCCAGGTCATGGCTTTGTATCTAACCCTTTTTGTGAGATGCTGAGTTTTCGCAGATGTAGATGTAGCCTGGGTGTTGTACTGTATCTTCTCATCTCTCTTTTAGGAATAGTTGTGTTTGTTGTATTTTCAAAAATATATATGGTTTTACAAGGAGATTTCCACTGCCCTACTCACACAGCCATCTTGAGCCATCCCCTTAACCATAGTTTTTATATAATAATTGTTATTTTAAATTCCTGGTCTGGTGACTTCAAAACCTCATTTCTGAGTCTGGTTCTGATGTTTACTATCTCTCTTGAAACTGTGGGTTTTGTTTGTTTATTTGTTCATTTACCTTTTGTTATATCTTGTAATTTTTATTGAAAGCTGGACATGGTGTATTGGTTAAAAAACTGAGGTGAACAAACATTTAGGTCTGGTCTTATATTTATTTGGATAACAGCTAGGGTACACTTGCAGTTTTCTGTATTTGCAAGTATCAGAGGTAAACATTTCAGTTAGTGTCCCTGTTTTGGGTTTTGGGTTACCTCTGGGTTTCCTAGAGGCTTGTCCTTAAATGGAATCTGACCATACAGTTCTTTCAGCTGTAATCCCCTGTTATTATAAAGGAGCCCTGCTGATGTGGCAGTAGGTATCAAGGGGAAGGGTTCTGTGATCCTATTACTAGGTCTTAGTTTTTTAATGGGCTGTGATCTTTACAAGTATTTGTCAGCATTTTTTCCCTTTCGTTGAGATAGGAAGGCCGAGGGGCACTGGAGCTGTGCATTTCCCTTCTCTCATTTGAAAATCTAGAGGGAATTGGCACTGAGCATTTCCTTTTCTCCGTATCAGTTAGGGTCTGGTAAAATTGTTTTCGTTTGAAGGGAGGTCTTTGTTAAAGAGATCAGAGTGCACTGGGCATATATTAAAATGATTATTCTTTCCCTCCCTCTGCCATGACCACCAGCGAATTTGTCTCCGATCTTCACTGTGAGAAGCTGTTGAGGCTCGTCAGGGCAAAGCTCACAAACATGTGGGGATCCTCCAAATGCGGGGCCTTTAGGAGTTTTTATCTAAGTTAGTTCAGGCTCAGTCTCCAACAGTTGGTAAATTGATATTTATGTGTTCCTACCAGGTCCTGTTCCCAAAAAGCTGTGATTCCCTGTATCTGTCTGTCTCCAGTTTCAGGGGCAGCAGGTCGCCCTGTGAACTCCATTCTCTGATGAATAAATGAAGAATTGTTGATTTCCAGCTTGTTCCACCCTTTTGTTGTGAGGACAGGAATGACTACTTCCAAACTGTTCACGTGTGAGACACAGATGGTTTCACCATTGAATTATACTAAGCTTATATAAGCTTCTATATTCCTATATAAGAATATACTCCAATGGTATAAATACTATTGAAGATCGTAAAAAACAATCACTTCAACATAATGCTCAACTCTATTATAACCTTTATATGAATGGTAAAGTTAGCAAAAAAACCTGAAAGTTGTTATATCCATCTCCCTTATATTTAAAAGTGATATGACAAGTTTTTTGTAACTATTTTTTCTTTAAAAATATTTTTGGAAAAACATCTTAGCTTTCCTAATAGTTCTGTTACCCTAAGTGAGAAGCTTTTCATTTTTAATTCCCTGACCCACTTGTTGCGCATGGTGCTGGGCACAAACAGCTATTTTATAAACATGTTTTCAATAAGTGAATGAATGCTACACACAAAGCGCTCTAAGGGGAGCTGTGAGGGGCACATAATGAAGGAGGCAAGATCACTGCCCTTCAGCAGCTCACAGTCTCATGGGGAGTCAACCGCAAGCATCACAGCCTCACCCAAATCGGACTGTGATAATTGCTACTATAGAGAACCAATCACAATTCTATAAGTGCATGTGGGAAATAGAGATTAATTTTAAAAGGCAGTGTTTATTTAGATCATGGTCTAAGAAATAGAGGGAAATGAAGCTTTCTGACTAAACTTAATTTCACAATTACCAAGAATCATAGAATTAGATTTGCACAGTGGTCTATCAGAGGCTTTGTTGTTGCCAATTAGATCACAGAATTGTTTCGGAATGCTTATTCTAGATTTCAAAAAATTTATTTTCGAACCTGAGTTTTCCAAGACTTTACCACTTTAAATGTAATCTTGGGTCACTTTTATGCAAAATATAAAATATCCTTGGCATCTTGCCTCAGCGTTTGTACCTTAAAAAATGCAGCCCTTCTAATTCTTACCTAAGTGTTGTTTCTGGAGATTCTTGGGAAAATTTTGTATGAACACTTGAATCATCTTTCCTGGGTCTCTGTCCTGGCCTTCCCTTCGACTGCAGCGCACAGCTCCGGAAGCCTCTGCGGTACTGCCTCACCTCGCTGCGGCCTGCTAGGCTCCATGACATTCCGCGGTGCTGTCTCCCACTTCCTTCCTGCAGCAAAGTCGTTTTATTCCTAGAAGAGGGGAAAGGTCTCAGTCTCACGTGCTGTGTGGCTCTGTGTGAAATGGGCACTGGCATGACCTGTGCTCCCATGTCCCACGATGATGATAGACATACACACACACACACACACACACACACACACTCACACACACATACACACCTTCCTTTCTTTTTGCCTTCACACACAAATCTATGTGGTTTGAAAACGGGGCCCTCTTCAAAGACAGTTTTCTCTCCCCATTATGCCCTCTTTCAGGCAAAAATACTCTCTCTTCTCTCTCAAACCAGGCAAAACAATTGTCCTCCAAATCCTGGTAAGTCAATTCCTCAAGTCCTGCGATATCTTTGATCGCTTCTAACTTCCAGTTTAGGATATGAATCACTCTTCACGGACTCATGAAGACAAGAACAATTGCATCTCCTCATTTTTTATAAATCAAGTTATTTTGATTTTCAGGTATTTCCTGCTTAGTGACTCTTTGGGGCTTCATGCCATGTTTGGGACATGGGACTCTATCTCAAGGCCTCCCAGTATCCCACTGTCCAGATATACCATTCTTCTCAGACTTACTGCTTCCTTGGGCCACTGCCAAGGAGATGCACACAGCCCCCAGTGCTTGCCTGACATTCAAATATTCCTCTCTACCCAACCTCAGCCCAGAGGAATTTCCTTCTAGTTGTTGGTGGTGGGAGGCTGTCCCTCAACCACTCCTATTTTTTTTCCAAGCTACTGTCCTTCTTTCTGCATGTATTTGCTTCTTTTCTTTCACCTCTCCAAAATGTCTGTGATTTCTTAAAGGCTCAAGTTTGGGAACCAAAGAGCCAAAACACTTTTTGGTTTCAGTGTGCAGCATTCCTCCCCTGAGGCCAAACTGGACAGAAAAGTTTGTGCATTGCAGGACAGGAAGGGAAAGAAGCACAGTATGGGGATAACTAAACCCCAAATTTACCTTAAATGGTAACCAACAGATCAGCTTTGACTTCAGCTTAGATTCTCCATTATGTTTCAGAATTGTAAGCATGGTTAGCAATAGCCTACTTCTCTACCTGATGAAGAGAAGGAAGCTCAGAAAAAAAGCTGATATAAAGGTATAATTCTGGTTATCTATTATTCTATAATAAACCATCCCAGATGTTAGTGGGTTAAAACAACAACAATGTTTGTACTATAATCTCTAGAGGTCCTGGGGTTGACTGGGCCAGGCTCTTCTCACTTGGAGCCTCTGTGTGGTTGAATCAGACAATGTGACTGTAACATCTGAAGGCTTGTTCATTCACACACCTGAAGGCTGGTGCTGCTTGGTGGCTCAGTCAAAGGGGGCTAAATAGTTACGACCCCTCAAGCTTCTTTGTCTCGCTTTGTGTAGTCTTTCAACATGGTGTCTCCAACATAATGTTTTACCTTGTGGCTCAAGGGTTCCAGAGGTATGTGTTGAGAGAGAGAAAGGGAGAGGGAAGGAAAGAAAGTGAGGCAGAGAAAGCTGTATATTCTTTCATGAGTTAGCCTCTGAAAGTAAGTCATTAAGGCTCAGATCAGCCCTTATTCAATGGTGGAGAATTAGATTCTAACTTTTGACCAGAATGTCATGTAATTTGCAGACATGTTTTAAAACCATCACAGTTGTATATCTTCTTCTAAGATGTTCATCTCTTTAACATCTCATATCATATCTAGCCTTCCCTCCCCAGCTTTTGGTTTATTCCTTTAATATGAGTGATGGTTAATTTTTTGTATCAACTTGACTAGGTTGTGAAGTGCCCGGGTGTTTGGTTGAACATTATTTCTGGGTGTGTTGGTGAGTGGGTCTCTGCAAGAGACTAACATTTGAAGCTGCCTGGCTGAAGATCTTCTCCCCTCTATGGGTGAGCACCATCTAATCTGTGGAAGGCCTGATGAGAACAAAAAGGCAGAGGGAGGGAGAATTTGCTTTCTCTGCCTGAATGTTGAGCTAGGACATCAGTCTTTTCCTAACTTTGGATTAGAACTTCGACCATCAGTTTTAGTTCTCAGACTTCAGGCTGAGACTGGAATGACAGCACAAGCTTTCGTGGGTCTCCAGCATGCAGGAGGCAGATGGTGGGACTTCTCAGCTTCCATAACTGCATGAGCCAATTCCTTATCATCTCTCTAATACACATCTCTCTATCTCTCTATCTCTCTATCTATCCATCTATCATATAATATTAAACTATATATATATATATATATATATTATATATATATATATATATATATACCCCTCTGGAGAGCCCTAATATATCTTTAATATAACATATCTTTCAGGCTAAAAATTCCTATTGGCTTCTTTGTCACTTAACATATAAAGTTCAGCCAATTCCTTTCTCACTTTCTTGCCTTTTCCATTTTTCTGCCATTTTCTCCAGCTCTAGCCAGGCCTAAACTTTAGAGTTAAAATTATTTTCCAGATTCTTAGACTATTTCATTCCTTCGTTTTTAGACTAATTTTAAAGCTATAAGATCATATTTCACATTACTACAGACATTGATTTTTGTAGTATCAATAAGGCCCACTAGTTATCTGGGAATATGTGGGGTCTGATATAGGGAAGTCAGTCTTTCTGATAAGATTTTAAGCTCCATATTATTTGTGTGAGAAAGTGTTGCTGATTCATGAAGGGATATTGCATACCAGAGGGAATCTTGGAAAGGAGGTGGCTAGGAGTCAACTGCAGGTTTTCTAGAAAGGGAAAATGAAGAGTTTAGGGTAGAGCTGGCAAAACCCCAGAGAACATATCACAATGCTCTTTTCCTTACCACTGTTAGACATGGTTGGCCGATTGTAGCTGGAGGTGACCTCAACACAATGCCCGAGGAGCTGTTATGTATAAAATAATCTGGACTGACATAAAAGATAAAATTATTTTGCCCTCTCATGTCCATAATCTACAAAGAAAGAGGAATATTTAGCATCAAGCTAATGCTAAGAAGACTGTGGGTGTATTTTTAGCACAGAAGGCATATTTATAGCAATGTGAACACAGTAGTTTTCTGACTATCATGAGACAGTCCTGCAAAAGGGTCCATCCCAGCAGATATATTCAATAATCATTTGTGCTGATTGCGGTGTGTGCCATCTTCAAGTTACTGTGTCCTCAATCTCCAGGAGATTAATCGCCTTGGGTACACATGGAGACATAGCTTTCTGTTGTTCATTGGTTTACTCAAGCTTATCCACATCATCATCATAAATGGCACAGAAAATAAATTGATGTAATAGTGTTAAACATTATTCTGTCCTCAGACACTTCCTTTTCAGACTCCCTTCACTTCTCAGACTTCTTTTACTTCTCTCACACCCATGGACTCTGCATAGAATTTAATAACTGAAAAGGTACAAGAATCAATGATGATAATGTAACATAATGATTTTTAATTCCATACCCTTCAACATGCTGCAGAAAAATCAAAAGAGACATTCAGAGGTGTTTTTCAAAGCATATTGCATGTGTCGTTCTGGGTACATATAGAGTGTCCTGATGCTGCAAACAACTGCTTAGTCCATTTTATTTAAAAACCTGAGCCTGGTAAGAGCTCAAACTGAACCATATTTTTATTTTAATATTTAGAAAATCAAAAAGAACATTTTGGCAAGCCTGTGATTAGTGCTAATTGCCTTAGAGAACTCGTGTTCTGAGGAGGGGTTTAATAAGAAACAAAGCATAGAGAATTGATTTTGCATGCTATTAATTGGATGTCAATGCCATACTCAATAAATGACTACCCTGGTTCATACTAGCTCCTCCTAAAGAGGGTGCAGTGGAAGAGAAGATATGCCTAGGCAACCTTTTGGTTCAATCCCTGTGGAATGGCTTAGAAACACATGCTATCTGGGCATGCACATTTATCATATGATTTACATGACTTTTTTCCTAGCCCATATTAGTGACATGACACAATTACTAGATTTATTAATTCCTTGTTGCAGGAACTAGAGGTTTCCCCATGTGATGGACTAATGCATATTGCATTAGCTCTAACATCTGGGGCTCTGCACCCACTAACATCAAGAGATTAACTGAAACACAATACAACTTTTCCCTTTGTCTCCATGCAAGGCTCCTTCCTCCCTCCCTCTCCACATATTGCTCTTTCCCTTGCTCTTTTAAGCACTCAACAGGCTTCTCTGAGCAAAGAAAGCAAGAAAGTGTTTGATTTACAACCTCATTTTGTTTCTGCTTGTATTTCACCTTCCATCTTAACATTTCTTATTGAAGCCAAGATGAGTGGGGGGAGACGTATGGACTATCTATTTTCCTTTCAATCTTTCGAGTCTTTGGAGAAGCACCAATCACCATTCAAGTTGTCAAGAATTCTATCAAGATCTAGAAGCAGGGCTCAAAGGAGCACAACAGCATATGGCTCTTACATTAGACCTGGAGTCTGGGGTCCACTTCATCTTTTGGTGGGGCTAAGGGAACAGGCAGAGAAGATGATGGTCATATGCCTTCTGGGATCATTGTCCTCTCATCACACCTGCTCAATAAATGCCTGCTGCCATCACAATTCTTGTTGCCTGAGATCCAAGAAATGTTCTGTTATCTCCCACTTTCTTTTGTTCTTGCTGTTCAACTCTTGTGCCCTAGAATCTTGCCCCTAAAGCATATGTATAAGGCAGGTGTTTCAATGTCTCAGTTAGGGCTCTCATTCTCAGTTATTTTTAAGGTTGCCTATGGTAGCAGGCCAAATATCTTAATATCAAGAAAACAAGGACTGTGATGTAGATGGAAACTGACAGACACATAGCCTCAATGTCAGAGTTACTGTGAACTGGTTACTCATGTCCTGACTAAATGGGGCAGCCATAGTCCTAGCCAATTTGTTACCATATAAGAATATGTGCCCTAATTTGCCAGATAGTTTTATTTTTTAAAAGAAGTCAGAAATATGGATTTTCATGTAAACTCTTCCTATTTATGAATATTGGCAACTAATTCACATTTTAAAAAAGTGTAGTTCAAGCCAAACAAAACCCATATGTAGTGCATAGACCCATGGGCTGACATAGTGATACCTCTGGTTTAGGACTCTGTTTCCTAATCAGCATGCCAAGAAATGCCAGGAAAGTTTATCCTGAAGTTCAGACACTTAAAACAGCTTTTCCACGGACTGCGCCTGCAATCAATTTTTGCCTAAACGCCTTTTACCTTCTCACATTGTCTCCTTAATCATTCAGAATCAATTCACCAAACGTTTGAGAGTCCTGATAAGTGAGATATCATACATGACACTGTAACAAATGAAAAGATATTACTGAGAATGGATTAGACTACTGCAAAATTGATCAAAATTAGTGGTATCTTAAAAAAGATAAATATTTATTTCTTACATTAAGTTCAGGAATAAGTAGTTCAAAAGTGGTATACTATCTCAACAATGTCAGGGACCCAGAATGCATCTATACTGTGGCACTGCTACCTCTGACATACTGACCTTGACTGCATGGCCCAAGGTGATTCATTACCTACTCTAGTCAAACAGCATGAGGCTGTGCTGCAAGTAACAAAATGGCTCCAAATCTCAATCGCCTTATTTGAGTCCAGTGCCCCTTTTCCTCATTGCTGTATATTTGGAACTACTGGTCTCCAAAATCACTGTGGCAAAAGAAGAGACATTAAGAAGACACATTAGGAAGACTTCCGGGAAGATGGTGGCGTGAGCAGGGCGGCGGAAATTTCCTCACCAAACCATATATATTTATGAAAATACAACAAATACACTATTCCTAAAAGAGAGACCAGAAGATATAGGATGGCACCCAGCCTGCAGCAACACCTGAGAGGACTCAGCACCCCGCGAGGCGGGTAAGATACGGAGCCGCGACACGACGGAACCCGAGCACACCCCACCCCAGCGCACCGGCGGGAGGAGAGGATTCAGAGCTGGGAGGGAGTGGAAGTACAGGCCCACAAAATAACCAGCCCTGGGGATCTTCACCGGGAGTGCTGACACACATCACATGGTGTATCGGATATTGAAGAGTCAGAGGTGCAGGATCTGAGCCTGGGAACGCACCCAGGTCCTCTCAACAGCTTCCTGGGACAAAAGAAAAGCGCGCGATTTTTTTAACGGTCTTAAAGAGACAGGGGCCCAATGGAGGAGCAGGATCGTCCCAGCACACTCAGCCCA
Source organism: Smutsia gigantea (assembly GCA_032199065.1). Taxonomy (NCBI): domain Eukaryota; kingdom Metazoa; phylum Chordata; class Mammalia; order Pholidota; family Manidae; genus Smutsia; species Smutsia gigantea. Next base: position 104,942 of record JAVSCE010022260.1, on the reverse strand, counting down.
GGAAGCTGGGAGTGCTGGGGAATTTCGGACCCTTGGCTGGTGACTGGGAAAAAGTTGCCACACTCAGACTTCCCACAGAGATCAACCGCCTCCCATTTGTTACTGCCCGAGCCAGAGCTACAAAGGGCACTACAGACCTGTGTGGCCACAGCTGCAGAAGAGTAGAGCAACAGCACCACGTACAGCATCCCCACAAAATCTACTCCTGGCAGGCGTTTTTTTTTCTCTCTTTTCTTTTCTTTCTTTTTTTCTCTTTTCTTTCTTTTTCTTTTTAAAAGTCTTAAAGAGGCCAGGTGACATATGTGGCACTTACCAGCGATCACTTCTATTGCCATGAAAAGACAGAGGAATATGGTACAAACAAAACTTACCCAGACACAGACAACACCAGAGATGGAACCTGAAGGGATGGAAATGCACAACCTTTCTGAAAAAGAATTCAGAACAAAAGTCATAACCGTACTGATGGATGTACAGAGAAATGTGCAAGAGCTAAGGGAGGAAGTGAGGGAAGTGAGGAAAGACAATGCAGTAATGAGACAAGCAATTGACGGGCTTAGCAGCAGACTGGACGAGATGCAGGAGACCGGTAATGGAATACAAATCAGAGAACAGGAATATAGAGAAGCTGAGGCAGAGAGAGATAAAAGGATCTCTAGGAATGAAAGAATATTAAGAGAACTGTGTGACCAATCCAAAAGGAACAATATTCGCATTATAGGAGTACCAGACGAAGAACAGAGACAAAAAGGGATAGAAACTGTCTTTGAAGAAATAATTGCTTCAAACTTCCCCATGCTGGGGAAGGAAATAGTCTTGCAGTCCACAGAAGCCCACAGATCTCCCAACACAAGGGACTCAAGGAAGACAACACCAAGACACATAATAATGAAAATGGCAAAGATCAAAGATAAGAACAGAGTATTAAAGGCAGCTACAGAGAGAAAAAAGATCACCTACAAAGGAAAACACATCAGACTATCATCAGACGTCTCAACAGAAACCTTACAGGCCAGAAAAGAATGGTATGATATATTTATTGTAATGAAACAAGGGCCTCGAACCAAGAATATTGTATCCAGCACGATTATCATTTAAATATGATGGAGGGAATAAACAATTTCCAGACAAACGAAAGTTGAGAGACTTTGCCTCTCATAAACCACCTCTACAGGATATTTTAAAGGGACTGCTCTAGAGGGAAGCACCCCTAAGGCTAAAAAGCTGTCACCAGAGAAAATAAAATTATAGCAAAGACAGCAGACCATCCAAATACTAACTAAAGGAAAAGAATAAAACACCTAGTATATAAAGAATGGAGGAGGATGAATAAGAAGGGAGAGAAATAAAGAACATCAGACGATGTTTACAATGACTTAACAAGAAAATTAAGTTAGATTGTCAGATAGTAAAGAAGCAACCCTTGAACATTTGGTAACCACGAATCTAAAGCCAGCAATGACAATAAGTACATAACTATCGATAATCACCCTAAATGTAAATGGACTGAATGTACCAATCAAAAGACACAGAGTAATAGAATGGATAAAAAAGCAAGACCCATCCATATGCTGCTTACAAGAGACTCACCTCAAACCCAAAGATATACACAGACTAAAAGTGAAGGGATGGAAAAAGATATTTCATGCAAACAACAAAGAGAAAATAGCAGGTGTTGCAGTACTTGTATCAGACAAAATAGACTTCAAAACGAAGAAAGTAGCAAAAGATAAAGAAGGACATTACATAATGATAAAGGGGTCAGTCCAACAAGAAGATACAACCATTATAAATATATATGCACCCAACACAGGACTGCCAGCATATGTGAAACAAATACTAACAGAATTAAAGGAGGAAATAGACAGCAATGCATTCATTTTAGGAGACTTCAACACACCACTCACTCCAAAGGACAGATCAACCAGACAGAGAATAAGTAAAGACACAGAGGCACTGAACAACACACCAGAACACATGGACCTAACAGACATCTACAGAACTCTACACCCAAAAGCAACAGGATACACATTCTTCTCAAGTGCACATGGAACATTTTCCAGAATAGACCACATACTAGGCCACAAAAAGAACCTCAGTAAATTCAAAAATGAAATTCTACCAACTAACTTCTCAGATAACAAATGTATAAAACTAGAAATAAATTTTAGAAAGAAATCAAAAAGGCTCACAAATACATGGAGACTTAACATTCTCCTAGATAATCAATGGGTCAAAGACCAAATCAAAACAGAAATCAAAGACTATATGGAGACTAATGACAGCAAAAACACAAAGCCACAACTTCTGTGAGATGCAGCAAAGGCAGTTCTAAGAGGAGAGTATATTGCAATCCAGGCCTATTTAAAGAAGGAAAAACATTCCCAAATGAATAGTCTAAAGACACAATTACTGAAATTGGAAAAAGAAGAACAAATGAGGCCCAAAGTCACCAAAAGGAGGAACATAGTAAAGATCAGAGAAGAAATAAATAAAATTGAGAAGAATAAAACAATAGAAAATATCAATGAAACCAAGAGCTGATTCTTTTAGAAAATAAACAAAATAGATAAACCCCTAGCCAGACTCTTTAAGAGAAAAAGAGAATCTACACACATAAACGGAATCAGAAATGAGAACAGAAAAATAACGACGGACCACACAGAAATACAAAGAATTATAAGAGAATACTATGAGAATCTATATGCTAACAAGATGGAAAACATAGAAGAAATGGACAACTTCTTTGAAAAATAAACCTTCCAAGACTGACCAAGCAAGAAACGGAAAAACTAAACAGACCAATCACCAGCAACGAAATTGAATTGGTAATCAAAAAACTACCCAAGAACAAAACGCCCGGACCTGACGGATTCACCTCTGAATTTTATCAGACATAGAGAGAAGAAATAACACCCATTCTCCTTAAAGTTTTCCAAAAAATAGAAGAGGAGGGAATACTTCCAAACTCATTCTATGAAGCCAGCATCACTCTAATACCAAAACCGGGCAAACATCTCACCAAAAAAGAAAATTACAGACCAATATCCCTGATGAACGTAGATGCAAAAATTCTCAACAAAATATTAGCAAACCGAATTCAAAAATACATGAAGAGGATCATACACCACAGTCAAGTGGGATTCATCCCAGGGATGCAAGGATGGTACAACATTCTAAAATCCATCAATATCATCCACCACATCACAAAAGGAAGAACAAAAACCACATGACCATCTCCATAGATGCTGAAAAAGCATTTGACAAAATTCAACAGCCATTCATAATAAAACTCTGAACAAAATGGGTATAGACGGCAAGTACCTCAACATCATAAAGGCCATATATGACAAACCCACAGCTAACATCATACTTAACGGCGAGAAGCTGAAAGCTTTTCATCAAAGATTGGAAACAAGACAGGGATGCCCACTCTCTCCACTGTTATTCAACATAGTACTGGAGGTCCTAGCCACAGCAATCAGACAAAACAAAGACATACAAGGCATCCAGATTGGTAAAGAAGAAGTCAAATTGTCACTATTTGCAGATGACATGATACTGTCCATAAAAAACCCTAAAAACTCCACTCCAAAACTACTAGAACTAATATCTGAATTCAGCAAAGTTGCAGGATACAAAATTAACACACAGAAATCTGTTGCTTTCCTATACACTAATGATGAACTAACAGAAAGAGAAATCAGAAAAACAATTCCATTCACAATTGCATCAAAAAGAATATAATACCTAGTAATAAACCTAATGAAGGAAGTGAAAGACCTGTTCTCTGAAAACTACAAGACACTCCTAAGAGAAATTAAAGAGGACACTAACAAATGGAAATGCATCCCATGCTCTTGGCTAGGAAGAATAAATATTGTGAAAATGGCTATACTACCTAAAGCAATATACAGATTCAATGCAATCCCTATCAAACTACCAACAGCTTTCTTCAATGAACTGGAACAAATAATTCTAAAATTCATATGGAACCACCAGAGACCCCGAATAGCCAAAGCAATCCTGACAAGGAGGAATAAAACAGGAGGAATTACGCTGCCTGACTTCAAGCTCTACTACAGTAATCAAGACAATTTGGTATTGGCACAAAAACAGACCCACCGACCAGTGGAACAGAATAGAAAATCCAAACATTAACCCGAAAATATACAGTCAATTAATATTTGATAAAGGAGCCTTGGATATACAATGGGGAGATGACAGCCTCTTCAGCAGCTGGTGTTGGAAAAACTGGACAGCTACATGTAAGAGAATGAAACTGGACTACTGTCTAGCTCCATACACAAAGGTAAACTCAAGGTGGGTCAAAGACCTGAATGTAAGTCATGAAACCATAAAACTCTTAGGAAAAAACATAGGCAAAAATCTCTTGGACATAAACATGAGCGAATTCTTCATGAACATATCTCCCCGGGCAAGGGAAACAAAAGCAAAAATGAAGAAGTGGGACTATATCAAGCTGAAAAGCTTCTTTACCATCAGTAGAACAAAAAGACATCCTAGAGTATGGGAGAATATATTCATAAATGACATATCCGATAATGGGTTGACATCCAAAATATATAAAGAACTCACACACCTCAACAAACAAAAAGCAAATAATCCAATTAAGAAATGGGCAGAGGACATGAATAGACACTTCTCTAAAGAAGAAATTCGGATGTCCAACAGGCACATGAAAAGATGCTCTGCATCACTAATCATCAGAGAAATGCAGATTGAAACCACAGTGAGATACCACCTCACACCAGTGAGGATAGCCAACATCCAAAAGACAAACAACAACAAATGTTGGTGAGGATGTGGAGAAAAGGGAACCCTCCTACACTGCTGGTGAGAATGCAAATTAGTTCAACCATTGTGGAAAGCAGTATGGAGGTTCCTCAAAAACTCAAAATAGAAATATCATTTGACCCAGGAATCCCACTCCTAGGAATTTACCCTAAGAATGCAGCAGCCCAATATGAAAAAGACATATGCACCCCTATGTTTATTGAAGCACTATTTACAATAGCCAAGAAATGGAAGCAACCTAAGTGTCCATCAGTAGATGAATGAATTAAGAAGAAGTGGTACATATACACAATGGAATATTATTCAGCCATAAGAAGAAAACAAATCCTACCATTTGCAACAACATGGGTGGAGCTAGAGGGTATTATGCTCAGTGAAATAAGCCAGGCTGAAAAAGACACGTATCAAATGATTTCACTCATATGTGGAGTATAAGAACAAAGAAAAAAACCTGAAGGAACAAAACAGCAGCAGACTCACAGAACCCAAGAACGGACTAATAGTTACCAAAGGGAAAGGGACTGGGGAGGATGGATGGGAAGCTAGGGACAAGGGGGAAAATGGGGTATTATGATTAGCAGATGTAATGTTGAGGGGGTGAGGGGAGGGCTGTACAAGTCAGAGAAGACAAGTAGTGATTCTATAGCATCTCACTACGCTGATGGACAGTGACTGTAATGGTGTTGGTGTGGGGCACCTGATGAAGGGGGTAATTTAATTACCATAATTTTGCATATGTAATTGTAGATTAATGATATCAAAAAAAGTATAAAAAAGGAAAGAAGACACATTATATGTCAACTGGCTCTTTCTGGGAGGGACAGACTCATGTTTCCATCACATTCTGTTGGTAAGAGATAGTCATGTGGCCCCAACTTATTCGTACAGGAGGATGGTAAATGTAGAGGAACACTGGTACAGTTGGTGATTAGTAGTATTCTTTGCTACACCACCATATTCATATGGCATCTCTCAGAAATATGAATTGGCAAAGGAGGGGAATGCTCAGAAAATACATGAGTAATTAGCAGTCTTATTCCATTGTATTAGCCTATATTACATGGTTACTCCTAGCTACAAAGATGGCTGGCTGAGAAATATAGTTTTAATTCTGGGTGGGCATGTGCTTAGCTAAACTTAAAGTTCTATTATGACAGGAAAGGAGAAAGCAGATATTAGGATACAATTATAACATTTTTCTGTAGTGAACTTGGTATTGTTTTTGTCCCACAGGAGCTTACTGTTTAGCGGAAAAGACAGATGTACATATAAATTATTATACTGAGGTTAATTGTGTTCAGTTTTAGAAGAAAAAAGTGTTATGGGAAGCATAAAGTTAGGAGAGAAATAATCAATTGATGTAACTTGCAGAATTAAACAAGTGTTATGAATCAGAGAAAAATTTATTCTTCAGAATACTCTGGGGTTCTGGAAAGTCCATCAGCACTGTCAGGGAAGCCCTCAAAGCTGAAGAGATGGAATTACATTTCCACAGGTTTGTTCACAGTCGGGAAGGGTCATCATATATTGATGGGAAAACTTTTATTGTTTTCTCCCACAGAGTCCATGTTTAAACTTATTATTCCAGTATATTATTAACAACATCCTCTTTCAATTTCAAAATGTCCTGACTTGAGCAATAATAAATAATTTGGTCATTCTAGTGACTAGTGGCTGGGCTTTGGGGATATAGGAGAGAATGTGAGGAGAGGAGCTGGAAAATGGTAGAAGACTATGTAGTACTCAATGTGATTTCTTCTCAAGATCTTGTAAGTGATCATTAAAGTTATTAACTTCATGAAATCATGAGTATGACTGGTTTTCTTACGGAAAATAATGAATGGGCTGAAGTCAATAATGTCAGCTGGAATGGAATCATTTCGAGATGGAAATGGACAGAGAATAAAACACTGGGGGACAACAAGGGAGTAATTTTGGAAATTTGCATAAATCTTGGGAAAAGGTTCTAGATTTTACAGTTGTGAAGTTGAAGGCTCAAGTGAAGTTTATCTGGATGTCCAAAGGATGAGGATTTTCCAAGCATCATCAGTGTTATATCTGACCCTTTTAATAGGTGCCTTCTGAACAGTCTTGAAGGACACTTTATTGAATTGTAATTCCACTTGGGGTCTGCCTATCAGTGGACTATCCACATTCCCCTTTGTCCCCTCTAATAAATCAGTAATTCTACTACAACTTTTCTTTTTATACCATTGATTATTTTAAGGGCATCCTGTAGAACCTTCCCAACTTCCTCCTTCCCCAGATAGAATGACAACATTTTATTGTTGCTGTTGTTTTAATAGTTTTATTGAGCTATCATTGATGTACTCTGCACTGCACATATTTGAAGCACACATTTTGATAAGTTTTGACATGTGTATATATGTGTTTTTTAATACTGAGCTACCCCACACCAATGCTCACTACTAATTACTTCCTTCTCCACTTCTCATAGAATAGCTGAGTTAGACAAATGGAATGAAAATGAGAAATCACTGGTTTAGGGCAGGTTTGCTCACATGCCACTCAATAAAAACATGTAAACAATGAACTGACACACAAGAGACATGGACTGAGTTTTAATTAGGAAGCATCTACAATTTTGGAAGAAGTCACCTCACATCTTTGAATCTGCATTTACATATTCATGGAATGATTCTTGGAGACCACATCAGTGCTGGACTAAATGCATTTCACAAAATACTTATTCCACGAGATGCTGTTGTTCAAGCAGAAAAAGTTTCCACTGGAGTACATGGTGATACATATCACACCCTGGAATTCTTTAAGATAGTTCCTGTCCTATGAATTCTTGCTTAATTGTGTCAAATCCACTGTATCCCAAACAAAGGGTTTCTCTTGATCCTTCATATTGATAGGACAAAGCTGACTCTATAATTTGGATGCTTACAGGGATCAAACATGCCCTCCTGTTACCCATTTCCACCCATCTATGTCCATACTGATTTATTTCCAGATCTTGTTTGCCTTAGTTTGCACAGGGTGAGTAATGTCCAAACATAATCAATCACTGGTTCTGGGGCAGATTCACCCAAATCCTTTAAGCTTCTCTCATTTCAAGGTCACCTCTACTCTGGGCTTCCTTTAACTTAATATTCAGAGTATGCTTATGAATCTTTTACTTTGTTTTCTGAATCATACCTTCTCATATTAAAATACGATTTGCCAGATTCAAGATGGTGGCATGAGAGGTGAGACACAGAACTCCTCCCAAAACCATAGACAGTATGAAAATATACTTAATACAACTAACCCTAAAACAGCAACAGGAAAGAAGGCTGCAGCAGACTGCATACAGACCTCACGAACAGAGCAGACCTCATGAAACAGGGTAACGTACCAAAGCCTTGATATGGCGGGACCCTAGCCCTTCCCCAACCCCAGCTCACCTGCAGGAGGAAGAGAAACGGAGTGGGAAGTGGGTGGAAGCCTGGGACTGCTGATCACCTAGCTCTGGAGATCTGCTTTGCGAGCAGAAACCTACATTGTGTGGTGCTCTGGAGGATGGGGAGCTGGGACAGGTGGAGTGCTTGAGAGACAGATTTCGGCTGTTTGTGAAAGACGGGATCCACACCGGGCCGCTCTGAAACAAGGGAAAGGTAGGTACTCTGAGAGGCTTCCTAGCAGCAAGAGGGATGCTGAAGGCGTGGGGTTTACATGGAGCTTGCTGCACGGGAAAAGGGATAGGGGAACAAGGTTGTCTGGGTGTGCACTGCCTAGCAGATTGGGAACTTTGAGGAGCTTCTGGCAATCCACCCCCCTGGCTGGCTACTCAGTTCCAAGGCCCCCACTGTGATACACAGCATGCTGAGCCTTCCCCCTGGCTGGACGGCACCAGCTTGCAAACCAGCAGTCACTGTGCTGGTGTCAGGCCAGTAGGAGGGAGGCCCTGCCTACAACAGCTAGAGATGCAAAGCACAGAGGCTTACACCTGTGTGCTAGGCCCACTGCCTCTGATACGGGAGATAGGCACCACAGACGGGTATCAGGAAACAGATCTTTCCACCCCCCAGACACAAGCTACACTCCCCTACGACCACCAACTTCATTCTAGGGGCTGAGAAGCTCCAGAGACTGGAGTTTCTGCACACTAGTGGGCACCACACAGAAATATGAGATGTCAAAAGAACATGGTTCAGACCAAAATCTCACAATCCCAGAAAAAGGGCCAAATGCAACTGAACTCACTAATCTTCCTGAAAGAGAATTCAAAATAAAAATTATAAACATGCTTATGGAAGTACAGAAAAATATTCAAGAACTTAGGAATGAATTTAAGATGGAGATTCAATCATTAAGAAATTCCATATCTGAAATGAAACATACAACAGAGGGACTTAAAAGCAGATTAGATGTAGTAGAAGAGATGGTAAATGGAATAGAAATTAGAGAAGAGGAATACAAAGAAGCTGAGGCACAGAGAGAAAAAAGAATCTCTAAGAATGAAAGAATATTGAGAGGACTGTGTGACCAATCCAAATGGAACAATATTCGCATAACAGGGATACAAGAAGAAGAAGAGAGAGAAAAAGGCATAGAAAGTGTCATTAAGGAGGTAGTTGCTGAAAACTTCCCCAATCTGGGGAAAGATGTAGTCTCTCAAGCTATGTAGATGCACAGATTTCCCAACACAGAGGCCAAAGGAAGACAACATCAAGACATATAATAATTAAAATGGCAAAGATCAAGGATAAAGACAAACTTTTAAAAGCAGCTATAGAGAGAAAAAAGATCACATACAAAGGAAAACCTATCAGGCTATCATCAGATTTCTCAACAGAAACCTTACATGCCAGAAGTGAGTGGAATGACATATTTAATGCTATGAAGCAGAAGGGCCCCAAACCAAGAATACTCTACCTGGCAAGGTTATCATTTAAATTTGAAGGAGGGATTAAAAATTTTTCAAATAAGCAAAAGCTGAGAGAATTTACCTCCCACAACTCACCTCTGCAGTGCATTTTGGAGGGACTCATACAGATGGAAGTATTCCTAAGACTAAATAGATGTCACCCAAGGGATAGACAAAGAGTACAGAATATGATTCATAACAAAGAATGGAGAAGGAAGAAAACTGAGGAAAAAAAATAAAAAGAATCTTTAGGTTGTGCTTGTAATAGCATACCAAGTGAGTTAAATTAGACTGTTAGATAGTAAGGGAATTATCTTTGAACCTTTGATAGCCACGAATCTAAAGCCTGCAATGGCAATAAGTACATATCAATCAATAATCACTTTAAATATAAATGATCTGAATGCACCAATCAAAAGATGTAGAGTCACTGAATGGGTAAAAAACATGACCCATCTATATGCTGCTTACAAGAGACTCACTTCAAACCCAAAGACATACACAGACTGAAAGTAAAGGGATGGAAAAATATATTTCATGCAACTAATAGGGAGAAAAAAGCAGGAGTTTCAGTACTTGTATCAGACAAAATAGACTTCAAAACAAAGGAAGTCACAAGAGACAAAGAAGGATATTACATAATGATAAAGGGATCAGTCCAACAAGAGGACATAACTATTATAATTGCACCAAACACAGGATTACCTACATATGTGAAACAAATACTAACAGAACTAAAGGGGAAAATAGAATGCAGTGCATTCATTTTAGGCGACTTCAACACACCACTCACTGGAAAGGACAGATCAACCAGACAGAAAATAAATAAAGGAACAGAGGAACTGAACAACATATTAGAACAGATGGACCTAACGGACATCTACAGAACACTCCATCCAAAAGCAACAGGATATACATTCTTTTCAAGTGCACATGGAACATTTTAAAGAATAGATCATATACTAGGCCACAGAAAGAACCTCAGTAAATTAAAAAAGATTGAAATTGTACCAACCAGCTTCTCAGATCACAAAAGTATGAAACTAGAAATAAATAACTCAAAGAAAATGAAAAAGCCCACAAACACATGGAGCCTTAATAACAAGCTTCTAAATAATCAGTGGATCAATGACCAAATAAAAACAGAGATCAAGCAATATATGGAGACAAATGAAAACAGTAATTCAACACCGCAAAATCTGTAAGATGCAGCGAAGGCGGTGCTAAGAGGGAAATATACTGCAATACAGGTCTATCTTAGGAAAGAAGAACAATTCCAAATGAACAGTCTAAACTCACAATTAATGAAACTAGAAAAGGAAGAACAAATGAGGCCCAAAGTCAGTAGAAGGAGGGACATAATAAAGATTAAAGCAGAAATAAATAAAATTGAGAAGAATAAAATAATAGAAAGAATCAATGAAAGCAGAAGCTGGTTTTTTGAGAAAATAAAACAGATAAATCCCTAGCCAGACTTATTAAGAAAAAAAGAGAGTCTACACACATAAACAGAATCAGAAATGAAAAAGGAAAAATCACTACAGACACCACAAAAATACAAAGAATTATGAGAGAATACTATGAAAAATAGTATGGTAACAAACTGGATAATCTAGAAGAAATGGACAACTTTCTAGAAAAAACAACCTTCGAAGGCTAACCCAAGAAGAAACAGAAAATCTGAATAGACCAATTACCAGCAAAGATATTGAACTGATAATCAAATACCTAAGAACAAAACCCTGAACCAGATGGTTTCACTGCTGAATCTTATCAAACATTTAGGGAAGACCTAATACCCATCCTCCTTAAAGTTTTCCAAAAAGTAGAACAGGAGGGAATACTCCCAAACTCATTCTACGAGGCCACATCACTCTAGTACCAAAACCAGGGGAAGACACCACCAAAAAAGGAAATTACAGATCAATATCCCTGATGAAACATAGATGCAAAAATACTCAACAAAATATTAGCCAACCGAATTCAAAATTACATAAAAAAGATCATCCATCATGATCAAGTGGGATTCATCCCAGGGATGCAAGGATGGTACAACATTTGAAAATCCATCAACATCATCCACCACATCAACAGAAAGAAGGACAAAAACCACATGATCATCTCCATATATGCAGAAAAACCATTTGACAAAATTCAACATCCATTCGTGATAAAAAAAATCAACAAAATGGGTATAGAAGGCAAGTACCTCAACATAATAATGGCCAAAGATGACAAACCCACAGCCAACATTATACTTAACAGCAAGAAGCTGAAAGCTTTTCCCTTAAGATCGGGAACAAAACAAGGATGCCCACTCTCTGCACTTTTATTCAATATAGTTCTAGAGGTCCTAGCCACAGCAATCAAACAATACAAAGAAATAAAAGGCAACCAGATTGGTAAGGAAGAAGTCAAACTGTCTCTCTGTTTGCAGATGACATGATATTGTACATAAAAAACCCTAAAGAATTCACTCCAAAGCTACTAGATCTAATATCTGAATTCAGTAAAGTTGTGGGATACAAAATTAATACACAGAAATCTGTTGCTTTCCTATACACTAACAATGAACTAGCAGAAAGAGAAACCAGGAAAACAATTCCATTCACAATTGCATCAAAAAGAATAAAATACCTAGGAATAAACCTAACCAGGGAAGTGAAAAATTTATACTCTGAAAATTACAAGACACTCTTAAAAGAAGTTAAAGAAAATACCAATAAATGGAAACACATCCCATACTCATGGATAGGAAGAATTAATATTGTCAAAATGGCCATCCTGCCTAAAGGAATCTACAGATTCAATACAATCCCTATCAAAATACCAACAACATTCTTCAATGTACTAGAGCAAATAGTTCTAAATTTCATATGGAACCACAAAAGATCACCAAAATGATCCTGAAAGGAAGAATAAAGCAGGGGGAATTGTGCTCCCTGACTTCAAGCTCTACTACAAAGCCACTGTAATCAAGACAATTTGGTACAGGCAAAGGAACACACCCATAGACCAATGGAACAAACTACAGATCCCAGATATAAACCCAAGCATATATGGTCAATTAATATATGATAAAGGAGCCATGGATATACAATGGGGAAATGACAGCCTCTTCAACAGCTGGTATGGGCAAAACTGGACAGCTACATATAAGCGAATGAAACTGGATTATTGTCTAACCCCATACACAAAAGTAAACTCAAAATGGATCAAAGACCTGAATATAAGTCTTGAAACCATAAAACTCTTAGAAAAAAACATAGGCAAAAATCTCTTGGACATAAACATGAGCAACTTCTTCATAAACACATTTCCCTGGGCAAGGGAAACAAAAACAAAAATGAACAAGTGTTACTATATAAAACTAAAAAGCTTCTGTACAGCAAAGGACACCATCAGGAGAACAAAAAGACATCCAACAGTGTGGGAGAATATATTCATAAATGACATATCCAATAAGGGGTTGGCATCCAAATTATATAAAGAGCTCACGCACCTCACCAAACAGAAAGCAAATAAGCCAATTAAAAAAATGGACAGAGGAGCTGAACAGACACTTGTCCCAAGAAGAAATTCAGATGGCCAACAGGCACATGAAAAGATGCTCCACATGACTAATCATCAGAGAAATGCAAATTAAAACCACAACGAGATATCACCTCACACCAGTTAGGATGGCTGCCATCCAAAAGACAAACAACAACAAATGTTGGCGAGGATGTGGAGAAAGGGGAACCCTCCTACACTGCTGGTGGGAATGCAACCATTGTGGAAAGCAGTATGGAGGTTCTTCAAAAAACTCAAAATAGAAATACCATTTGACCCAGGAATCCCACTCCTAGGAATTTACCCTAAGAATGCAGCAGCTCAGTTTCAAAAAGACAGATGCACCCCTATGTTTATCATAACACTATTTACAATAGCCAAGAAATGGAAGCAACCTAAGTGTCCATCAGTAGATGAATGGATAAAGAAGAGGTGGTACATATACACAATAGAGTATTATTCAGCCATCAGAAGAAAACAAATCCTACCATTTGCAACACACGGTTGGAGCTAGAGGGTATTATGCTCAGTGAAATAAGCCAGGCGGAAAAAGACAAGTGTCAGATGATTTCACTCATCTGTGGAGTATAAGAACAAAGAAAAAACTAAAGGAACAAAACAGCAGCAGGCTCACAGAACCCGGAATGGACTAACAGTTACCAAAGGGAAAGGGACTCGGGAAGATGGGTGGGAAGGGAGAGATAAGGGGGAAAAAGGGGTATTATGATTAGCATGCATATTGTAGCAGGGAGGGGGATATGGGGAAGGCTGTATAACACAGAGAAGACAAGTAGTGATTCTATAGCATCATACTATGCTGATGGACAGTGACTATAATGGGGTATGTGGTGCGGACTTAATCATAGGGGGAGTCTAGTAACCGTAATGTTGCACACGTAATTGTACATTAATAATAGCAAAATAAATATAAAAAATAATAAATAGTTTTAGGAGGTGTGTACCAAGAACCAGGAAAAGACTATATATTTATTTTGTATTATGCCACAGGGTCCACCTGTGTGTTCTCTATGGAAGGTCAGACACATCTCCTCCTTCATGGGAGTACGGTCCCTCTGCAGCATGTGGACACACCTGCACACATACATCCACCATATGCACACCCACAAAAACACACACGAAGTTCACATATGCCCACACACACATGCATATGTGCACACATTTATACACACACACACACTTCTGTATACATGCACACACATACACACACTTACATGAACACACACACATGCACTAGCTCAGTTTCTGAGTATTAGAAGCACCCTTACAAAATATGAAACATGAAAAGAGCAATTCCTGGCATCTCTGTTGACTCCTGGCTGACAGGAGGATGGAGAACTGTGTGCGTGAGTCATAGAGACAAGGACAGGGAGGTAGTGACTGTGGAAGTCACAAAGCCATGCTGTGGTAGCTGTCTCTGTTAGCAAGCGAATGCCTACTGTGAAAGAGCCAGAGGCTTTATTTGGGTCCAGACAGCATTATTGTACTGAAGGCCAAATTTCATTTTACAAACCCATATCCAGATTCGTGTTTTAATGTTGTTGCTCTCCAGTGCTGTGTAATGATTTCCACCATGGTGATCTGTCCACAGACCTGGGTCCCCAACATTGCCTGGGGCTCCCCGGGGCTCCTTTCTACCAGGCACCCTTCCTGCGGCCGACTCACCTGCGTGCCCGCACCCAGGGCTCCCTATACAGGCTTGTCCACATCAGACCACATCACCCTGAGTGCATGCTGAGGAGCAGCCCCCGAAGATCAAAAGAGGGGTGCACATATTCACTCAAGATAAGGACTGAAAAAGAGCTAAGAACCAGGGTACTGCAGCTTAATTCTGCCCTGCAGTCTGCAAAAGGTGTCCTGGGTCCCAGGAGGCTGAGGCTGGGAGGGACGAGAGGAGGAGAAAAGAGGGGCACTTACAGGGCAAGTGTCTGGCCTCAGCCACTCAGCTCCTCCAAGGCACTTCTGCAGCACTGTGGCTCTGCTGGGAAAGGTCTCCCAGTGGGTCAGAGTCTTTAAACTGGAATGCCTCAACCACACTGCACATGCTTGCCAGGATGCAGCACTATGTTGGGAAGGTAAATGTGTGTCTTTTTTAAAATTACAATTAAATGTGTAATATATCACAATATGTAATATATTTGTTCAAATGATATTCAAGTGGCTTTCAAAAGTATATAGATATAAATCAGACTTTTTCTCTTATTCCTATAAGCCTAAATTTGATAGGATAGCCTGAGCACAGAGGTAAAGATATTTTTTAAGTTATTTAGCACCATTTTATTTTTCTCCAACTTCTCATTTTTGAAAAATTCAAACATAGAGAAAGGGAACACATTGTACAATACCCTATTATCCACCACCTAGATCCAACAATTGCTAGCACTTTGTCATATCAGCTTTATGTTTACATACTGGTTTGCTCAATCATTCAAAAATAAGTTTCAGATGTCAAGACATTTCACTTTTCAATAGCTTAGCAGGCGCCTCCTAAAAATGAGGGCATTCTTCTCAATAAGCATTTTGCTGTTATCACACCTAATAAAATTAACACTAATTCTGTAATATCATACAAAACTCCATTCATATCGAAATGTCCCCCTCAAAAAATAAAAATGAAATTCGATTTTCCCCTTCTTGAATTTGTCTTTTAGAATTTATTTGAAGGGGTTGAAATTATTCTGAATTCTTTTACCACTATTTTTCCTTTTAGTATTTTCTTCCAGTTTTTTTTCTTTCAATATTTTTCTCTCTTTGGCTTAAATGGCACTCCTGTTTGGTACCCCAGGGGCAGTTGACATTTTTATGGCGTGTTGCTTTATTTTAGGTGTTTTCTTGGGGGAAAGGGGTAGGTAGATGGTGAACTTCACAGATTACCACGTCGTTTTTCTCTTCCAAGCAGGGTCTCAAAAGTCATTTTTGGAAGCAACCAGGTGATGAATTCTTGAAAATTTATCTTGTCTTTATTTATAATACATTTATCATAAATAAATGTTTTATTTTTTGTTTACCAACTTTACTAATAGCTATACGATTGACTAAGGGCACATCAATCAAACAGTTTTAATCATTTTGTATAACCAGGGTTTTTCCCATCATCTTACATATGTAGACAAAGATTTTCTAGAAAAAAAAATATATAATCTTTGGTTTCTGAAGATAGCCCCCTCACACTGGTCTAAGAGAAAACTCTGAAGAAAGGAAAATCTTTTAGAAAAAGCATGGACTTGTGTTATTGCAAGCAAATTATTTAACCTTTGACCTTTACTTCCTCAACTATATAATGGGCATAATAATACTTACTATGTTATGAGCTATTTAACTAGAACAATAAATATATAATTGCTGAATTTCAACCACTTTGGACTTACAAAAATGGCAATTTCATACTTTCAACCCTGCACCTAATAAAGGGAGTCTACATAAGTCATTAATAAAAATTAATCCTGTTCACCTCCCAGCCATTGTACTCATTCCCCTGTGCTCCAGCAACACACCACTCTTCTTTCCTCTCTCCCTTTTCTCATATTCTTTCTGTTCTCTTTAATCAAACCTCAGGAATAAAAGACTGAAAATAAAAATCCAAAATGTTGTGATACATCCACCACATTTTTGTATTTTTTTCTGATAAAAATTAATGCATTTTCTGTAGAAAGTAAGGAAAATACAAAAGATTCCAAAAAACCCTTAAAACTCATCCATCAGCTCCCTCCACCCCAAATTCACTAATATTTCAAAATATATAGAAGTATATAGAAAAATAATGAAAACTTATGGAGGAGGAGAGGATTTTAATTTTAATTTGTCAAAATAAATTTATTTAATAATGGGCTATTTTACATCACTTCTAAAATTAACATATGATTAACATTTTCAATGCTGTTGATTATTCTTTTACAAATTTTAACATATTGTTACTGGTTGCATGATATTCCATTTTAAGGCGATACCAAAATTTACTTAAATAATCCTCTGGATATTTATAGGTGTTTTTGGTTTTACAGAATCTACTGTCATAAAAATTCTACTAAATACATATGGCACCAGCCCACAATTCTTTGTTAAGGATTAACTGGTAGATTTGGACATTGTTGGTCAAATTTGCCCATATTTTTATCATTTATCATTTTGATAATTTAAATTACCCTACAGAAAGGTTTTGCCAAATTACACCCAAGGGCAGTTCATATGATTGTTTAGTTCCCTAGACCAACAATTCTCAAACTTTTTGTTCTCAGACCCCTTTACTGTCTGAAAAATTATTGAAATTCCCCAAAGAGCTTTGGTTTATGTGGGTATTATGTGTACATTAGTATACTGTATACCATTTATATATATCAATATCATGTAAGAAATTAGAATATTATAAATGTTATATATTGATTTTAAAATAAGGACAAACTTGTTATATATTAATTAAAGTATTATGAAAAATAATTGTATTTGCCAAACTAAAATATCTCTTTAATATCTGGCATAATAGGAGGCTGTTGGAATCTCACACCTGCTTCTACAATCAATTTTCCTTTGGTTGAAATATACATGAAGAAAATCCTGACTCACACAGAAAGAAACTGAGAAAGGGAAAAGTATTTTAATGGCCTCTTTATCCACCTATAGACATTTTCCTTGATGCTGCTTGAAACTCAACAAGTGGTAGTTTCTTAAGGTTTAGTTGCAATACGAATCAGAAGTCAGTAATATTTTATATGTTAAAGCCCAGTGGTCTATCTTATACTTAAATGGATCTTTGAACTCATTCATGATTATGTAAAATCATGTGTTGATTATGTGTTTAAAAATACTGTTTTTCAGACCTATGTAGGTCTTCCAATCTTGACACATTGCATTATGAAATATCAAAAAATCAAATCTCTTAACATTACATTGATCTCATCAGAAAAATCTTGATGTATTAGGGAGCTCTTAAGGCACCATTGCTTGAAAGCTTTGATTTTATTATTGGCCAAAATATTGTCAATTGTTTTCCTTGAAGCCATAAGCTCCCTTCATTTATTTTTAAGACAATATCTGCTGAATATGAAACTTTGAATACCCATAGTTTGTATGCCCATCATTCTTTCAGGTAAAAATGATGGTCCTTGAATAAAAGGGGTTAATTCAATTCTCATCTCAAATAGTCACACAAGTGCTTTTCCTTGGGATAAGCATCGTATTTTGGTATGCAACAGAAGTGCTTTAAATGCTCTTCCCACTTTGTCACAAAGAATATTAAAAAGATTTGTATTCAAGGGGTGAGATTTAATGAAATTAATATTTTTACTACTTCACCAAGGACTTTCTTAAATGAAAGTGGCCTTTTTTTTCTGCAAGTGAATATTGGTGAAGAATACAATTGCTATCAGTAAGTTTGTTTTCATGGCCTTAATTTGTGCTAAGATGTTATTTCTTTTGCGCAATTAATACAAGTATCAGCATAGTGATAAGGAAATATCTTAGATTACTATGAAAATAGTTTTGGCCTCATGGTCTCCTGGAAAGGAAAGAGTGGCTCTCACTATTATATTATTATTATGATTATTATAACTGCTCTTCCTATCCTTCTTTGAATGGGGGCAGAGATGGATTGAAAGCATTATTTTTCAATCTCTCTACCTGCTCCCCCAAGCAAAATTTACTATTTACTTCCACTTACTAGTATTTGAAAAACAAAACCAAACTTCTCAACTGATGGCACAAAGACACCAGTCCTTGGATTCATAGAGAAGTAGGAGAGAGGCTAAATGTACATTTATTTATTTTTTAATATTATTTGTGTGTTTAAAGTACAAATTAGTTTGGCAGAGAACATCTTATGTCTGTTTTATTTCCATATCCCTCAGACTGTCAATGGGATGTCTATCAATTAATTCATTTAGAGAGCCATACACCACAAGAAATAAATTATTTGTCCTCTGGAGCTTGTCACAAGGGGATTTTTAAAAAACCATTTAATAGCAAGACAACTGTTCATCTTAGGAAGATGAAAGGCCACTTCCTCCTCCTTAGCTGAGTTTCTTAGTGATAATGACGTCTGCCATGTTTGGCGCTTTACATATTATAAAGCAGGTTCATATACACGGCCCCCTGGTCTCTTTGAACCTCCCTGTTCTTATATGTGAAACTGGATTAATAAGAACACTGTGAGTATTTAATAAGACAGTGCAAATGATGTGCGTAGCAGTTTACCTGCACCTAGTGAGTTCTCAGAACCTGGTTGTGGTGGTGATAAAAGCAGTAGCGCGACGGCAAGAGTTACTGTTTGAGGAATTAGTACCGAATGAGTAAGTGAAGAGACTCTCACGGTCACCCGGAAAGGCAGAGAGGGAGCTGGCTGTTTTCACTCCAAGCCCCAAATTTTTCCCCCTGTGCCATGGCTGTACTTCTGGGACTCTCAGAAAGTGTTCTCAGCTCTCCAGTTGGCTTAATCTCCTACCACCTGGCTGCTGGCTTCCCTCAAACATCCTACATTCCAGGCATCGCCAAACTGGACCCCTCCGCATGCTTACATAGGTCCAATATTTCAAGAGCCCTAACAGAAATGGTGTATTTACAGGGTAGGGAAGTGTTCCAGCATGTGCTTTGGAGTGAGCAAAACCTGAATCAGGATCCAGCTTTCTGCTTCCTATTACGCATGACACTGGAATAATCTCTTCCTTATCTGTAAAAAAAGTGAGGTGCTAATACTTGATTCACAGAACTGTGGTGAAGATGATTCTCTGAGGGAGAATCTGGCAAGAGCTTAGCACAGTTCCAGGCACCCAAAGTGATAAATACATGACTGTTTGAAGACTAACTCTTACAAAAACATTTGCTTTTCTGGGTCCTGATTTTTAGTCTCCTAAACTAACTAGCTCCATCATTTTCCTCCCTGTTTAGTTCCCAGACACATCACAGAATTATAATACTAAAAACTCAGGATTATGCCCACACAGAATTTTCCATGACTCTCTTCTGCTTCGAGCTCCTAAAGCTATTTCATAGAAAAGTGACCTTATTTTTAAATAGAGGGGGCAATTGAAAATCAGTGAACGGACTTACCCCCTAATGATTTTTTTCTCAGACATAATTATAATAATTAGCATTATAAAGTGCTAATTATCTTTGGACACAGAGGACCTGCACGCTAGAGACAGAGGTCCGCATTAAGTAAAGCGGATTTCACTTTCTTTAGTTCTGAGATCTCTGTATTTTCCTCTTTGCAATGTTGCAAAGGACATTTAATCCACCCAGCTTCATTTAATAACATTTTTAAGGCAAGGAAACTATCTGCTGGCCATCCACAGCCAGACTCCATATTAAGCTTATGGATATCCAAAAAAACTGTTCTGAACACATTACATTTTGTTAGATGATTGTTCTGTAGTTCCAGGCCAGTACCCGGAACCTGGAAGAATCCAAAACTGTAAAGGTCATGTGTTTCTTGTTCAGAAGGAACATCATTCTAACAAATGAGTAGATGGCCAACCTAACTAAGTCTTGAAAACTCTGTTGGGGTGATTGTTGATTGTATTAGGTGAAAAATTCAGTATGTGGTGCATAGAATCTCAAGCTGCATGGGACTTAAGGAATCATCTATTCCAATTACTTAATTTTATGGAGAAGAAACTGAGACACAGAACTGTTTGATGAGAGAATCAGAATAAAAAATTGTAGCTCCTGATGCTTTCAATAGAATTTTGATCACACCACATTGGGCTTTAAGTCAGAGGGCTTCTTCTTAAGACAAGTTAGGGTCATGTATGAAAGTGTAAAAGAAATTTAGGCTAAGTCATGAGATAATGGTGTAAGGCTACAAAGACTAAACTATGGGCTCCCCTTTGTCATCTGTGATATGTTTTGACTGTATGTTTTCAGACATCTTTTCGGTTTCCTCATTTTTAAATGGCAATAAAATAGTAATGGCTACCCTTGGTACTCCATAGAGAGGTGAGGGAAAACACAGTAATACCTGCATATCTATAAAGGCTTTGCAAATTTTGTTTTTATCTCTAGTGTTTATACACACGGCTGCTGATTTTCTTTCTTTCATCTGGCGTTCCATTTCATGAGAAGAAATATAGTGTAAGAATTCATTTGCTCAGAAGCATCTTTAGGCACGAGTCCTCCACTGACCAGGTACATTGCCTACATCACGTCACCTGCTTCAAGTGAACCTCTAGATAAGCCAAGTTAACGCCAGCATACCATCTCCAGAAGGGCCACGTCCATGAGCAAATGCAGCCTGTGCCTCCCCCTCTGATTAGATGGTTTTGGTAATGAGACTATGAGGTCTCAGAGGGTGCCTATATTTCCACCCACATTTTAAGTGTAAACTCTTTGTTAAGAAAGAATGACAATGGTCTTATACAACTCCTTCTTCATGACTAGGGAGGGTGGGTGGCCAGCTTTCTAGAAATGTGACTTCGTGGTGAAGCTCCAGTTCAGTAAATCATAGAACAAACTTTGAATGCCAGGGCTAAGATTTTATTTTATTACTATAGATAAAATTTTACCAACTACTGAAGAAAAAACCATGAGGAGAAAATCAGTTACGTCAACTGAATATTTTTTCACAAAGGTGGTACAGATGAATCTCACATAACTCTCTAGGTAATGGTCTAGGAAAGGTCTACCACTTAGTTTTGAACAACTCCTTTTTATTCTATAAACCACTTTTCCACCAAAATAGCACTAGGCGAGCTATAAGTAGTGATATTTTGACATTACTGTTTCAAGCAAAGATATACACACCAATTTACTCCACAAGAGTTTCTAATCGGAGAATATCACATGGATCTATTGGAATTTCTCCAGTGCTGGGCTGAGCCCAGAATAATTTGCTGTGCATATGTACACCAAGTGAGCAGTTTAGGGAGATGTCGTTTGTACATCCCTTTATTCTACTGTGTGTCTATGCTGTTTCCATTGTGTTAAAAGGTTCTCTTGCTGAAGCTTTATTTTGCCTTAAAATATTCTTTTCCCTGCGATGTAACTTTATTTTTAAACCATAAGATCAGAAAAAGTTGAAAACAATTCATGAAGAAAGTGATGCAGAAAGAAAAATGCATTTTCCTAAAATGAACTCCTTTGCAGCCCTTCACCATCCACCATTTTTTGTTTTTTTCTTCTTCCCATATTGACTGCCATAAACTTCAATTCATTACAGTTTAAGTACAAGCTGTACTTACTGACCTTCAAGTCATTCTCTGTTACTTAGATAAGCTTGCTTTCCTTGTTCAATGGATATATTTTCAACTTACTTTTTCAATTGGTTTATTTTGATACATTGATAATTGATATATATAATTCAATTGATATATTTTGGGGTTGGAATGGAATATGCCATCATTTTTTCTGCTTAAAATTAAATGACATCTTCTTTCATTTAACAAATTTTCCCTTGGAGATAGGATTTTCAGGACTATATGA
Organism: Smutsia gigantea; assembly: GCA_032199065.1. Taxonomy (NCBI): domain Eukaryota; kingdom Metazoa; phylum Chordata; class Mammalia; order Pholidota; family Manidae; genus Smutsia; species Smutsia gigantea. The sequence goes on along the minus strand of JAVSCE010022260.1, from coordinate 82,270 downwards.
AAGTCATTAGGTGAGGCGTATGTGTATATTTTTTAATTCACAGTAAAAGAAAGCAACACTTCACCCAAGTGGAGGGATAGATCTTTAGAACTCAGTTGTTGATGCCTGGGATTAATCGATTCTTTATCTTGTGATCTTTGTCGTACTCCCTCCTTCCCTTTCAGTCTCCGGGTCAAATGGTTATTTATGCCTGAGTGACGCTCAGCTCTTTAAAAAAAATGGGCTGGTTGGATCAGATTTTGTCTCAGACAGTCTTTAAATGTATTTTCAACATATCTGCAGACAGTCATTTTTCCTCCGTTCAATTTTGTTCATCTTAACTTTTCAAGAGCTACTATTTCCTTTTTAAATGTGGTGCTGAGAAGTGCAAACATTATTGGAAGAGAGAGTCTTATGAGTATAATTGTGCATTATCTTCCTTTTATATTGCAGATAGAAACATTAAATCTAGGAGGAATAGAAATCTTCTCAATCAGATAATGATAGTACAATTTCCTTTAAAAATACTTACCTGTGGAGAAAAAAAATACTGATTTTTTTCAAGGTGGCAACTTTCCATCATTTTTAAAGAGAGTCAAATGACACAGGGAATTAAAAATCTGTCTTCTGGGAGCCAAACTTCTTTGCTGATGCTAACCTCTACCTTTTAAAATTTGATGTTTTAATTAGGGATGTGGGTGGGTAGGAGGAGGCAATGCTCCTGTAGAGCAGCATGTCACAATTTGGGGATCAGAGGAGTGCTCTGTCCCATGGCTTAGATTAAGTTTTAGTCATGTTGCTTAGAAAAAATTTAACAGCTTTATTAAATGATAATTGACAAAGTAAATTGCACATATCTAAGGTGTACAATTTGATAACTTTGATATGTGTAAAGCAATGAAACTATCACCAAAATCAAGACAGTGAACATATCCACCATCCCCAGTGGTTTCTTCACCCCTGGCCCTGGTCTCGGGCAACCACTTATCTGCTTTCTGTCCCTACAGATTAATTTATATTTTCTAGTGTTTTATACAGGTGGAATTATGCAGTATATATTCTTCATTGGCTGGCTTCTTCTATTCTGCATAGTTATTTCTAGTTTCATAAAGGTTCTCAAATGTGTTAGTATTCCACTCCTTTTTATTGCTCATTGGTCCTTTTATGGACATATGCTTTCATTCATTTTGAGTAAATAAAAAGGAGTGGAATTGTTAAACTGTATGATAAGTGTCTATTTTTAAAGAAGTTGCCAATTCTCTTTTAAAGTGGTTGTACCTGAAAAAACAAACAAAAAAGTAGACAAAATATTTTCAATAATGGCTTTTAAGACAATGGGCAAGATGGACAGGTAACCTGGTTCCTTTTTCTACATTTTGCTGCATAACAATAATTAGTTATAATTTTGAAAAAACAGTCAAGGTGAACATGAGACTTTAATATTTTTTTTTCAAAGGAGGGCATGAGACTTTAATTGAAGAGATAACATACAGAAGTACTAGCCAAAGTGGAGTTTTACTCCACTGCCATGTTTTCAGTTGTTAGTATAGAGAGCTGAAACTTCATTTAATTGACAAATTTTGAAGTTTGATAATCATTTAAATTATAATGATAATTCTGATTAATGAGAATCTTCACAATTATATACTTTGACAGCTATAAAAGGGAAATTATCTTTTGTATAATAATTTCCAATGTACAAGTATTTCAATAGACTAATACTTTAATTTCCTGAATATTTCTTCCAATCCCTATGGATGTCTGAAAAATATTATTAAATTCAACATCTTCCCTTCTCTCTAAAAATATAGTTGTTACAGAATAAAGATGTTTCTTAGACATGAAAATAGGTAAGAATAATTTTGAGAATCTAGAAGTTAACAGGAAATGAAATCTAAAGAGCTAGGCTCAGCAAGGCTTTGGGGAGAAGTGGCTAGCTTCAAAGACCATGACAAGGGATGACTAGAAACTGGCTGCAGAAATGGCTATTGCTTAGCTCATCTTTTTGTAGTGGAAGCCCATTTACGTAGAATATAAGCACTGAGGGTTTTCGTACAGATGCGTGTTGTTCTGGGTTATCTGTTCATGATATGGGCTCCTCGGTGTTCTTCCTCATGCCACTCCCACCAGAGGTCCCACAGCCAAATCTTTACCGCATTTCTGAGTATCCATAGACTTTCAGACAAGATTTTTCTTTGTCTAACTACCCCTGGAATTTTTTATCTAGCTTAATCCTCCCCCACAGCTTCAGTCTTCTCTCTGTAAAGGTGGTTCTCACTAATTTGGAATGAAACCTCCAAAGACAAACCAACTCCATCAACCCCCAGTAGCTGTTGGCACTTCAATCAAAAATCCCTAAAATTGTTGTTGTTTAAGGCTTGACATGTTGACTTCATTAGCCCAGCCATGTGTCCATTATAAATCCTATCAAAGAGCTGACTGTTTTCTCCACACTGTTTTGAAAGTCTAATTTGAATGCTGACCAGCCCAGCAGTAATAAAGTTGAGATTGTTAACAGCAACCTCCAGACTCAAAGACGGTTCAAATGACCATTACCTGGAAAAACAAGACAGAGTAAAGAGCTGTTTTCTGTTATGATGTTTAATTTACAAATTAAAAGCTCCTCAAACCCTCATTTCAGAGCTGGGCCTATTTGGGGTAGTGGTGATAAATAATAAACATTGTTCTAAATAATAAAATTGTTTTAAAATGTAGGATGGCAAAACAATCATATTTAAGTCAACAACTTTTTTCAATTCCTTAAAACTTTTGCAACTATGATGCAATAAAAATTGTTGGGGACATTGTTAACCTATAAATGAACATGTGGAATAATGTAGTGTGTGCTTGATTCACTTGTAAGTTCCCTTTAACTATCACTGCCTAGAATATTTTCAAGTCCATTTTTATAGATTGTGAGAAAACATTTGCCTTTAAACATATAGAGAAATAGAAGTATTCGAGATTGGTATTATTAACTCTTTTTAAATATAAATAAATACATGTGTGTGTGTGTGTGTGTGTGTGTGTGTGTGTGTGTGTGTGTATGTATAAACTAAGATCGTATAGATTGGCAAAGATTATGAATGATGATTATTCCCTTGCTGATATACAGAGGCTCAGAATTATGACCATCTGAGGAGAATTCACTTGTTCGAACAGTGTTTTCCAAATTTCAGTGATTGATATATCAATTTTTGTGGGACAGGATCTAAGGTGGCCTCTCAAAGCCCCTCCTCTTGATATTAACTTCCATTTGAGTGTGTATGGGACCTTTGTTGTGGTTCTAACCGATAAGTATGATAAAGGTAACGTGGCATACATGATACATGTGTGATCACATTCTATATGATTCCAGTAAATGTTTTGCAAGGAGATTCTATCTCTTGCTGGCTTTGAAGAAGAGCAGGTTGTCATGTTGTGAGTTTCTCTATGGAAAGGGTCACATGGCAAGAAACCATAGGTAGCTTCCCGCCTACATCCAGGAAGAGGCCCAGCCCTTAGTTCCAGCAGCCCACTAGGCACTGAATGCTGACAAAAGCCATGTGAGGAAGGACAAGAAGGACATGAACCCTTTCCAGGTGAATCTCAGGTGAGGCTACGGCCCTGGCTGGTACCTTCACTGTAGCCTTGGAGAGGACGTAACTAACCAGTACATGGCCCCCTGACCCACAGAAACTGTGAGAAAATAAATGCATGTTTTTTTAAACTGCTGAATTTGTGACAATATTGCAATACAGCAGTAGATATATACATACCTACGACATGTTATGAAATAAATTTGGTAAGTGGCAATCTTCAGTTTAAAAAAATAAATAGAATACAATAGATGAATATATTCAAATAGATGACACCCCTACACATCTCCTTAAACCATACTTAATTCCTAAATAAAGACAATAACAAGGTCATATTTCTGTATAACATGATTTAGCTATCCTGTGTGTAAGTAAAAATACACTAGTCTTTTCCTCAGAAGAGGATGCAAAGTTCTTGGATGATGTTTATTCCTCTGCTTGATGTCCCGTAACTTAAATACTGTGATGTAAAGTTAACACCAATTAAATACTATGATATAAGGTCAATACATCTCATGTTACATAATAAGAGGTTAAAATAGAGAAGAAAACAAAGATTTGTTATAGATATATATTCTATTATTTAATAAATTGTTATGAGGATTAAATGACATAAAATATATATAGCACCTAGAATTTTCTGGCACCTGTCATGCTGCGACTAAATGCTGTTTCTCCGCACTGTAATTTAGGATCAGGCTCAGGCTCCACAGGGTCGCACATTAACCATGGTCAGAATTAGCATCTGTACAAGAGAGGGCATAAGAATTTGTATGGGTTGTGTGCGTACCCATTTTGGTAAATAATAGATAACTTTGCAGTAATTAAGTGCCTGCTTCTTTTTATATATACTATCATTCTACTGAATTCCTTGCATTTTAGACGACGTTAAACATAGTTGTGGAATTCTAGGCAGAGGAAATCAAGGCTTTTATATTTTTAAGAATCTGAAATGAATTTCTTAAAATTCTACATGCAGATAATGAAATGGGCCCAAACTTTGCACAGGAATTTGCCTAAATTGGTGATAATGGTGATTGTGTATATGTGTGAGCACATATGCATTTTTATATATACATATGTATGTGTATACAATAACTGACTTTTAAATCTCCTGCATCTGATACCTAAAACTTTATGTAATTCTTTCAAATGATCAATCTAACTATATATCCACAATTTAACTGGAAAACCTGCCAGCATTATGTATATTACCCTTTGCTCTATTGACCCTAACCTGAAAAATTAAGAAAAATATTGGACTTTGAGCATTTGATCCAGATACAAGATAAAGAGCTCTACCTCCACTACCTTGCATTTATATTCTCTTTTCCACTTATAAATGCCTGTTCCTTAATAAGGCCAGAAATACATGTCTATGCTAAAATTCTGTTTCTTCCTTCATAACACCCTTCCTAATTCTGCTCTGTGAGTGTAATACATAGCAAATATTTTTCTGTTACTAAAGTCCTCAAGTTTTAGAATGTTTTTTTTAAAGCCCTCCAAACCTCTAATGTTCTTTAAAAGTATCTCCTCCCATAGAAATGCTTAATTCATTATTTGATACCACAAATACTAGAAAGTATTTATTCAAACAGGTTTATTTTGTCTTTTTCTAGTATCCACCGTCCTCTTCTCACAAACAAATACAATGATGGGAAGAAAAATCTTACACATCTGCACAAAAGTCTATGGTAACCCTTGCATACCAAGAAGGATAGTCTACAGTATATCTTCCCTCCCATCCAAAATTATAATAATCAGGATGGTTAATGATTGGGAATTTAAATTTTGCTTTCTTATTTCCAGTCATTATGCTAAGATCACAGAAATAAACAAACTTTTACCAGTGTGTAGGGAAAGAAAACTTTTTAAATACACCCAATCAAATTATTCTGAATCCAATCTTTCCCTGCCTTACAAAATCAGCTATATCTGGTTGTTTTCACAATTTCCTGATTAAATCTGTCAATAGATTTTCTACTACTCATTCTGTTATTTATCCAGAGCATTAATGAACTTCTCGACCTCCTGTGGATCCATAAATATTTCTATTTTATTATCAAAAACAAGGCTTAATTGGACTAAAAATAGGATTGTAGATCTATCTGCTCCACCTAAGTACTGAATTAACTTGTCTGGCTCAAAAGTCACCATTAATTTATTCATCATATACAGATATTTGTTGCATGGCTACCACACACCGAACACCATTCCTGGGCACAGGATTACATGGCAAAAAAGGCAGACAGGACCACTGCTCTCACAAATCTTAGATTCAGTTAGAGATAGTTAATAAACTTGCAACCAGATAAAACAGAAGCTTCTAATGGTGAAAGTTCTACAGGAATATAGAACAAGGAAATCTGATACATGGTGGCTGGATGGGACAGAGGAGGAATGGGTGCTCAGGAAGAGTGACCTAGGATGTCTTCTGTACAGAGCTAACATCTGACCTGATGCCAAAATAATGAGAAGGAGCCAGCTGGGCAAAAGCCATGGAAGAGGATTTCCAAGCAGCAGGAAAAGCAGATGCAGAAGTTCAGAGTCAGGAAGTTTGGTATGTTGGAGGTTCCATGTGATTGGAACTAAGTAAATAAATAAGCACAACAAAGATGAGGTTGGTAATTTTTCAACTGCCTGTCTTTAATCACAATGGCTAACATGTATCAGACCCTCAGTATGAGCCAAACACCAAGCATGTTCATTCATTATCTCAACTAATTAGAAAGCTTTTATTATTTCCATTTTTACAACAGACTAAATTGAGGTTCAGAGAGGTGAGTGAGTTTGAGTTAGGTCAGGGACATGGAACAAGCATCATGATTAATTTTTCCTTCCTGTGATGAAAAAATGCCAAGATACAAATAGTACAGTAAGAACAGAAGGGACTACATCTTTTCTTTTTATCAAAGTATCATTAATAGACAGTCTTATGAAGGTCTCACATGAACAATATTATAGTTTCAACATTCACCCATATTATCAACTTCTCACCCCCTCATTGCAGTCATTGTCTATCAGCACAGTAAGATGCTATAGAGAGTCATTACTTGTTAGAATTGATGTCATCTTAAGACTAAAATTCCATTTTAAAATCCAGGGAGTTAGGAGGTAAGATAACTAACATATTTTATCGTAATCAGCCAATAACCTACCCTATCTTAAGGCAGGGCAAACAGTCCTAAATGATATGTCCCTACCACTATCCTGGAGAAGAAGAGGATCAAGAAATTCCTTGTGTTGAGTTTATCTTATAGAATATCTACAGGACCGTGGATAATGACATAATGTCTCTCACCGGAGAAAGACATCATGAGACCGCATGTCAAGCCTATGCCCACCTTGGCCCCATTCTTGAGATCCATAAAAGAGAGAATCCTAAGCACTCCCCTTTCTCTGAGTGTGTACTTTGCCTTAAAAAAAGACTTCTTCCAGCTCAACTTACTATGTTTTGTCTCTGCACTCTTCCAGTGGTAAGCATCTTTGTTACTTTACCATTTCATTCAATTTTCTAGACTTAAGCACAAGTCTTCTTTCTCTTTGTCCTACTTCAGACAAGTAGGGAAGGGCTGCTGAGAGCTCTGATCTGGGCTTGCAAGTTCCTGTCACTTGGGTGACCTGGACAGGACTGCAGCTGTACGATCATGCTCTTCAGTAGCCTGCCTGAAAGTCTCCTTTCTTTGCTTTGGGAAGTTCTCAGAACATAATCTCACTCCAACCAGTGCTCTGTGGCTCCCCAGATCCTGGGGTGGTAGAGGCTCAGTTCCCATGCTGTGCAGATCCAAGCGGACACTGAATGCCAGGTGACCCTGGCTTTGGAGTTAGCGAGGGATCTGCCCTATGCTGAGCAGGAGTTCAGTGAGCTTCCCTTTCCTCCCTCTGCACTTCCTTGCTCTCTACCACCTGCATGGCTGCTGACATTCACTACTACTCTCACTTTAATGAATTCCTTTCTTACCTACACTTGTCTGACCTGTTGGAGAATTCTTTCTCGATCAGAGTCAAGAACACTTCCCCATCCAGGTTGAGTTTTCTCCTAGTGCACAGGGAGAGACCTCTCCAGACGCACCTGCCTGACAACAAGTTACTGAGTATTTAACTAGTATTATACGTTTATATATTCATATTATATGTATATTAATGTTTTTAACTAGTAAGTAGACCAACCCAATCTGAACCAATCCCAAGTCCTTACCCAGTAAGTTAGACTGCCAACCTAACCTCTTTTATACTAATAATTTGGACGATATTTACTGTGTTTTATGTATTATATTTACAGCAAGAGTTTTGCCACTTTTGTTTCAGGGTTGTTGTGCAGAGAACCCTCGATATCTATAAAACACCTTCCTTTCTAGAGGGAGAGGCAGTGATATGCTGGTAACTGTTTAACAACCAACCCCCATGAGCTCCCAAGAAAGCCCTGATTTTTGGCATGTCTTGGTTTTCAAGGTGTAAACACTCCCGCTAGGAACTATTTCAAGTTAACAATGAGTTGCCTGCTAAATGTGCAGCTTAGAAGAGATGTGCCCAATCAACTCTCATGAGCCAGTATGAATGGGCTCCAACATACCACTGATAGATGTCCAATAAATAATTATTTGGAAGAAAACTTACCTATAAGAAAATAGTTTGGAATCCCTTTGATGAAAGTCAGAATCACAAAGGCTGAAACACAATGCATTTTACTATTTTCCATCCTCTAAATCTACTATTTTGGAGAAAGGTAGGATTCAGTGCATGAAAAAAAATGGATGTCTTTCCCCTGACTTGGGCCAGTGAGATTTTTGTAACTGCCCCTGAAACATTTGCCATTGAGCTGGCTGATTGTTGCGTGAACTGTCTTCTTGAATGTAGTATACGTAAATGGTTATTTCAAAATGAAGAGGCACAACACCTTAGGTACTTATGTAAGTTCAGATGGTTTTGCTAATTGAGAATTTAGGAGACCAAGCCCCTGGATGTAGTACCTAAGGAACTGTTTTACAGCATGGAAGCCATTCGACAATATGGACCTTCCATGAATGAGCAGGAATCTTTGCAGTGGGGGTGGAGAAACTGCCTTCCAAGTGCAAATTCCAACGTGGAATCACCAAATAATAATTCATGACAGAGATACAACATATGCTCTCCTGATAGAGTGGGAGTTACAGGACACAGAGAGCAAGTAAGCAGCAGAACCTGCGTGAGTTACAGCACCTCATTGCCATTATAAAACATCTTTATTGGGATGGAAAATGCAATATTTTGGTAGAAGGAGATGAAGTAAGTAGTCTGGATTGCTCACTTATGGTAGAATGTGCAGTTTTACAGCTGGGATATGCCCGTCTGCTTTGCCTTCTCTGACTCACAGCCTATCCCGAGCAGGCACTGAGTACACACAGTTTAATCCATAAAGCAATCAAGGTGCTTAGGTAGAACTTGGGAAATGGAGAATTTTATGAAAGGGAAGCCTATATTTTCTACATGAAGTTCTCAAGTGTCATCCTTTCCATCCCTTTTTAAAAATTAATTTGATTTGTGCTACTTTTGGAAAGCTGTGCCAGTGGCCATTGTGTGTGTTTTCTTGGGCAATTAGATGAATTCACCTGTATAGAACACATTTTTTTTTTAACTATTAGGATGTGGAAGTTGCTGCCATTTTCTTAGGAAAACCTTACTTCTAAGAACACATTCCTAGAGTCGGGTGCGAAGCCTACTGCCCTTGAATCACAGGCTTACAGCAAATGTTTGCTTTACTTCCCCAATATTACAAAGGCAGAAAGGGTGGCTTCTAAAGTCATCAGAGAGATGCACATTCAACCCACACTTGCAGAGTCAAAAATAAACTGGCCATGCAAATCCTTCAGAGAGGTCAGTATGAGAGAAGAGATTTTTTTTTCCATAGGAAGAGAGAAGGAAACTCATACTCTTTTCCAAAAAGAGCTTTCAATCTAGTGTTTGGGTGTGTGTGCGTTTATTTTTTCTCATGAAAGGACAGGTCAAAAGAGTTGAACCCTCTATCTGCTTGGCAAATCAGAGGATCAAAATAACCTGAGGAAGTTTTATAGCGGAAGATAGAGGATTCTCAGAGAATGGAGATGACAGTCAGAGCCCTTTGCTGAAAATGCACAGTATTTCAAAGTCTCTATCCTATACCTTATCATTTTCATCAAAGAGAATATAATTCCTCTATGCAAACATTTAACATTGAATTCATGTATTTATTCTTTATTAAATCACCTGTGTTGTTGAAATGTTCCTTTAAAATATTTTGAATCTCTATCTTTTTTGAAAGATGAGAGGAGGTCATCAATTTCATGAGTTCAGTGATATGACTCTGCAATGTCATTCTTTTTCTTTTATAAATTTGATCAGTAAAAAAATACCATAAAATGGCCTTGGTGATTCCCTGCAAGGTAATCTCCTAACATCTATGTTTAGAAAAAAATGTTTCAAGGGGTACTTTGAGTTGATATGCATTGCTGGTAAGTCTTTTTTATTTGTTATTGTCTTTTAAAAAGCATGAAAATGTCTTTCCTATTCGGAGTTGTTTTCAGGAAATATGGACCCTTCTCTTGCTCGCTACCTCCTGGCTACACTCACTTTCTATGCTATTTGTGTATCTACATTATTCATGCTTACAAGCCCAGCTGTAAAATAAAAATAGAGTGAATGAATGAGTTCTAAGGATCAACATAAAAATACGGCCTGAACTCCAGCCAAACCTTGAGTCTAACTTATTTTACATAGTTCACCACTTTCTTTTTCATACAACATTCTATTATCCAAACTAGTTCTGCTCTGAAAACCTGGTCATCTGAAATTAAGCTTTATGCCCAAGACTCTTCTTAATTAAAATGATAAAACTTATAACATTTCATGTGTTCTGTATATCACTAGACTGTATATCTATTAGTTAGACCTGGAAAGTTTTCATATCAGTCAAAAATGAAGAGAAGTGCTTGTGTTTTGTTTCTCTATTTCTGAAATTTAGCTCTCTTTGTTTGTATTTACTCACCAGTCTGGAAACATTGTGTGGTTTTCTTTGAAACTATAAAAATAATCAATACAGAATGGCCCCAACTTCACTGTGCTAATATTCTGGGAGGTACAGTTCTCAGAGACCATCTGAGGCTGGTGGCTGCTCCTTCTGACGCTGGTATGTTGAAAAGCAAACAACCTCCGACATTGAAAAAGCATGGTCAACTTCACAGCAGGCTTCACTGTTCCTGCTATGCTGCACCACTTTCCACACACAATAGTGTCTGATCTGGGCGCTCTTTTCCATTTAGGCAAAAAAACATTTCTAAACTAATTTTATCACTTCCAGAGTTTCACGTGTATAAAACAGAGAATTATATATGTGACAGGGCTCAACACTGGGACTGAGAGATCTCCAAGCATGGGATGAAAAACATAGTTTTCTGGCAATTTGAGCCTTTGGTACATTCTCTTCTCAAGCTGATTCACACGGCTGAGTAGAAAAATGTGTATTCCTCATTGAACTCCAACCGGCAGCTTCCTAGCTTTCTGCCATCAGTTGTAGTGAAATCATTGTCAATTAATCAACTGGAAGAGCAAACACCTGCCCAATTTATTATTTTTTTTTACAAGTAATTAGGGGGTCCAATAAAGCAGCAGGAGTAGATACATTTTCAGGTAAAAGCATATGTCAAAACCTGCATGTTTCTAAGCAATCCCACACCAGAGCTAGGATGAGAGAGGGAGAGAGAGAAAGAAAAAATACATATATCTCGTTTGACTACAAACAACCACAAAAAATTCTGAAGCTTGAAACAAAGAGGCTGTCAGACAATGATCTGTATTGCCTAGGACCCCAGCACCTGCAAGCATATTTAAGAGCATCACATGTGAGGGATATATATAGGTCACTGTCGTTTTGTGGGTGGCATAGGTATCTTTGGCCTGGGTACAGACAATGAATCTATTATCTACCAGTTTCATGTATATTTGGTCAGCCAGACAACAGAGACAGACCCTAAACTTTGTCTCTTTTCCACCAAGAGTGAGAGAAAGAGAGAGAGAGAGAGAAGCAGCCGGGTGGCAGAAGCCCATGTACACTTGCACAAAACAGGTGGTGTTCTAGTTAGGATGCCATATTTGCTATTTAGGGTTCCTGTGATCTCTGGAAGGATGGGTAAGCTATAGGGTGCGTAGGATGGATCTACACAAAGCATCCATAGCGCTCCAAGCCTGCAGGCTCTGTGCGACCTGGCACTCCACATACCAAGATGGGTTATCTCAGCAAGCTTGCTACAGAGTTTCTGTGCAATTTGGGTTACCACATTTAGCTGTGGGATTACAGCACATAATACCACAGATAGGAGATAATGCCTCAGGCATGCGGCTGTGGCAATGTAAGCCTCGCAAGGCTAATTATGGCAGATTTGGGGGCTGGGGGAGATGGAGGTGGGGCAGGACGTGAAAGGGGTAATATGACGTGCCTTGTGGCTTGCTGGAGACTGTCGCGGCAAACCAGCTCTCACAGCCTGGTTCTCCACCTACACTGACAACCCAAACAAAGCCATAAAATGTCATTCTGTGCCTCCATCCTTCTTTCTGAGGCAGATTGCAATAAATCAGAATTTATCTTCCTCAATAGGAGTCCAACAGCACATATAAAGGGCAGAACTCATTTCTATTTTTTCCTCTTACTTTTAACTGTTCTTTTGGAGGCTGAAGCGATAGGTGAATATTTTCTCTCCAGTGACACTGTATGAAATGTTTCTTTGTTGATCCAGTGCTCACTGCTTCCAGTGGCCAGAAGCTCTCAAGATACTTATGAAACAAGTTGTCACCTCTGGGCACCTCACCAAAACTTTCTTCACATTTTTGCCGGTGGGCTTCATTTCTCACTGAATTTGTGTTGAATAATCTCCCCAACACTGGGATAAGTCCTGAATGAATCTGGTAGAATTCCGAATAAAATTAGATCATGGTGACAATTCTTCCTAGTCCAGCTGCATCAGATGCTGAACCTGCTCACGTTTACCATATCCCGGTATTTCCCTGACTTAACAACGACCATTTGGATACGGCATCAGCTCACAAAGGCCAAGTCACCTGACTCAGTTTTCTAAGAAATAAATGCTTATCATAATCTGTGCCCTACTCATATAACTGAGTTGTTAGGAAACATGAATATAAAAAGGTGTTTCTCACATATGAAGTATTTTCCATGTACATTTTCAATGTATTGTAACGTTGCCTTCCCTTCTCCCAGGTGCAATTCTTCTTGATCTTGATAAAGAGCACAACAATGAGATTTGGAGCATCTAGGGAACATAGGTTATCTGAAAAGTCCTAAATATATTCTGAAAAATATTAGGTATGGTAGTCGTGAGTGCCGTTTCTGAATTATTTTAGGATCTCTGCCTTTTGGGCACATGTTAAGGGTACATTTTCCATGCTCTAGTGTTTGCATGGGGCCATCTGACTAATTCTCCACAATTAATCTGATCAGAAATGCTGTGAGTCACCTCTAACCCAGGGCATTTATGGTTGATATGTGTATGAGATTTTCTAGAGCTTTCTTTCATTCTTGTAGCATGGTGGCAACTGGCCCACTTTTAATGTTAACTCTTTCACCAGGTTTGGTCCATGAATAACTACAATGAGCACGGCGCTCCTGCTTCTCCTCAAGGACATGCTGGACATGGAGTGTGAGCGGAAAATAAACCTGTATTGAAATAAACCATTGAGGTTTGGGAGGCCCTTTGTTACCTCAGCATAACCTAACCTATCCTGACTGCTAACTAGTTGATTGGAACTGCAACACATGTGGTGTGCAAAAAGGGATGCAAGACCAAACAAGTTTGGGAAACCTTGTCTAAGCAAAATTAAATAGGCTATTAGGCTGCTTCAGATTCATTAATGTTTGTGAAACCTTAAAAGTCTCTTGTAAATTAAAGCATCCCGAGTAGAAGATGCTCTATTTGAGGATCATTGCAAAGGGATTACATACCAAGGAATGCATGCCATCTTTCCAGCAGCTCACCTGCCTTTGTCCTCATTAGCTGCGTGAGAACAGTCTTCCTCCTTCCCTGATGACACTGGCCTGTAGCATGGAGCTGCTGTCCCTGCAACTCCATGTTCTGTGTGAACCATTTGTCTGAAGACGGCTGTGACCTCATTCTCTTCTTGAATGTTAGTGAATTTCAAAGCAAGTGTATAATATTTTGCACATGGAAGAGAGAGTGGTGCTATTCTCTAGAAGGTGATACGTCTTTAAAAAGGTAGACTTTGACATTTTTCTGGCTCACTAATTTTTTTCTTTTTCTGATTAAAAAATATATTCCGTTTATGAGAAAAAATATATTACCATACATGCTACAAATAGAAGCCAATAGAGCAAAGAAAGTAACTGCTGCTAAAAGCTGGCTAATTGAAATGTAATTTATTAGTTTCAAACATAAGTCACTCTACACACACACACACACACACACACACACACACAATTGCACATACACAGAATTTTGGCCTCACAACCCTTTCCAAGGTTACATTTATGCATTTTTGTCTGGCAAAATATTTTTGCTGCACTTGAGAAACTGGAAATCTATTGCACTGAAAACTAAAGGTGGCCACTCACACACAAAGTCAGAAACTATGTTTTTTTCCATGATGATTTTTTGATGCCGGATGACTGTATAGATGCCAACCTAACAAAGAATTCTGTCAATGGTGTGCTGTATTGGGAGATGGTAATCAGAACTTTTATTCTCAAATGTTACTCTGTTGCAAATCGAGGCCATTCTATTTCAAGGGACTCTAGTTTCTCTTTTCAAAGTCAACCTGCATTTCTGGAGCTAACTTGGTCTGAAAAGTAACCAGTTAGGTGAAGAACCAGTGTTTCTAAGTCTTAGGCTTCAGGTGGCTGGGATAAAAGTAAATCCCAAGCTGTTAGAAGAAAAAAAGGAGGGGGAGGATGAGGGACAAAAAGTAAAAGAAAGAAAAAATAAAACGAATAGGAAGGAAGGCAAGCAGGCAGGCAGGGAGGGAGACAGGGAGGAAAGAAATCCTGTTCAAGCTCTCATTTACTTTCTGAATTGACACAGGAGCCGCTCAGAGCTTATCAGATAATACACACATTTAGAAATCCGTCTGCACGTGCCTATGTTCCTACAGCCCATTCTGCCTAGCTAAAACAACATCCTTTTTTTTTCCCCGAAAAATCTGTTTCCTTCTTACATAGTCCAAATGTTAGAATGTGGTTTGAATTCTTTTTTGAACATTAATTTAAACAGTATGGGAATAGATCAGCCCTTATAAGTCTAAATAAAACTTCCTTTGACATATATAATATGGTGTGCTTATTTGGAGGCTAATGGAGTTGGAAAGAAAAAGTGGGAAAGAGTTAAATACAGAAAAGAGTTAGCTTCATGGGAGTTTTTTCTTAGAAAAATTTAATTGCTGCTTATTTTTTTCCATCCAACCTATTTACCAGAAATTTACAGCAAAGCTTTGAGCTGGTTTTCATACCAGCATTTCCAATGTTCGAATACTTTGACCTGAACAGAAAAAGGCAAATGACACAGTGCCACTTAGTGGAAAGGGGAAAAAAATCATTGTGGATGAGGAAGAAAGTCAAGAGGCATCCAAATTGTTGCCTGGAATTATAGATACAAGTCATGTCTGACATTCAGATGCTATGCCTTTTGATGGCTCTCAATCACATTAGATTTTCACTGCTACAATTGTAAGTAAATTGTGTCACCACCCCCCCCCCACCACCACAAACATTTCCAAAAAGAGCATGGAGGAATCCACTTGACACTGGTAGCATAGAAACATTATAAACTCTATTTGCTCAAGGAGAGAAACTTTAGTGACGTTTTAAGGGGAGATAGTCTCATACATAGACAGAACCATGTAATTTTTTTGTAGCTATATGAATTATAATCAGACACTTCTCATTCTGTGCTCCACAGAGAGGCTTTCTTCTCTGCATTAAGGTAAAAGTCACATTCTTAGAAAAGCTAGTGGATGATTCACTTGCAGAGATTTTCAGGACCTTGAGATAGCAGTCCTGGTCTAGGAACACATCTTTCCCCTGGAGTCAGGGGCCAGGATCACCAATTTAGAACAAGCTGAATCTTTGTTCCCACTAACAATTAAGGTCACTCTCCAAAGTGAAGCTTTTTGTAACTATTGTTGCATTGTCCTTGGGGGTGAATTTTATAATGCCTTTCTGGTATCTCTCAGTGCACCTATTAAGTGCAATCATCTACCAGGCTATCAACTAGCCTGCCATTATTCTGAAATTCTGTACAATTCACAGCATGCATCGACAAAAGCACTGACTCTATTTATGTATATATAACTTGACACACCCTGTAAAGAGCATCGAGGCGCTCTTTCCCTCTCCCACTCCCTCCTGTTCTCTGTTGGAGTTGGAACTTATTTATCCAGCTCTGAAGTGCTCTGAAAGTCTGCTGCCTCCCACTATCTCTCAGATGCCCAACACTCTTATAAAAATGCTACCTTTGGTTACCAGATTTTATCCTGACGCATTGCTCCATCCCCAGCGCACATACTTAAACCCTCACCTAAGCTCAGAGCAGGATATATTCAAAAGTCTTTGTCTTCCGTTGGGCCATGTTATGATCTTTTCAGGAGAGGTGGTGCTGAATACAAATGGAAGCACTCATGGTTTTACAAAAAAATATTTGAGGCATCCCAGACAGCACTAGGGGAGTCAGCAAGGAATTAAAGATGAACAGCATTCACAGCTCTTAATCAGAAGCTCTTTCTACAAGAAAAAAAGAGAAATTAAAAAAAAATGTTCCTGCATTACCTACAGTGTTGTTAATGTAACTTTCTATTTACATAATATGCAAAAAGGGCTGTCTGCAAACTGCAGTAATCTATATGGAATGAGGACAAAAGATACTGATTTCTCTAAAATGTTCTTGTTAAGGAATAATCAAGAAGTTAGAACCTCTAATCTTGCAGTCAAAGCAGAAGTTTGGGGGATTTTTTTCCCATTTTGCTCATATATATATATTCACATGCACAGACGAGTTCAGACAGATTTACAGATATCAAATATATCGTCTTTAACATTCAGAAACTAAATTAAACTTCAAAGAAAAAGTTAAAGTTCCCAGTGAAGGAAACATTTATTCACTTTTGCTTTAGCCTTGAGCACTTCCAGCAAATTTGCTCTGAGATATCTAAGAAGAAGTTGAAGGGGTTTGTGTGTGTGTTCCCAAATGTGTAGGTAAGGTGTCGCTGGGAAAGGGAGGAGAGGGGAGGGAGGAAGAGAAGCTAGATGAGACTAGACTGGAAAGGAATGGAACAGAGGGAAGGAAGGTGAAGAGATGAGGGGAGGAGAGAGGGAAGGGGAAGGAGGGCAGGAGGAAAAGATTTATAGATGCCCCTTTCTCTCTAGACTCCTGAACTTCCCAGTCTTTTAATCAGTGTAAGGTATATTTTACCATGAGTTAAAACACAGCCAAAGGAAATTTTCTAAGAAGAAAATTCCAAGAGCAAGACTATCTAAGAAAATGTCCAATTGCTTGTTGATTCTGTCTTCCATCTCCAGATGATAAGAAACAAAATTCTGGTTGATCTCAATGGCCGGGGGATAACACAGAGAGAAAACCATCTCTAGGGCAACACAACACCAAACCAGCCGGGGATAAGTAGATGAAAAATCAGCCCCTGGAAATTGCATTTGCAGACAGCCAGCTCGTACACACCACCACTGGGACCACTTTGTAAGCTGCTGTATTCTATACCAGCATGAACTTCCCAGAGCAGGGAGAGCAGAATTCAATGGGCTGACAGTCCTGATAAGCCATTGAATGCCTTATTGAGTTTGCGTCCTTAAAGCCCAAAAGTATGTCAAACTCATGTATAAAAATGTAAATCAACAAAGAATTTCAGACTGACAAATGCATATTTTAGGACTAGAATTGCTATTAGATCTTCAGGTGGAGTCCCTCATGTACACCAACTAATCCACCCGTTGACCAATTTTACTCTGAAATACAATGGAAGCTTAAAAAATTCACATTAGCCTGACATTATCATTCAATTTTTCCATAGTGAAATGACAGAAACATAGATCTCTAGATCCAAAGACCCAGGTTTAAATCCCAGATCTAGTTTGGACTAGCTCTGTGTCCTTGCTCACCTATTAAATCACTCTTCACCTCTATCTCCATAAAATAAGACTTAATCCTACACACCTCACAGAGCCTCATGGGGGTCATGTAAAGAGTCTTCCTTGGTCACGAGCAGCGCTTCTGCCAGAGCTTTCTGAGATTTCTTTAGGTGGGAGTCTGATACCGGTAGTGACAACTCTGACAATTGTCCATTTCAAAGCTTTTTGAACCACATATGGTGGTGAAAGTGTGGGGTCTCTCAAGGAAGCTCTTGTAAAGGCTCTGGAGAAAATCCAGATCTCCTTCCAGCATAAAATGGGACTTTACCTGTGGAATCTCTTTGGGAAGCTGTGTGTCGGTGTTCTACACTGCTCAGTTCTCATAGTGAAACACCCTATCTACCACCAACGGGTTCGGTTTCTAAAGCTTAGTGCTTCTCTCCATCAGCCTTGCAGGGCTTTAAAATGATCTCTCTCTCTCTCTCTCTCTACAGGTTCACTCCTTAGCACTTAGCACATATTTCATTTGATGTTGCTGAAAATCCTGCATGAGAGGTTGTATAATATTTTATCATCTCCATTGTACAGATGAGGAAACAGAGGCTTAAAAAGCCTGTTTGTCCAAGATCACCCAATGAGTGACAAGAGAGGCCCTAATTAATGGGTCAACTCTAAAGCCTATGGTTTGATTCACTTATCATGATACTTAGGTCATTTTCAATTTTTCCCCTATCAAAAACTTTACCAGAAGGAAAAAAAAAATCCTTTTGGAAAAAAGAATACAAGGGAAAAATAACATACTGTGTGAATAAAGCAAATTAAAGAATATATGTATAATAAAATATTTTTAATTTTGTGTGTATATATGTGTAAGGGGCCAGAAAGAGAAAGAGAATAATTTGAAGATGATCTGGAGGAATGGATATATATCAAACTTAAATGGTGGCATAAGATATTATAGGAATGACATTTAAATTTGTATTCTTTCTTATTTTTTAAATAAGAATGTTCTATTTTGCTTTACAAAGAAGAAAAAAGCATGCATTACACAACACTTCTGACATTTTCCTAAATTCTGTGTGCAGATGAGTGTAAACCAAGGGACAGTTATTTATTTGAACATCACAGTATTTGCTCTTCATTCTTCCCCACTGACTTCATGTTAAGTCCTCAGCTTCTACCAAGGTCATTACGAGAAGGAGCCACATGGGAAGACCCTCTGCTTTCCCTAGAGTGTTTGTCAGGACATTATTTATCATGTCATTTTCTAACCTGTTAGGTCTCATACATTCATTAGAACTCAGTGCCAGGAAAAGCTGTTTCCCCTAAGAAGTAATATGCCTTCTTCTTTCTTATACATACAGAAGAGAGGTTTTCTTTATGCACAAATTTCAGCAAGCTCATGAAGATTTGCTCCTTCATTAGAACTGCATTGTTCTTTATGCCCAATGTAATCATTTCCATCTCCCTGTTAGGTCTGGTTTCATCTTTCTTTGCTTTTCTTGCTCTTCCTAGTTATATATTATATATTATCATTTCCTGCACATTATGTTTGAAAAGAAGCTCTCTATAAAGTACTTAGTGGTAAAATACGAAGGCCGGTACACATTTAGAAGGTGGGACAATGGAACTGTCTAAAGGAAAAAAAAAGACTTCCCATATAAATTTTAAGAAAAAATAAACAAAAACATGTTCTCTCACCTTTCTGATAGCCATATATAGAAAAATATAAATAATTGGGAAACTATGTCCAACATGATAAACTTGGTATGAAAACTGATGGAGAATCATGGGAGTTGTGTATTTGCATGTGTTACAATCAACTGGTTCAGTTACTCAATTACGTTTTTGAAATTAACATTGAAATGACAGCCAAAAGATATTCTGGCCATAGGTAAGAATTAATGGTCAGCTTCTGGGAGAGGCTTAAGGCAGGAATGCTAGAATTAAACCAATGAATTATTGAGGACAATTTTCAGAAAAGCACTGAACAAGCCTTCTCAAGATGGATTGGGAAGATTAAAAGAGTTGAACAAATTCCAGAGAGATATGGTCTTCAAAGAAGATGGAGATGTGTTCTGTCCTATGAAGAGAGGCAAAGTGCATAACACAAGAGGCAGACAAAAAAATTTGCATGTATCTGGTGAGTGCCACCAGGAGTCAGGCTCTGTGCTCTGTGCTGGGGTATTGCAGGAACCAGACTTGAGTCATGAGGAAGGACCCATGGTAAAAGTGGATAGATGGGTGCAGACATCATGTCTGGCACCGAGGCTATGGGGGAAAAACAAAGGGGCCTCTGAGATATGCAGGCTACTGGAGCAAGACTTGAAAAGGGACTGGATTCTGATAAGTTATCTTAACTTTCTTGTTTGGGTTGGGGGATCATGAAAGATTTTTATCATCTGATGTGGGGCAGTAACATGAAAGGTCAAAATGAAGGAGAAGCCATTGTGTCATCTGGACATGAGGTCACTTGACAGCACAACCTTAGAATTATACTGACTCAGGGTTCTTCTGGCTTGGGAGGATTTCTTCACACCCCTTCTTTTATCACTTCATCCACACACCACAAATCTGCCATTCCATGAGGGTCAAATCCAAGAACTACATGGTACTTGCGTCAGATTTTTTGTGTGTGTGTCTTGTGTCACATCCCCTTGTCCCAACTCTTAGTCTGTGCAGCTTTGGCGGGCAGCTGACCGCCTCCAGCTGCCACCCCAGCATCTCTCTGCTTTTCTTCACCTGAAGCCAGGGAAGTGTGCTCATGAGGCTCTCAGATGGTTCCTGGACGTGAGGGAGTTAACACTCTAGGAACATCCCTCAACCAATGAAGAATGGGTGCTGGTGGATATTTTTCCAGGCTCCTGGTCTTTAGAGGGACAGTTTTAGGACTTTGTATGTTCCCCATCTGGATTGAACCCCAGTGGCTTACAGCAATTATGAGCTCAGAAATGTATGGTTCATTACTTTTGCTAGTATCCCAACTTACCCTCCCTGTTCCCTCATTCCTGCTTCCTGTGATCACTTCCCAGATGAATGTGATCCATCTTCCAACTCTTTGATTAGCCTCTAATTTTGAAGGAAACTAAACTAAGATGGAGCTCAAGGTGGTTCTTTAGATCTTTTCCTGCTACTTCATACTGCCCTGACTTTGGCTCTCATTTGTTAATGGTGAATTCTGTTTTAGTTCCGAGAACACCAAAATCACCTCCAGTTGTTAGAGAAGCTCCCGGGCCAGAATTCTGACCTAAAGGAATTCTGACCTCAGTTGAGCTCTGAACAATAACAACCTCCTTCCACTCAACCACAGCACAGCTACAAAACTTTCAATTGTTGGCTGTTACCTTTAAGAACTTATATTAAGTCTAATAAATGACAAAATTAACAATTGCTTTATTCAGAGATGTTAATGCTTAAAATTGTAGGTGACAAGTAAAGTGTAACTTTCAAAGTGTCATTGGAGTTGGGGGTATTTTACTTTATATTGGGAGGTGAGTTTTGTCTTGCTCCTCCAAATAACTACATTCTAAGGAAGGCCTTTCAGAGGCATGGTGTATCTCTTAAACGGAACAAAAGCTAATGTACTGATATCAAGAAGGGACTCTTTTAACATTTACTAATTGGGTTCTTGTTTACATTTCTGTTCTCAACTCCAATAAGATAATTATTTGAACCAAATTGCCCTTGCTTCATTAGACTTATAAGGAACCATCAATTATCAATAAGATGTTTGAATGTCTAAGGTAAAATAAAATCATTATAATGATAGCTGACGAGTTAGGATAATTTTTTCATGTGACAATCAATATCCCCCAAATTATCTTCTAAAGCATTGACCTCTATTGCCCTTGGGGCATGGTGGCTACCCCAAAAATCAAACAAGAAATTGACAATGTTAAGCTCATGAACTTCTAAAAAGATGCTGGAATTCCAAGGATAACAGGTAATAGTTTTTAGAAAATTAGCACTCTTTAGTAGCAAGAGCTTGTATCTTTCAAACATCAGATTCGAAGACCCTGCCCCAAAGTAGAGTTACATATGACCAAAGTAAATTATTGCCACTTGCCCAAACTCCACAGTGATCACAAAGGCTGACCAGAGAAGGAAGAGAAGTCAGAAATGAAGCAAAATGTATTAAATACCTGGGGACTTTCTGAAAAGGGGGCACTGTATTCATTCTCACTCTCATTCTCGGATGACAATGTGGAGAACTGGCCATCCTTGAAGACTGGATGCAATTGTGCATATCTGCGGAGGCCAGGGAGGACAGAATCTGAACGCTGGGTTGAGAAGCCACCCCCTATGACTTAATGCCTCATGTATCACTGGAACTTCGATGGCAACCAGAGAAGATGAGGACAGGAGGAGAAAAATGCAAAATTGAGTGGCTTTAAATCTGAATTGACTGATTCACCATTTTTTAGTGTGGGGAGATTTCTCTGAAAAGTTTCTATTACTACTTCATCTTATAAAATGAGAAAATCTAGCAAACACAAGGCACTACTTCGGGCCTGGAAGTTTTCCTCCGGACTATTATCTGTCCTCCTAAACAGGTTTCTCCAGTTTGCCTCAATCCCTACCACTCCTTAGTGTCTTACACCTGAATCACTTCATTCATTTAAATTACTAGCCTGAAGGTATTTAAGTGCCTATCTTTAAGTTTAGAGGGAAAATAATTTCTGAGAGGGTATATGTTTATCTGCAGAATAGGAATCCTATTTATCAGGTTAATTATGCCAATGAAGTTACCACTTCATTCCCATCAAATTCAGAGGCTGTTCTACCTAAGTCTCTTTTTCTCATAAGAAGGTTGGACTTAGACCCCATGAGACTGGGAGAATAGAAGCCTTAGTACCCTATTAGATATAAGTGGACATATAATTATATATATATATATATATAATATATACATATACACACACACACATATATCTCTATATATGTATGTTTATGTATGTGTATGTCTGTGTCTGTGTACATTAATTAGCTCTTCTAATACCATGCAAGCTTGACAGTATCTTCCTGTAGCAAAGCTTAGTTGGAGAAGACCTAACTCCAAAGTTACAATTATGAAAACAAAACTGGTTTCTTCTTAATTTTGTAGATACCAGGTTTGCATACAGCATTAGCCATTTTCCTGTACATTTCCATTAGTAATGTCTTTGCTGATTAGTTTTTTCTAAATTAGCATGTTTATCCATTAGCATATCAATATTGCTGCCAACTATCCTCTTAATTTTTAGTTTTCTTGTTGCAACAAAAAAATTTTTTTTGCCAATAAAAGCAGGCATTTCATAAAGCCTTAATTAACTCCAACACAATTCCTTTTGCTTCTTTAATAATAGTGTGTAATATTTACTAAGATTACAGATTTTGCCTTATTCAAAACCACCACTCACTAGAATAAGCAAAATCTTCACATTTTCGGGTTTGACATTAACAAAATCTCCTCTTGTCAAGAGCTTCCCTGATTTCTGGAATGCTTTGGAAATACTGTAAATTTTCAAGATAAACATCAATGAAACTTCAAGGACAAGGATTCCATAAATGTGAGACTTTTTCTAAGTGATAATTGAAATAAAGTGGATTTTCAGCGACCATGTAAAAGGAAAAAGATGATCATCCAGACTTGAATTCTCCTGGCAAAGTTTCTTTATTCATATTATCTCACCACAAATAACAGAATTTGGCTGACTCACAGCTTTGATGTGTACAGTTATACAAGTTAAAGTCACCTACCGAGAACGAGTAACAATATGTCTAACAAAATACTCAGGAAGCAAATTAAAGTATACAGTCTGATCAAGACTCCTGTCTACACTGTTATTCCAGGTAAGTTCTTTCCACTAACATAATTAAATATCTGCAGTAATTTTTTTTTTCTGCTGAGTCTGAGGAGACTGTCAAAGTTATGCTTACCCAATTCTAAGCATTGTCTTATTAAGGTAAGTGCTAGTAATTATAAATCTTTATGTTTAATTGTAAGGCTTTTTTCACACCTTTCTAGTGATTAAGAAGGAAAAATGAGGAAAACATTGATGATGCTGATGGGTGCATATCGCATACTATTTATGGGGGTGTAAATTGTCACTGTCTTTCTGGAGGGCAATTTGACAGTATCTCTCAAATGAGAATCCCCTTTCACCTACAAGTTCCACTTGTGAGAATTATTCCTAAGGAAATAATTGGGGAAGAAGGCAATGATGGATTTGCACAAACAACGTTTGTGATAGTGAGGAAATGAAAAGCAGTCTTAATACCCATCAGTAGAAAACTGGTTGAAATAAATTATGAAAATCCAAAAAATGTAATTCTAGGAAGCCATAAAAATGGACTGGAGGACTTCCGGGAAGATGGCGGCATGAGCACGGTGGCAGAAATCTCCTCCCAACACTATCTTTATCTACGAAAATACAGCAAATACAACTATTCCTAAAAGAGACCAGAATACACAGGAAAGCGCACAGCGTACAGCTACACCCAAGAGGACTCAGCACCCCAAGAGGAGGGTAAGATAACGGAGCCGCTACCCAGCGGGACCCGAGCACTCACCCACCCCAGCGCACTGGCAGGAGGAGAGGAGTCAGAGCTGGGAGGGAGTGGAAGTACACCCCGCGAAATAACCAGCCCTGGTGATCTGCATGGGGAGCGCTGATACACATAGCGCAGTATAGCGGAGACTGGAGAGACAGAGGGGCAGGATGAGAGCCGGGAACACACCAGGGTGCTTGCACCCGGCTCCCGGGAAGGAAAAAAAGAAAAGAAAAGCGCACGCTGTCTTCAGCGGTCTTAAAGAGACAGGAGCCCAGTGGAGGAGCCTGATCGCCCCGGCACACTCAGCCCAGCAGGCTGGGAGTCCTGGGGAGTTTCAGACCCCTTAGCTGGCAACTGGGAAAGGGTGGCCATACTTAGACTTCTCACAGAGATCAACAGCCTCCCATTCGTTCCCAGAGCTATAAAGGGCCCTGCAGAACAGCACAGCCATGGCTGCGGAATAGTGGGAAAACAGTGCCACCTACAGCATCCCCACAGAATCTACTCACGGTGGGCGTTCTGTTTGTTTGGTTGGTTTTTTCCTTTTTCTCTTCTTTCTTTTTTCTTTCTTTTTTTTCTTTCTTTCTTTCTTTTTTTTTTCTTTTTAAAGTCTTAAGGAGCCCAGCTGACATAGGTGGCAACTACCAGCGACCACTTCTATAACCATGAAAAGACAGAGGAATATAGTCCAGACTAAAATCAACCAGACAACCCCAGAGAGGGAGCCTGAAGGGATGGAAATGCAAAGTCTTCCTGAAAAAGAATTCAGAATAAAAGTCATAACCATGCTGATGGATCTACAGAGAAATGTGCAAGAGCTGAGGAAGGAAGTGAACGAAGTGAGGAAAGACAATGCAGAAATCAGACAAGCGATTGATGGGCTTAACAGCAGACTGGAAGAGATGTAAGAGACTGTTAATGGAACAGAAATCAGAGAACAGGAATACAGAGAAGGTGAGGCAGAGAGAGATAAAAGAATTTCTAGCAATGAAAGAATATCAAGAGAATTGTGTGACCAATCCAAACGGAACAATATTCGCATTATAGGAGTACCAGAGGAAGAAGAGAGAGAAAAAGGGATAGAAGGTGTCTTTGAAGAAATAATTGCTGAAAACATTCCGTCGCTGGGGAAGGAAATAGTCTCACAGTCCACGGAAGCCCACAGATCATCCAACACAAGGGACCCAAGGAAAACAACACCGAGACATATAATAATTAAGATGGCAAAGATCAAAGATAAAGACAGAGTATTAAAGGCGGCTAGAGAGAGAAAAAAGAACACCTTCAAAGGAAAACCCATCAGACTATCATGAGACTTCTCAACAGAAACCTTACACACCAGAAGAGAATGGCATGGTATTTAACGTAATGAAACAGAAGGGGCTCAAACCAAGAATATTGTATCCAGCACGATTATCCTTTAAGTATGACGAAGGGATTAAACAATTTCTAGACAAGTGAAAGTTGAGAGAGTTTGCCTCTCATAAACCACTACTACAGGATATCTTAAACGGACTGCTCTAGAGGGAAGGACCCTGAAGGCTAAAAAGATGTCACCAGAGAAAATAAAACCATAGCAAAGAAAGCAGACCATCCAAATAATAACTAAAGGCAAAGATTAAAACACCTAGTATATAAAGAATGGAGGAGGAAGAATAAGAAGGGAGAGAAATAAAGAAACATCAGGCAGTGTTTACAATAACTTAAAAAGAAAGTTAAGTTAGATTGTCAGATAGTAAAGAAACAACCCTTGAACCTTTGGTAACCATGAATCTAAAGCCAGAAATGGCAATAAGTACATATCTATCGATAATCACCCTTAATGTAAATGGACTGAATTCACCAATCAAAAGACACAGAGTAACAGAATGGATAAAAAAGCAAGACCCATCTATATGCTGCTTACAAGAGACTCACCTCAAACTCAAAGATATACACAGACTAAAAGTGAAGGGATGGAAAAAGATATTTCATGCAAACAACAAAGAAAAAAAACAGGTGTTGCAGTACTTGTATCAGACAAAATAGACTTCAAAACGAAGAGTGTAGCAAAAGACAAAGAAGGACATTACATAATGACAAAGGGGTCAGTCCAACAAGAAGATACAACCATTATAAATATATATGCACCCAACACAGGAGCGCCAGGATATGTGAAACAAATACTAACAGAATTAAAGAAGGAAATAGACAGCAATGCATTCATTTTAGGAGACTTCAACACACCACTCACTCCAAAGGACAGATCAACCAGACAGAGAATAAGTAAAGACACAGAGGCACTGAACAACACACTAGAACAGATGGACCTAACAGACATCTACAGAACTCTACACCCAAAAGCAACAGGATACACATTCTTCTCAAGTGCACATGGAACA
The DNA here is from genome assembly GCA_032199065.1 of Smutsia gigantea. Lineage (NCBI taxonomy): Eukaryota > Metazoa > Chordata > Mammalia > Pholidota > Manidae > Smutsia > Smutsia gigantea. The sequence continues at coordinate 55,685 of JAVSCE010022260.1, read as the reverse complement.
TTTTCCAGAATAGACCACATACTAGGCCACAAAAAGAACCTCAGTAAATTCAAAAATATTGAAATTCTACCAACCAACTTCTCAGATCACAAAGGTATATAACTAGAAATAAATTGAACAAAGAAAACAAAAAGGCTCACAAATACATGGAGACTTAACAACATTCTCCTAATTAATCAATGGGTTAACGACCAAATCAAAACAGAAATCAAAGAATATATGGAGTCTAATGAAAACAACAACACAAAGGCACAACTTCTGTGGGACGCAGCAAAGGCAGTTCTAAGAGGAAAGTGTATTGCAATCCAGGAAGAACATTCCCAAATGAATAGTCTAAAGACACAATTACTGAAATTGGAAAAAGAGGAACAAATGAGGCCCAATGTCACCAGAAAGAGGGACATAACAAAGATCAGAGAAGAAATAAATAAAATTGAGAAGAATAAAACAATAGGAAAGATCAATGAAACCAAGAGCTGGTTCTTTGAAAAAATAAACAAAATAGATAAACCCCTAGCCAGACTCATTAAGAGAAAAAGAGAATCTACACACATAAACAGATTCAGAAATGAGAAAGGAAAAATAACGATGGACCCCACAGAAATACAAAGAATTATAAGGGAATATTGTGAGAATCTATACGCTAACAAGCTGGAAAACCTAGAAGAAATGGACAACTTCTTAGAAAAATACAACCTCCCAAGACTGACCAAGAAAGGAACAGGAAAACTAAACAAACCAATCACCAGCAACGAAATTGAATCGGTAATCAAAAAACTACCTAAGAACAAAACCCCCGGACCAGATGGATTCACCTCTGAATTCTACCAGACATAGAAGAAATAACACCCATTCTTCTTAAAGTTTTCCAAAAAATAGAAGAGGAGGGAATACTTCCAAACTCATTCTACGAAGCCAGCATCACTCTAATACCAAAACCAGGCAAACACCTCACCAAAAAAGAAAATTACACACCAATATCCCTGATGAACGTAGATGCAAAAATACTCAACAAAATATTAGACAACCGAATTCAAAAATACATTAAGAGGATCATACACCATGATCAAGTGGGATTCATCCCAGGGATGCAAGGATGGTACAACATTCAAAAATCCATCAACATCATCCACCACATCAACAAAAAGAAGAACAAAAACCACACGATCATCTCCATAGATGCTGAAAAAGCATTTGACAACATTCAGCATCCACTCATGATTAAAACTCTCAACAAAATGGGTATAGATGGCCAGTACCTCAATATCATGAAGGCCATATATAACAAACCCACAGCTAACATCATACTTAACGGCGAGAAGCTGAAAGCTTTTCATCTGAGATCGGGAACAAGACAGGGATGCCCACTCTCTCCACTGTTATTCAACTGTTATAGTACTGGAGGTCCTAGCCACAGCAATCAGACAAAACAAAGACATACAAGGCATCCAGATTGGTAAAGTAGAAGTCAAATTGTCACTATTTGCAGATGACATGATACTGTACATAAAAAACCCTAAGGACTCCACTCCAAAACTACTAGAACTAATATCTGAATTCAGCAAAGTTGCAGGATACAAAATTAACACACAGAAATCTGTTGCTTTCCTATACGCTAACGATGAACTAACAGAAAGAGAAATCAGAAAAGCAATTCCTTTCACAATTGCATCAAAAAGAATAAAATACCTAGGAATAAACCTAGCGAAGGAGGTGAAAGACCTGTACTCTGAAAACTACAAGACACTCCTAAGAGAAATTAAAGAGGACACTAACAAATGGAAATGTATCCCCTGCTCTTGGCTAGGAAGAATAAATATTGTGAAAATGGCCATACTACCAAAAGCAATCTACAGATTCAACGCAATCCCTATCAAACTACCAACAGCTTTCTTCAATGAACTGGAACAAATAATTCTAAAATTCATATGGAACCACAAAAGACCCCGAATAGCCAAAGCAATCCTGAGAAGGAGGAATAAAACAGGGGGAATTACGCTCCCTGACTTCAAGCTCCACTCAAAAGCCACAGTAATCAAGACAATTTGATATTGGCACAAAAACAGACCCACACACCAGTGGAACAGAATAGAAAATCCAAACATTAACCCAAACATATACAGTCAATCAATATTTGATAAAGGAGCCTTGGATATACAATGGGGAGATTACAGCCTCTTCAGCAGCAGGTGTTGGAAAAACTGGACAGCTACATGTAAGGGAATGAAACTGAACTACTGTCTAGCCCCATACACAAAGGTAAACTCAAGGTGGATCAAAGACCTGAATGTAAGTCATGAAACCATAAAACTCTTAGAAAAAAACATAGGCAAAAATCTCTTGGACATAAACATGAGCAACTTCTTCATGAACATATCTCCCCGGGCAAGGGAAACAAAAGCAAAAATGAACAAGTGGGACTATATCAAGCTGAAAAGCTTCTGTACAGCAAAGGACACCATCAGTAGAACAAAAAGACATCCTGCAGTATGGGAGAATATATTCATAAATGACGTATCTGATAAAGGGTTGACATCCAAAGTATATAAAGAACTCATTTACCTCAACAAACAAAAAGCAAATAATCCAGTTAAGAAATGGGCAGAGGACATGAATAGACACTTCTCTAAAGAAGAAATTCAGATGGCCAACAGGCACATGAAAAGATGCTCCACATCGCTAATCATCAGAGAAATGCCAATTAAAACCACAATGAGATATCACCTCACACCAGTGAGGATGGCCAAAATCCAAAACACAAACAACAACAAATGTTGGCGAGGATGTGGAGAAAAGGGAACCCTCCTATACTGCTGGTGGGACTGCAAATTAGTTCAACCATTGTGGAAAGCAGTATGGCGGTTCCTCAAAAAACTCAAAATAGAAATACCATTTGACCCAGGAATTCCACTCCTAGGAATTTACCCTAAGAATGCAGCAGCACAGTTTGAAAAAGACATATGCACCCCTATGTTTATCGCAGCACTATTTACAATAGCCAAGAAATGGAAGCAACCTAAGTGTCCATCAGCAGATGAACGGATAAAGAAGAGGTGGTACATATACACAATGGAATATTATTCAGCCATAAGAAGAAAACAAATCCTACCATTTGCAACAACATGGATGGAGCTAGAGGGTATTATGCTCAGTGAAATAAGCCAAGCCGAAAAAGACAAGTATCAAATGATTTCACTCATATGTGGAGTATAAGAACAAAGAAAAAAACCTAAAGGAACAAAACAGCAGCAGATTTACAGAACCCAAGAATGGACTAACAGTTACCAAAAGGAAAGGGACTGGGGAGGATGGGTGGGAAGGGAGGGATAAGAGGGAAAAAGGGGCATTACGATTAGCAGACGTAATACTGGGGGGGCACGGGGAGGGCTGTACAACTCAGAGAAGACAAGTAGTGATTCTATAGCATCTCACTACGCTGATGGACAGTGACTGTAATGGGGTTGGTGGGGGTTACCTGATGAAGGGGCAATTTAATAACCATAATAGTGCACATGTAATTGTAGATTAATGATACCAAAATAAATTATATTAAAAAATGGACTGGAGGGACTTCCGGGAAGATGGCGTTGTGAGCAGGGCGGCAGAAATCTCCTCCCAACACTATATTTATCTAAGAAAACACAGAAAATACATCTGTTCCTAAAAGAGAGACGAGAATACACAGGAAAGCGCACAGCGTGCAGCTACACCCGAGAGGACTCGGCACCCCAAGAGGCGGGTAAGATACGGAGCCGCGACCCGGCGGGACCCGAGCCCTCCCCCACCCCAGCGCACCGGTGGGAGGAGAGGATTCAGAGCCGGGAGGGAGTGGAAGTGCACCCCGCGAAGTAGCCAGCCCCGGTGATCTGCGCGGGGAGCGCTGACCCACATTGCGCAGTGCAGCGGAGATTGGAGAGACAGAGGGGCAGGATCTGAGCGGGGAACGCGCCAGGGTGCTTGCAGCCGGCTCCCAGGAAGGAAAAAAAAAAAGTGCGCTTTCTTCAGCGGTCTTAAAGAGACAGGAGCCCAGCAGAGGAGCCGGATCGCCCCAGCACACTCAGCCCAGCAGGCTGGGAGTCCTGGGGAGTTTCAGACGCCTTAGCTGGCGCCTGAGGAAGCGTAGCCATACTTACACTTCTGAGATCAACAGCCTCCTATTCGTTCCCACCCCTGCCAGAGCGATAAAGGGCCCTGCGGAGCGGCACAGTCACAGCTGTGGAATAGTGGGGCAATAGCGCCACCTAGAGCATTCCCACAGAATCTACGTCCGGTGGGCATTTTTTTTTGTTTTTTTTGTTTTTTTTGTTTTGTTTTGTTTTTTCTTTTCTTTCTTTTTTTCTTTTTTTCTTTCTTTCTTTTTTCTTTTTTTTCTTCTCTTTTTAAAGTCTTAAAGAGCCCAGCTGACATACGTGGCAACTATCAGTGACCAATTATACAGCCATGAAAAGACAGAGGAATATGGTTCAGACCAAAATCAACCAGACAACCCCAGAGAGGGAGTCTGAAGGGATGGAAATGCACAGCCTCCCTGAAAAAGAATTTAGAATAAAAGTCATAACCATGCTGATGGACCTACAGAGAAATGTGCAAGAGCTGAGGGAGGAAGTGAGGGAACTGAGGAAAGACAATACAGAAATCAGACAAGCGATCGACGGGCTTAACAGCAGAATGGATGAGATGCGAGAGACTGTTAATGGAATAGAAAACAGAGAACAGGAGTACAGAGCAGCTGAGGCAGAGAGAGATAAAAGGATTTCTAGGAATGAAAGAATATTAAGAGAACTGTGTGACCAATCCAAACGGAACAATATTCGCATTATAGGAGTACCAGAGGAAGAAGACAGAGAAAAAGGGATAGAAAGTGTCTTTGAAGAAATAATTGCTGAAAACTTTCCCTCGCTGGGGAAGGAAGTAGTCTCGCAGTCCACCGAAGCTCATAGATCTCCCAACACAAGGGACCCAAGGAAGACAACACCAAGACACATAATAATTAAGATGGCAAAGATCAAAGATAAAGACAGGGTATTAAAGGCAGCTAGAGAGAGAAAAAAGATCACCTACAAAGGAAAACCCATCAGACTATCATCAGACTTCTCAACAGAAACCTTACAGGCCAGAAGAGAATGGCATGATATATTTAACGTTATGAAACAGAAGGGCCTCGAACCAAGAATATTGTATCCAGCACGATTATCATTTAAATATGATGGAGGGATTAAACAATTTCCAGATAAACGAAAGTTGAGAGAGTTTGCCTCTCATAAACCACCACTACAGGATATCTTAAATGGACTGCTCTAGATGGAAGCACACCTAAGGCTAAAAAGATGTCACCAGAGAAAATAAAATCATAGCAAAGAAAGCAGACCATCCAAATACTAACTAAAGGCAAAGAATAAAACACCTATTATAGAAAGAATGGAGGAGGAGGAATAAGAAGGGAGAGAAATAAAGAAACATCAGGCAGTGTTTACAATAACTTAACAAGAAAGTTAAGTTAGATTGTTAGATAGTAAAGAAGCATCCCTTGAACCCTTGGTAACCACGAATCTAAAGCCAGCAATGGCAATAAGTACATACCTATCAATAATCACCCTAAATGTAAATGGACTGAATGCACCAATCAAAAGACACAGAGTAACAGAATGGATAAAAAAGCAAGACCCATCTATATGCTGCCTACAAGAAACTCACCTCAAATCCAAAGATATACACAGACTAAAAGTGAAGGGATGGAAAAAGATATTTCATGCAAACAACAAAGAGAAAAAAGCAGGTGTTGCAGTACTTGTATCAGACAAAATAGACTTCAAAACGAAGAAAGTAGCAAAAGATAAAGAAGGACATTACATAATGATAAAGGGGTCAGTCCAACAAGAAGATATAACCATTATAAATATATATGCACCCAACACAGGAGCGCCAGCATATGTGAGACAAATACTAACAGAATTAAAGGAGGAAATAGACAGCAATGCATTCATCTTAGGAGACTTCAACACACCACTCACTCCAGAGGACAGATCAACCAGACAGAAAATAAGTAAAGACACAGAGGCACTGAACAACACACTAGAACAGATGGACCTAACAGACATCTACAGAACTCTACACCCAAAAGCAACAGGATACACATTCTTCTCAAGTGCACATGGAACATTTTCCAGAATAGACCACATACTAGGCCACAAAAAGAACCTCAGTAATTTCAAAAATATTGAAATCCTACCAACCAACTTCTCAGATCACCAAGGTATAAAACTAGAAATAAATTTTAGAAAGAAATCAAAAAGGCTCACAAATACATGGAGACTTAACAACACTCTCCTAATTAATCAATGGGTTAACGACCAAATCAAAACAGAAATCAAAGAATATATGGAGACTAATGACAACAACAACACAAAGCCACAACTTCTGTGGGACGCAGCAAAGGCAGTTCTAAGAGGAAAGTATATTGCAATCCAGGCCTATTTAAAGAAGGAAGAACATTCCCAAATGAGTAGTCTAAAGACACAATTACTGAAATTGGAAAAAGAAGAACAAATGAGGCCCAAAGTCACCAGAAGGAGGGACATAATAAAGATTAGAGAAGAAATAAATAAAATTGAGAAGAATAAAACAATAGAAAAAATCAATAAAACCAAGAGCTGGTTCTTTGAAAAAATAAACAAAATAGATAAACCCCTAGCCAGACTCATTAAGAGAAAAAGAGAATCTACACACATAAACACAATCAGAAATGAGAAAGGAAAAATCACGACGGACCCCACAGAAATACAAAGAATCATAAGAGAATATTATGAGAATCTATATGCTAACAAGCTGGAAAACATAGAAGAAATGGACAACTTCTTAGAAAAATACAACCTTCCAAGACTGACCAAGCAAGAAACAGAAAAACTAAACAGACCAATCACCAGCAACGAAATTGAATCAGTAATCAAAAAACTACCCAAGAACAAAACCCCTAGGCCTGATGGATTCACCTCTGAATTCTACCAGACATATAGAGAAGAAATAACAGACATTCTCCTTAAAGTTTTCCAAAAAATAGAGGAGGAGGGAATTCTTCCAAACTCATTCTATTAAGCCAGCATCACTCTAATACCAAAACCGGGCAAACACCTCACCAAAAAAGAAAATTACACACCAATATCCCTGATGAACGTAGATGCAAAGATACTCAACAAAATATTAGCAAACCGAATTCAAAAATACATCAAGAGGATCATACACCATGATCAAGTGGGATTCATCCCAGGGATGCAAGGATGGTACAACATTCGAAAATCCATCAACATCATCCACCACATCAACAAAAAGAAGAACAAAAACCACATGATCATCTCCATAGATGCTGAAAAAGCATTTGACAAAATTCAGCATCCATTCCTGATTAAATCTCTCAACAAAATGGGTATAGACGGCAAGTACCTCAACATCATAAAGGCTATATATGACAAACCCACAGCTAACATCATACTTAACGGCGAGACGCTGAAAGCTTTTCATCTAAGATCGGGAACAAGACAGGGATGCCCACTCTCTCCACTGTTATTCAACATAGTACTGGAGGTCCTAGCCACAGCAATCAGACAAAACAAAGACATACAAGGCATCCAGATTGGTAAAGAAGAAGTCAAATTGTCACTATTTGCAGATGACATGATACTGTACATAAAAAACCCTAAAGATTCCATTCCAAAACTACTAGAACTAATATCTGAATTCAGCAAAGTTGCAGGATACAAAATTAACACACAGAAATCTGTTGCTTTCCTATACACTAATGATGAACTAACAGAAAGAGAAATCAGAAAAACAATTCCATTCACAATTGCATCAAAAAGAATAAAATACCTAGGAATAAACCTAACGAAGGAAGTGAAAGACCTGTACTCTGAAAACTACAAGACACTCCTAAGAGAAATTAAAGAGGACACTAACAAATGGAAATGCATCCCATGCTCTTGGCTAGGAAGAATAAATATTGTCAAAATGGCTATACTACCTAAAGCAATCTACAGATTCAATGCAATCCCTATCAAACTACCAACAGCTTTCTTCAATGAACTGGAACAAATAATTCTAAAATTCATATGGAACCACAAAAGACCCCGAATAGCCAAATCAATCCTGAGAAGGAGGAATAAAACAGGGGGAATTACACTCCCTGACTTCAAGCTCTACTACAAAGCCACAGTAATCAAGACAATTTGGTATTGGCACAAAAACAGACCCACAGACCAGTGGAACAGAATAGAAAATCCAAACATTAACCCAAACATATACAGTCAATTAATATTTGATAAAAGTGCCTTGGATATACAATGGGGAGATGACAGCCTCTTCAGCAGCTGGTGTTGGAAAAACTGGACAGCTACATGTAAGAGAATGAAACTGGACTACTGTCTAGCCCCATACACAAAGGTAAACTCAAGGTGGATCAAAGACTTGAATGTAAGTCATGAAACCATAAAACTCTTAGAAAAAAACATAGGCAAAAATCTCTTGGACATAAACATGAGCGACTTCTTCATGAACATATCTCCCTGGGCAAGGGAAACAAAAGCAAAAATGAACAAGTGGGACTATATCAAGCTGAAAAGCTTCTGTACAGCAAAGGACACCATCAGTAGAACAAAAAGACATCCTACAGTATGGGAGAATATATTCATAAAACGTATCTGATAAAGGGTTGACATCCAAAATATATAAAGAACTCATGCACCTTAACAAACAGAAAGCAAATAATCCAATTAAGAAATGGGCAGAGGACATGAATAGACACTTCTCCAAAGAAGAAATTCAGATGGCCAACAGGCACATGAAAAGATGCTCCACATCGCTAATCATCAGAGAAATGCAGATTAAAACCACAATGAGATATCACCTCACACCAGTGAGGATGGCCAACATACAAAACACAAACAACTACAAATGTTGGCGAGGATGTGGAGAAAAGGGAACCCTCCTACACTGCTGGTGGGACTGCAAATTAGTTCAACCATTGTGGAAAGCAGTATGGAGGTTCCTCAAAAAACTCAAAATAGAAATACCATTTGACCCAGGAATCCCACTCCTAGGAATTTACCCTAAGAATGCAGCAGCCCAATTTGAAAAGGACAGATGCACCCCTATGTTTATTGCAGCACTATTTACAATAGCCAAGAAATGGAAGCAACCTAAGTGTCCATCAGTAGATGAATGGATAAAGAAGATGTGGTACATATACACAATGGAATATTATTCAGCCATAAGAAGAAAACAAATCCTACCATTTGCAACAACATGGATGGAGCTAGAGAGTATTATGCTGAGTGAAATAAGCCAAGCCGAAAAAGACAAGTATCAAATGATTTCACTCATATGTGGAGTATAAGGACAAAGAAAAAATGCTGAAGGAACAAAACAGCAGCAGAGTCACAGAACCCAAGAACGGACTAATAGTTACCAAAGGGAAAGGGACTGGGGAAAATGGGCGGGAAGAGAGGGATAAGAGGGAAAAAGGGGCATTACGATTAGCAGATGTAGTGTTGGGGGGGCACGGGGTGGGCAGTACAACTCAGAGAAGACAAGTAGTGATTCTATAGCATCTCACTACGCTGATGGACAGTGACTGTAATGGGGTTGGTGGGGGGGACCTGATGAAGGGGTAGTTTAATAATCGTAATATTGCACATGTAATTGTAAATTAATGATAATAAAATAAATTATATTTAAAAATTTTTAGCTTTTGTAATTTCTCATTCTAAATAAATGCTTGTATGTCTGCCTAATTTTATATTAATAATTTGGCATTATTTCTTTTAAAGATAACTCTTAAAATTATAAGTGTCAGGCTTCCCCAAACCTGGATCTGCTATCTGCTATTTTATTTTGTTCATCTAGATTCCTCAAGGAAGAGTAAATCTTTGGGGCCATATTAAACCCATGGGAAGAGATAAAGGACTGAGCATTGGTGCAGTGCAGGGTGAGTGAATGGATAAAAATGGAGAAAAAAGGAAGTTAATGGGTTGAACACGCACATGATTAATTTAAAATTGGTAGTGAATAGAGAGAAGGGAAACATGGGAAGAAGAATGGAAATGGAGACATAAAGGAAGAGAAATGGGACAGCAAGTCTACTTAGCTTAGTAGAAAGAACACAGAATTTGGAATCAGAAAGCAAGTTATTAATCTTTCCTTGCTGTTGGTATGACCTTGATCAGTTCACTTACTGCCCCTGGGCTTCCTGCTTCCTCCTTTGTAAAATAGAATATTTACCCTGTGGGTTTTCAGGATTAAAAACAACTACATCAGCCCGCAGCCCCCAGCCCCCAGCAGCGTAGCCCAGCTATTAGCACTGTTGTCGACCCAATCAAACATTGCAGAGGGAGGGAGGGAGGTACAGCAAAGTGCAGAATTACAGATCTGGAAGAAAGCCAGAGAGACAAAAGCGAAGAGAAAACAAGGCCAGGCATTGTCTACATATGAACAGAAATGTCCGGAAAACAAAAGCATAGAAAGTGAATCGGATTAAACAAGGCAGAAGAATGATTTGGGATATATAAGAAGGAGGACCGAGAAAATGATTCTTGCTAATCTAACTCCTAGGTAATGGGAAGAGAATTAAAACAGAAGCCTCTCTGATGGAAGTGGCAAAGGTGATGCAGAAAGAATGAGCAAAATACCTTACAGGGTTCTTGGATTAAGAAGTTCGAATTTGGTAATGCCAACAGGTGTGTGGTTGTTTGGCCAGAAGGGTGATTGTCAGTGCATCTGTACTGATGAGGCTGCTGAACTGCCCGCTCCAGCTCCCGGACACATACTGGGACTGTCTGTGGATGCAGGTTGCAAGAGAAACCCAGAGGCTCCATTCAGGTAATGAAGATTCTGGCTTACCATGGAATTTTGCAATGAAATACAGGAATCAGCAAATAAAAATTTCAGTTTGGGTCTGGTCAATTTTCATTTTTACTGAAGTTGGTGGGACTGTATGAAATAATAATAGACCTAAAGTAGTGAAAAAGAAAAAAGTTCATTATAGAAAAACAGCACATTACCTTTAAGGATAAAAGCATGTACTCTGAGTGTCTTCTGTTTTATGGAAAGTGAAGGCTGAAGTGTCAATTTCTCGTCTATAAATTAGAACCTACATATTTACATGTTACATTTCCTAAGGGATGGTAAGCAGAATTCCTTTAAAATCTGTCTTGCTCACAATGGTGAAATTATTCAAATTCTGAAATTTCAGGTCATAGTTGACTCTCTGGGCCACCTCTGCTGCTTAAACTAGGGTCCAGGAAGGATGTATATATACTAAAAAAGGGGTAGGGGTGAGAAGTGGTGCAAGTGTGGCCACAACAGAGACCTGAGGAGAACCGAGGGCTAAAGCAGAGTATTACTCAGTAAAGTGACAAAGACTCTCTCCTTGACCAAACTTTTGTCAGGCTCGTCTAAGCCCTCTGTTCCATTAGGCTTCAACTCCCACCCCAGTCTTTGCTGGGCCTGAATAGCCCAGTTTTAGTAAGAACCTGCTAAGTCAGTTTAGAGAGAATCTCCCATCCTTAATATATGATCACCCTGGTCTGTCTCCAGCCGAATCCTGTCAGGTCAGTTAAGCAAGAATTCCTCCTATCCTTGATGTCTTCTTTTAGTAATTTTCCATCCACCTACCTTCTCAACAGTCTCCTTGGCTATGAATCGCCACTTGTTATTATTATACTCAGAAGTGAGCCCAGTTCTATACTGTGGTCTCTTTTCCTCTACTGCAATAGTTCCTGAGTTAAATCTGTTTTTACCACTTTACTGTCTGGCTCTGGTTTTCTTGAACAAGTATAAGATTGTGACTGGAAACCATCCTTCTGGGCTGGTAACCACTGGGTTGGCAAGCAGACTTCTGTGTTAGGCACTGAGTACACTCTTACCTGAATAATTTTAGTGACATTCATATTTGCCACTTACATACAATTAAAAACCTCAAAGGCTTTCACATATTTTATTTTTCCCTTACAGCGACCCTTGTGACATAGGCAGGGATCTTATGGATAACGAAACTGAGGCTCAGAGCGGTTGCCCATCTTGATGAGGGTCTCAGCAAGTGATAGCAGGACTAGAATTTAGGTTTTCAGAATCCTCACACCATGCTTTGAGTTACAGTTAGAATTTAACACTTAAAAGACAACTAGAAAATACATTTGGGATGTCCTAGCAGAAAGTGAATTGTTAGGAAGATGAAAAATTTGCTGACCCTTATGCAGGACATGAAAAGAATGACGTATTGAACCACTGACATGTCTTAGGCATTGGAATGAATCATTATTTCATGGATATCCTTGAACAATTTACTTTTTCCACATAGATAATTAGAGTTTCAGTATACTTAAATTATAACAGAAGGTACTTAGACACATCAAGAACAAATCTTGGCTGTAAAGCTGATTACAGGCTTAATGTGTGGCATCTCCATCATTCAGTAAACTCATTGACGTAGCCATGATTCTCAGACACTGGATAAAATGCAAGAGGGAAAACAATAGACAAGACTCAGTCCTTGCCATCTGAAGCTTTTGGCTAGTTTGTACAGAAGAAATGGTGTCAGTCATTTAGTTCCAGAACAGGGAGACAGGCGTTCTAAGTGTGTGAGTCGACTGTACTGATTAAAAGCAGCCCTTGGTCTGCTTCACATGTACCTGTGTATGGAAGGAGGCTGGGCCAGCTGTTCTCTGAAGCTCTTTTCAGTTCTTTTCTTTCACTGAATCACAAATCCTGTTTTCACAAGGGCTGCTGTTTCCATTGCTATGGAAATAATGGTGATGTATATCACAAAGTCAAATATTATGACATGACTACAGGACTCAAGAGAAGGAAAGGATGAGCTGTAAAGGGGCACAGTTTCCCTCTGAGCCAAATACCTTTGCTAATGAGCAAGTATGTTAACAAAAAAAATATGAAAAACATATGAGAAGGCAACCGGCTGGGAGAATGGGATATGTGAGTGAGGTTCTTCAACAGATGTGCCTTGGTGAGCTCAGTAGATAAATCTTACACCTTCCATTGGAACATTTCTCAAGCCAAAACGCTGCTCCCTGGACAATCCAACAGCTGCAGTCTCCTGTTTTGATGTAGGAAGTGGCCACTAGGTCTCTTCCTAGGGAGAGAAGGGGATTAAGTTACCTTTGCCCCCCGGGCCATCTCCTCTCCAGGTGGGAGTTGCTGCCTAACTTTAGGAGCTGCTGAGTTGACATCGTGATAAATGCTGATGTGATGAGAAAGACCACCCTCGTGGATGCATTTGCAGATGCACCCTCCTTGGCCTGGGTCCTCTGTGGACGGCTCTATCCTGGCTTGTCCCCTGTGAGAGGGTTTCAGTCCCTTTCATGGAAGTGCCCCTCCCCTGTGTCTGCAGAGAAATTCCTGTGTGGCTTAACTTTCCATCCAAGCTAGGGTCTTAGGAGGCCCTGGAGGATGAACTCCCAGGTCAGCAGCAGAGGTTTTGCGGTGACGCAGCAGCCACTCGTCGGAGCAGGGCTGGCTGTGCACTTGAGTGTCCCCCGCCCTCTGGCCTGGTCTTCAAGGATGTCATGGTGAAAGCAAAGGAGACTTTGTTTAGTCTGCGCCGCAGCCTTGAATAGGCCATAAAAACTCCCCAGGCTGTGACCAACTAGACTTGGAACGCAGACATCCGCTCGTCACTTATGCACCTTCTTTGTCACTTCATATTTTGCGTGTTGTGTCTCTCTCCACCCTGGTGGCCTGTAAACACATACACACCCGCCATCTGGAAGTGACTGTGCTGATGCTCTGTTCTCCAAAGCCCTGTGCACGAGCTGATGAAATAATGGGATGTGTGCTGTTCTTACCTTTAGGGGATGCGATTAAGCATGGACATTTGGAATTCAAGAAAGAAGGTGAAACATTTCTAAGATAAAACCCCTCTCCTGAACCCCACTCCCTGCCCTTCAATGCTAGTGGCTTCCATGTCTTCATTAGGATTTGAAGGACTTCAACACAAGGCCTTGATTAGAAACATCTTGATTCTTAATAGTTTCTTGAAAAAACAAAAACAAAAACCTCAATACCTGAGCATTAAAAAATGTGCTTTATATAAAGGGGACTGAAAGAGTTCCCTTTGTACAAGTCCTTCTTTAGCTTAGTTAATCTAGAGCAATATTTAAAAAAAATTTTCACCATGGGAAGAAGAAGGAAGAGGATGAGGTTAAAGAAGAGGAGGAGGGGAGGGAGGAGAGGCATATATATAATGGAGAAGATGGAGAAGGAAAAGAAAAGGGAGAAAAAAAAAAGTTTGCCGCTGAGCTGTGAATTTGGCTGGAAAGCCAAGGCCCAACTTGGAGCAGAGTTTTATGGCTGAGTTATAAACTCAGAAAATAGGGCTTTATAATGGAAATGTTGACAGACTCTCTACTATAACTGGGCTAGCGGATGCCCGCTGTAATGTACTGTGTAATTTATAGGAGTCACCTGTTAAGCCATCTGGGAAAGAAAATTTCCCTTCTTTTAAAATGTTAATAACTTGATTAACCTTTTGAACTTCATCATTATTCCAAATGGAGTCCGTGCGAGCCAGTTGCTGCTAGACGGCCAGTTTATGTTTGCAGATAAAATTTGGGGTGAAAAAAAAATCCACACCGAGTGGCTTTCTTATTCTTTCCCTGTGTAAAATGAGTTGTTAGGGGAGATGCTGCACCTTAATGGTTTGGTTTCTGCAAACCAAAACTGCCCACAAGTTGAACAAGCCTCAGGGTCTGTTTGACAAGAATCCGTACGGGCGCTTATCTTCTCTCTCCACTGCCCTCCGCTATTGGTCTATCAGTCAAGAAACCAGGAACTGAGATCCTTCCTGCCCTCAGGGAAAATAGATATTGTTCACTCTGGGAATCTTACTCTATAACTTTTTAATGGATTGCTAAATGGCTTCTACGTATGGTTTTATGACTTCCACACATGTAGAGTTGAAGGTCCCCATACATGACTCCCCTGTTTTCCTATATTCCTCCTTTCATTTTTAGTATTGCTTTTATTCCTTATCAAAACATTCTTATAGAATCTATTTTCAACATTCATTCCCTAAAGGACCAGCTCCCAGGCTGGTCTCCAACACCTTGCCTCTGTAATTCTCAGGCATGGGGATTTTTGACTCTTATGGAATAAATCTCACTGGACAGCTCTAATAGGGTTAGAATTCCCTCAGACAGCAATGAGGCACTCTAATGAATGCTAGGTCTATTATTTGTTGTAGGAAGACTTAATATTTTTTGAAGATGAAATTGCTTAGTTGGATTTTCTGACTTGAGAATGCCATTTCAAACACAGGTCAAGGCCCTCTTACCTATTTTTTTCTTGATTAATTTCTGTGGGCTATTTTATTGTTAATCTGGGATACAAATGTTTTTGTGTGAAGGATACATCATTGTTTACAGCATATGGTATTACCATGGGCTCTTCATTGCTTAAATCAGGAAAACCTTTTCTGCATTAAAGTAGTTGTACCCAAAGTTTTTCAATTAGAAATGATTACCTTAATGAATATAAGACAGCACCACAATTTCCTCTGACCCTTTTATCTAAGAGACAGTGCTTACTGAAAGACAAACTGCCCAAGAAGATAGTTGTCTGATGGGAGAGTAAATATATAGAATCCTCCTGTACCTTCTGGTAATTTCATCTCCATTGCATTCTTAATTAAGGCAACCAGTCATTCTGGTTTCCTGAAATACTCCTGGTTTTAGCACTGCAATGTCCTGCATCTCAGGAAACCCTTCAGTTGTAGGCAAACAAGGACGACAGTTGGCCATCCTATTCTTACTGAGTAATTTCTTATTCTCCTTCATTACTTGATTGTAATAGCACAAGAAGAAATCAAATTGTATGAGACTTAGTACAAGGAACTACTTTCTAATGACAGAGTATTCATAAACGATTGGGCTTCCTTGAAAGACTCAGTTCTCTATCACTGGGAATGTTCCCGTAGAAGTAGAATGATTTATCTGCAAGGAGTTTGTTGGGGAGGATTCCTATTTTGGTATAAATATTGGACTTCATGATCTCTAAGTGTCCTTCCAAATCTAAATTAAAAAAAATTCTAGATCATTTCAAAAGACAGAAACATGACAGCTGTAGGTGGACATCAGGAATCTTAAATTCTGGTGTCTTTATATGCTTGTGTAGGTTTTGCATTTTTATGTTAACCTGGATTCTAATCTTGCCTGGAGCTCTGCTGATGGGTGTGTATATGCTAGTCTATTTTGTAACACAGTATATTCTAATGACCTCTTCTGTAATTTTCAAACACTCCCCTCTTGGTGGGTTGAAACCTGGGCTCTTCATTGGAATATGATGCTCATTAATGCCTTGACTATTTCTCCACTGGAACCATGATTCCTGCTGGCAGTTTGATGTCATCCACCCTTCACACACTCTGACACTCATATACATTTCACAGATGTGTCAGGAGAGGCCTCAAGATGTTGAGAGGAAAAGTTTGCCAAGGCTACAGCAAGAGTGTGTGGCACAGCCAAGAATTAAAAGTCAAAAGTCTGGCTTTGAGTCCTTTTTTCTAATGACTAGACACCACTCCCTCACTGGAACATATTTGATTTTAATGCCTTAAAGGGACACAGCTGGCTGGTTTATAAAACTGAGAAATAGTCTTCTGCTGGAGAAGCACACCTTCCCTGCCAATATCTTGAGGAAGCTTTGACCTTCCTTAGTAGATACAGCCTCTTTCTTCCCCGTCCTTTCTTTCCATAACTCTTCCTGCCCAAATCCATCCTGAATTCTCTAGATGGAAGTTTATTCTGATACTAGTTGTTTAAGAGCAACAGAAATTTCTGAAGTACATAAAAGTGTTTACAAGTACATAGAATTATACAGGATCTAGATTGGAGGTGATTCTTAGGTGTTCATGTTTCCTTGGTGTCTCTGTGGAGATCTCAGAGAAAAGCTAGAAAGAAAATGGTTTTATTCTAAGCTGAGCTTGCCTCCTTGAGTTGTCAGAGAAATCTCTTGCTTTACCAAATCCAAATCTCCCTGAACTCAATCCTTTTCCTTTTTTGCTTTGTCACCATTTGTCCTCCCACCCAGATGGTCAGGTCCTCTTTGATGTTGTTGTAAGTTCTTTCATTTGTTCATTAAGCACTTCTTGAGCAGCTGCTACGTTCTGTAGATCATGCTGGCTTGGGAAAGTAAAATAAGCCACGTCCCTGTTGTGTCCTTGAAGAGCTCACTTGGTATATGGTGGTGGTGTGAAAGAGAGAAAAACCTCTCCAAAGAGTAACAATAATATAATTTGGTAAGTGTTCAAAGCTGTACACTGAAAGGCTTTTCAACTTTTCTAGAACAGGCAGAGAAACAGCTGTTTGCCCATTAATATGATGTGATCATTTAACATGTTTGCCCTGATGATATGAATTTATGTAGTAGATGAGAACATCTGCCCTTTCATCAGCCAGATCATCTGAAACACTTGTATTGGACTGCATCAGTATTGGCTTTCTTTAGACCTGCTTTCTGAGCTTTGCTTTGGTGTGATGCCATGAGATCAGCTTTTAGAACATTAAAAAAAAATCCCTATGAAACTGATCAATGTACTTATTGTAAGAAGGTATTTAAAAAAATACTTTACATACTGTTTTCTCTACCAGGACCTATGGGAGACTTTTTCCCAGGCTCAGGATTATAAATAGTTACATATTTTTGGAAAATTGATTTCTTTTTATCTTATGGAGATTGTGACCTTCTGTCTGATTGTGTTTTCCTTTTCAACCCCTGATATCCAATACTTAAATCCAGTGTTTTTCAATTTTTTAGGCCACACCAAAAACACATTTTACATCTTGACCTGGTGTGAGCATGTGTATGCATAATTAAATTGCATGCACATAATTAAAAATAAAATTTTACAAAGCAATATTAATTTCTATTACAATGCCCTATATTTTTAATTCTCTTCTCTTCTGTTCCATCCCATCCCATTCCATTCCATTCCAATTTGTTAAAAAATTCTGGTTACAACTCACTAAATTGATTTAATAACTCTTTCGTGAGTTGTGACCCACAACTTGAGAAACACTGATTCAGTCCTTTCCTTGAACACTTTCTATTACAGAAAACCTAATACTTCCCAAGGAAGCCGATTTTATCGCTGGAGAATTTGGAGTTCCTCCTTCAACTGAGCTTAAACTTGCCTACTATCCCCCAGTTCTCTTTCAGTTTCATGCGGAATAGTCCAGTCCTTCTCATTCCTGACCACCCTTCCAATATTTGGAGGAAATGTGTGCCCCTGACAACTCCTCATCCATTTATATTTGGCTGTGGCTCCAGCAAAGAGGTTTGGTGGCCAGATGTCGATAGCTGAAGAAAAGTGTTAGGCCAGGGTAATTAGAAGTGTTCCCTGAAGCATTTGAGTAATTTGAAAGAAAGTGTTGCTTTTTACAAATGTGCTCAATTTAATGGAACAGTTGCCCCAATTCCCTACTTTACTTCAGCTGTGGAAAACCTGGCCCAGCTTCTGCTACATATTGATTTTGCTCAAAGGTGGCAAGTGACAACACAGCCATTACATAAATGACATGAGAAAACAGCCTTCTTCCCCTAAGGTATTTAGCACACTCCACAGATGGTGACGACCTAATTCAGTCCAAAGAAGAAACAAGTGAAATCATTCACTCAATTACTTTCACTGGGGAGAGGCAATGTGGTTCTCTTCGCTCTCCCTGAAGAAAAAAAATCCCTTCCTGAAACTGCCATGCACAGGCAATTTCATTACAACAGTTTCAGTCACCTCTTGTTTTCTTAAACTTGTATTATTGAAAGATCAGTCTTCTGTTTATGGTTACATTGCCAAGTATCCAAAGCAGAATTCTATCCTTCATTCAGAGTTAATCGAACTGAAATGGACATGGCATTACCAAGGCCCACAGCCCTATGAGATCAGAAGAATTACTCAATCTGTACTATTTAGGATAGAGGCTTTTGAAAGAATTTAGGATAAATTGACCAAGGTTGCTTACCTCATAATACAGAGATCAAAATGCAGTTCAGAAAGGCTTTATTATAATTACATGCTGTAATGGTAAAGATTAGAATGTTTTATGGCTGGATAGTAGGACTTGCTTAAGTGATGGATAAGCCCACCAATGAGAGGTGATCAAGGGTTATTCATGTTGTTCTTGATTCCTGTATACAAAAGTAAAGAGCAAATATGTGTCCTTGAAGGGAAGTCTTGGGGAGAATGATTCCTTAAATTGATGGAAAATTCCATGAAATACGTTTTTATTGATAGGAACATCCTTGTCTGACACAATCCCTTTGGTAGATTCCTTAGAACTTTGAAGCTCAAGAATAAAACTAATGCAGATGAACTAAGTTAAGAACTAGCCTACATTTTCTATTTTCATAGGATTTCAATTTTGAGATAGTTTTTGATATTTTCAGTTGGCTTTGTTTTAAGGTGGTTTGATCCAAGAAAACATACTGAAAGAGCAATCACCCCATAAACAATCTTCCCTTTTCTTAGAAGTTCTCTGGTTCTCTTTCCCATTCCTAGTTTGCATCATATTTTACAGTTTTAGTCTATTCTTGGCTAAGATATCTTATACTTAATTTCTTTATTAATTTGAATTTAGGCATTTCAACTTGCAGCTCTTGTGAGGAGTAACCACCTAGAGACTTTCTGTAGTCTCAGCTAAGATCTAAATCTTTTGACAACAGAAGGCCAGAGAAGGGGGAAAAGGTGAAAGAAGAATCAAAATACTTCCTATGATATCATTCATCAGAAGGGAATGGTGTTTCTGGAACTGGCAGAGGATAACTTTCTTAGAAGGGGAGATAACAGCTGTTTGAACATGGAAGTTACTCTAAACTGATAGGACAAATAACATGAAGGACAAAGCCACATGGTGATTTAGGAAAGATAATATTATTAGCTTCCTGTGCAGTTACTAGCTTCTTTCATTCCATTTTTCCCTCTTGCTTTGAATTGTTGGAAAAAAAAAACAAGATTTGGACAAGCTCATGGGGGTGGAGGTTGCAGGATGCTAGCCCGAAGGCTGAAAATATCCTGCAAATGGATTTTGTTTTGCACA
Source organism: Smutsia gigantea (assembly GCA_032199065.1). Taxonomy (NCBI): domain Eukaryota; kingdom Metazoa; phylum Chordata; class Mammalia; order Pholidota; family Manidae; genus Smutsia; species Smutsia gigantea. The sequence goes on along the minus strand of JAVSCE010022260.1, from coordinate 35,595 downwards.
CATGATGTTAAAAAATAAAAATACTCATGATTAATACTTTTAGAAAAATAGGAATAGAGGGGAACTTTCTCAACTTGATAAAGAGTATGTACAAAAACCTACAACTAGTGTTATACATAAGGGCAAAAGACTGAATGCTTTGCTCTTCAGATGAGGAACAAAGCAAGGATGTCCACTCTTACCATTGTTAATAGACAGACCACTGGGAATCCTGGCTAGTACAGTAGGCAAGAAAAGGAAATGAAAGGTGGGAAGGGAAGAAATAAGACTGTTCCTGTTTGCAGATGATACAGTGCTCTATGTAGAAAATCCAAAGGAATCTACTAAAAAACCTCCCAGAACTAAGTTTAGAAAGTAATCGGATACAAGAGAAACATATAAAAATCAATTGTGTTTTGATACAGTAGCAGTGAATATGTGGACACTGAAATTAAAAGTATAATACCTCTTACAATTGCTGAAAAAATAAGTGTTAATCCAACAAACCATGAACAGGAATTTAGACTGAAAAGTATAAAACACTGATGAAAAATACAAGAAGATCTAAATAAATGAAAACATATTGTGCATGGGTTGGAAAACCTAACATAACTAAAGATATCAGTTTTCTCTAAATTGACCTAAAGTTTTAATGCAATTCAAAATCCCAACATGATTTTTTGAAGACTAGGAAAGATTATTGTAAAATTTTGTGGAAAGGCAATGGGACCATAATGGTTTATATTCTTTAAAAAAAAGAATACAGTGGAAGGATTCAGTCTACCCAATGTCAAGATTTATTATATAGCTATAGTAATCAAGACTGTGTTCAATTAGCAGTGGGATAGACACATTGATAAACAGAGTAAGATATAACCCAGAAATAGACCCACATAAATATTCCCAACTGGAATTCCCGATTTTTGCAAAAGTATGAAAGCAAATGATGCTGGAGCAAGTAGACATCCAGACACACAAAAATGAATCCCTTCTTAAGTATTAAATTTATACAAAAATTAACATGACTTAAATATAAGATATAATCCTATAATACTCTTAGAAACAATATAGAAGAAAATTGCTGGAAACTAGAGCTATATGAAAAAGATCTTAGACTTGACAACAAAACAAGGTCCAATAAAAAGTAAATTAGATAAATTGGACTTAAAATAAAAAAAACTTATGCTCTGTGAAAGACTGTAAGAGAATGAAAGGTAAGTTAAAGACTGGCTGAAAATATTTTCCAACTCCATTTCTAACAAAGAATTAGTATCTAGAATATATAGAGAAATCTCATAACAGTAACAAAACAAAACAAAAAACAATCCAATTGGAAAATGAGCAAAAAGAAATAGACATTTGCCAAAGAGGATATACAGATATCAAAGAAGCACATTGAAAGATGCCCACCATCATTAGCCATTAGAGGAATGCAAATGGAAAATAATGAGATATCACTGCACACCTGTCAGAATGGCTAAAATAAAAAAGTAGTGATACCAAATGCTGATGAGATACAGAGAAACTGCATCACTCATATATTGCATTTGAGAATATAACATGGTACAGTCATTCTGGAAAAGAGTTTGGCAGTTTCCTAAAAATTTAAACCAACTGCAATAATGAAATATGGCTCAACAATTGCACTCCTGGGCATTTACCCCAGAGAAATGAAAACTGATCATACAGAAACCTGTACATGAATGTTCATAGCAGTTTTATTTTTAATAGTCAAAATTTTGAAACAAATCAGGTATCTTTAAATGAGTGTATGTTAAACAAATGGTGGTATATCTATACCATGGAATACAAGACAGAAATAAAAGGAACAAAATATTAATAAATGCAACAACCTGCATGAATCTCCAGAGAATAATCCAGAGTGAAAAACACTAATCCTAAAAGCTTATACACTGTGATTCTGTTTGTATAAAAATTGTAAAATGACACAATTATAGAAATGGAGAGTGGATTAAGGGTTGTCAGGGATTCAGGAGAGGATCTAGGAGCAGGAAGTGGTTGTGACTGTAACATAGGGACAAGAGGAATCCTTGTGGGGATGCAAGTGTTTTGTATCCTGATTCTATCAGTGTCAATATCCTTGTTGTGATGTTATACTATTATTTTTTGAGATACTACCTTTGTGGAAAATTAAGTATAGGGTACACAGGATCTTTGTTTCATTTCTTGCAACTGTATATGAATCTATAATGATCTCAAAAGAAAACTTAAAAAAAATAGCCTTTAGACAAGGTCTCTGGTTCACCACAGCCTCCACTATTTTCAATTTAATTCATTAAAGTAATCAACCCCCTCTAATTTCGATTTAATTTAAACTATTTTCAACTATTTTCAGCTTAATTTCAAACATAATAGCTTGCTTTACACAGTTTTGTTATCTGTCTGACACAGGCATGAGAGAGAGAAAAAGAGAATTGGATCTTGCTAACAAAATACACAGAAGAATTATCATCTGGTGCTTTTCTATTGGGGACAGATGAATTCTTTTCAGAAAATGGATAGGTTTTAGCCTTTGGACACATTATTCTCATACTAGTCAGAAACTCATGGTGGAGAATGGGACCATATTTGTTATATTATGCAATAAAATCTCTGCGTGACTCCTCCGTTAAATTCCTTGAGGGCAGACCATGACGTTTTTGTTTTTTATGCCCCCTTCCCCTCTCTCTTTTTCCCTCTGCCCTAGCATAAAGAGTTAACCTATCATTTAATAGGGAAGAGAACAGATTTCTAAGTTGATTAGTAGCACAATATGATCACAATACCAACCAGAAATACTCATGTTCTAGTAGCTACCTTTCTAACCTTAACTTACATGACTTCCCCCAGGTGCTTAGTGATTTATTCAACCTGAATTGCTCCAGGCTGCATATAGGTTGCTTGTGCCCATACCATTTCCTTTGTCATGTCTCTCTTCCATTGCCACAGGTCCAAATTCTATTGATTTTCAACTGTCAGTCTGAAGCACCCCTCTTCCAAGAAGCCTTCCATGCGGCAAATACTATTTCACAGTTTGTATCTCTTACCACTTTCAACCTGGTAGAAGCACTGGGTTTGCCCTGTGCTACTGTAAGCTCCTTGAGGCCCAATCTTTTCTGATTCTTTTAGATCTTCCCACAGAAATGGGTTCAGTTGCTGCTCACAGCAGACCCCATAAATGTTCGTTGGAAGAGAAAAGAAAAGAAAGACATTAGAATGCCCTAGCTAAACTTTATGGAGGCTCTTAGGGTAGCTGAGTAAAAATAATAGGAAGCTAGAAAGGAAACCTGAGAATGGGTCAGAAGTAAAAGCAGGCAGAGTTAAAATGTTGCAAGGCTGATTTTAGGTGGCGTTGGTAGAGATCAGGCTGCTCACCACAGCCCGCTTCACTGTAAATCACGTAACAGACCTTGTAGAAATGCCAAGATAGTAGAAGTCTGCTTAAAACACCACTGGAGCGCCAACACGCTCGACTTGAAACAGTGTTTACTTTCTTCATTAGGAGCTAACGGGAAGCAAGTACAAGGCAGCGGGTAGCAATTACCTAATATCTTTGCAGAAAGAGAGATTTTTCAAAATGTGCTTTTCTCACTAATCCTTGAGGGGAAATGAGGTTTATTTATGGTGTCAGAAGAGAACAAGGCATTAATAGTAAAAGATTTTATATGACTTCATGTTTTTAAGAAAGTCATTTGTTTACAAATCCAACTCAATCAAACCCAAAGGTATTTAATATAGTCCAGATTGGAATGTCACATGATTTTGCACCCAAATCTCAGACTAGAGGAAGTAATTATGATAGAGTGTATATGCTGATGTAAGAAGATAGAGATTGTAAGTATTTCCTTACCATAGATGAAAATCTTAGAGTTAGATCATCCATCCTATAGTCCAAGGAAAGAATGGAATAATTAAGCATATTTCTTCCCTTTCTAGCTTTAACTAAAATTGTATGTGGGTAATGGAGCTGTCCAAAGTTACTTAAGTAATTTGTTTGATAATTCAGGATAACAGTCTTTTGACCAAGAAATATGTATGTAAATGAGGCAAACAGACTGAAATCTAGTTACGTGAAAATAATTTTGATTAGTTTTATTCTCTCATTTGCTTACCAATCCTTAAAGAGGAACTTTAGTCATTAAAAATGCTGTCTCACATTTGGACACAACTTTGTACTTTTCAAAATACATTTGTGTAGTTTATTTTGTTTGGTCATTGAACCTACAACAGTCTTGTGATTCCAGTTCAAGAGTGAACTAAGACTAAAACCAAAACAAAACTCCCAAACAAATACTGTATTAAATTTTAGAGCTGGAATGACTCTCCTGAGATTATATCTGAGAAAGCATTATCATATGTGGCCTAATGGAGCTGGTTCTGCAGTGGTTTGGTCTAGCTGCCTGATGTTAAGCTGTATGGAGCCACTCTCCTGTTTAGTAGATAAGGCATCTTGTCTAGCATCATGGAGTCTTGGCCAAGGTCACACGGCTGACACCATGACAGCAGCATACACACTGGACAGCAGGCATGGGAGCTGCTCCCAGGTTTTACTTTGCATTAGTGAAGTCTGGTTCTAGGACATCCAGACTCATTTGTGCATCACAGCTGTCTACCTGAATCCATGGAGAGATGTGATATGAAAGAAAGACCTCAAGGCAAAGAGTGATAACCTTGATTGTAAAAAAAGTGGTGAAATGTCAAGGTAAGAGGAATGCAATGCACAACAACAGGTGGCAAGGCTTTGCCTGAGAGCCAAAAGCAGTGAGCCACTGGACAATGCGTTCACCGAACAGGGGACTCAACTGAGAATTCTTGGAGTGCTTACAAAGCTACTGAAATTCATGGAGAGCAGAGACCTAGTACTGAATCTCCTAGAGAATGGCAGCACCACGAGGTTAAGTATAAGGAGGGGTGAAGAAAGGTGCGCTCTCTTGGAGACTTCTCAAGCAGTTCCTGCCTTTGAAAATGGAGCACCTTTGAAAAAGACAAGATTTCTTCAGTGAATTTTAGACTATTTTAAGAACAGAATCATCTAGTCAAAATTCAAAGTAGGATTTTCTTTCTACCAGATAACTGTAGCAAGAGTGTTGGAAGGAGTTACTTTATGTTTTGGACTAGGTGAGGCCTCTCAAGGGTCCTTTCTGAATTCCTAAACTATAGTTGGGAGTCATGTAACAGAAAGCTTTTATAGGAATTGTAGTCATCAGCATTATAGTAGGTTTCCTATTATTTCTCTATGCTGCTTATTGTTTTAATAACAATACAGTGGCAGATTATCAAGGACTATTAATTTGTACTTTGTATATATCTTGGCTTTAAGAAGATAGACCTTCGTGCCTCTCCCCTCAGGGGCCTCAGAAGTTGCTTGAAAGCTCTATGAAGGGATTATGCTTTCTTTGTCAGAGAGGAAGGGAAGCATGCTGGCAGGATGGAACTAGTGGGCAATTTGGGAAAGGAAGAAACATTTCCAAAGCCAGAAATGGGTTCAAGGCTGTGGGTTCTCAGAATGCTGCCAGAACCCAGAAGGGGAAGTTTCACAGTCTACCTGGGCAGGTTGGCCTCCAGATGGCAGAGCTCCCAGCTGGGGCAAAACCTGTGTCCCAGAATGACATGGAAGTGCAGAGCCTCCTGTCATAATGGGGACCTCCTGAGCTTGGACCTAGCATATTTACAGTGAGATGTATGGATGAAAGATGAGAGGGCCCTCTTCAATTGTGAGGGCCAGAGAAAGTCACCTGGCATCTTGGATTATCCTAGTGGCGGTGGAAGGGAGCACTAATAATAATGGAAATTGAATTTCTTGCTATTCAGTAGCATCTGGCACAGATTAAATGTGATTTCAAGAAATAAATGTGACCTCAATTCTATCATTATAATAAAAATAACAATATCTGTACAGTTCTCTAAAGTTTGCACTGTATGTTTACACCTGCTATCTCATTGTGTCCTAATAACCCTGTAAAGTGGTTAATGTCATGGTTATATCCATTTTATACATATTTCCCCAAGGTCCCCAAGCTTGTAACAGTCAAGACAGCCAATGTTGCTTGCCACTGTCAAGAGGGGACCCCTACTTCAGGTCTAAGATATTTCATTCATTCCTCTCTCTCCCACCTACAATTGAGGCAATCATTTCCCAGTCATTCCCTGAGGAACTACAACATACCAGGCACTGTGTAGGCACAAGGATTCAAGATCTAGTAAGACACATCCTCCTCAACCCCCACCCCACCCACCCTCACGAGATCTCAGCCTTGAAGAGACAAGCTCCTGGGGAGAGGGGGCCATGGTGTGGGAGCCAGGGCCGCAGCTGCCGGGAGGCCGGGGCCCAGGTGATGAGTGGACATGCCCCCAGCCTGTATTCTGGAAGTCGTGAGCAGCCATGATGGGAGTTTGACTTCCAATTCCTTTTTGAATTACAGAAGTCATTGAATGATTAACTAATAAACCAATTCAACAAATATTCTTAAGTGCCAAGCCCTGCATTGTGCTGAGGATATAGTGGTTACCACGATGGGTATGGGTCTCTCATGACATTTATATCCTGTTGAAAAGAGATAACCAATACCATGGTAGAAATAAACGTAAGAAAATTGCAATGGACTGTGATGGTGGCATGCCATGAAGAAAATAAACAGGGTCTGGGAATAGGGAGAAGGGAGCATTAAACAATGAGAGGTGTTTAAAGAAAGAAATCTCTTCTTTTAGCCCCACTTCCATTCCCTCTGTAGCACATATTTTTTTCACATCTATATTCTAAAACAGATGCAATATAGATGACTTTGTTTTTTACAAATATAGGATAGTGCTATACACACTTCTTTGTAAGCTGCCTTTCTTTAAACTTAATGATGCATCATGGATACCTTTCCATGATATACATTTGATCTAATTCATTATTTTAAATTGTGACATAATATTTTTCCATCATATGAGTGTACTTTACTTAACCCTTCTTTTATGTGTAATCATTCTAGTTTGCCTACTGTTACAAACAATGCTGTGCTGAATATTCTTATACTGAAAGCTTTACCCGTTGGTGCTTTTCTTTTTGTTGGAAAGTGTCCTCGGTCGGATTGTTGGCCCTAGAAATTCCATTCCTTTAAAAATTGTAATACATACTGGCCGACTCCTCTTCCTAAAAGTTGTGGCAGTATGTGAAAGGACATAATTCCACATGTCCTCACAGTCCTAGATGTTCTCAATTAAGAAATTTTTGCCCATTGTATCAGTGGAACAATAGAATTGCATTGTTCTTTTTATTTATGTTTACTTACTAGAGCTCATGATTCTTTTCATAGGTTTATTGGTCATTTCATTTCCTAGGGGATGAAAGGCCTGTTTTGCCCTTTTTCTGTTGCACTGTTTGCTTTTCACCAATGTAGGGGCACTCTGCTTATATTAGGGATAGTAACTCCTTATCATATGTGCTGCATGGATATCCTCCCATTTTATCATCATTTGCCTTTTGACTTTGGTTTTAGCATCATCAAATGGTTTTAAGCAGGGGAATAACCAGATCATATTTGTGTTTCTGAAAGCTCATGGGGGACTGATTGGAAGGAGCAAGATAGGCAGCAGGGCAAATGTTGGGAGTTTGTAGGCTATTGTGCTTCTCCAACAAATGAGCACGAGGGACTGAATTAATTCAGTGGTGGGGGGAAAGCAGAGGGAAAAACAGTTTGGAGGCTATTTATAAGGAACTATAATAAATGTATGTTGCTTGACTAGTTGGAAGGGGTTGCAAGGGAAATTGAGGTTGACTTTCAGGTTTCTGAGGCAGGTCAGTGGCAGTGTTGGTGGTGTTTTCTGAGAGGACACAGGGCATATGTGTGAGTAGAGGTATCTAGTTTAGGTTCAGATATGATTTTGGGGTGTCTAAGGGACATTCAAGTGGAGAGGTATAGTAAGCTGTTGAGTTTTGGGGTTCAGCCCCCAGGAGACTTGTCTGGACTAAGGAGCTGGTGAGAAGATCTAACAACACACAGTTGGTGAGTGACTACAGACATGGGAGTGAAGCAAGCTGCTCTGAGGGGATGCGGATTCTGAGGGGCACCCAGAAGTCGGAGGAGGAAGCCCGTGGGACCCACCTACAAAGAGCTCATTGAGAAAAGAAGCTAGTAATGGAGGCTCTTTCTTGCGCCGAGGCCCCGGAAGCCAGCCTACACTTACCTAGGACAGCCCTCAGCAGGCTGCTGCTTGCCCTTGGTGAGGGGGTGTCTGCAGTCTGAGAAGAGGGCTGGGATGGTAGTCACACCTCCTCGTCCTGCAGACGGTTCTCTTCCTTCTCTTTCCCCCAGGGCAGTATGGGCAGGATTCAGAGATTCTCATCAGTTCTCTTCCGCTGAAGGAGGTAGGCCTGCATCCTCACTGTGGCTGCGGCTTTGATTCTCTCTGGCTTCCAGCTAAGAAACCAACATAATCCCCTGGGTCCAGCCTCCTTCACACTCTCTGGAGGACTCCGGTCTCTTTCTGACCTCCACTGCGGAGCTCAATTTACCATATCAGTGAAAGGTGGTAGAATCTTTCACTGGCTCACTGCAGCTTAATTTATGCCAAGGAAGTGAAATGAATTCTCCTTAACGAAGTACCAGTGAATGAGCTCACCCCACATTTGGTTTTTCATTTAAAAGACCACTCTGAGATCTGGCTTGTCTTCCAAATACCAGAAAACTGGCTCTTACCCATATGGAGTTGTGTAAACTAGACTGATACGCAGCAATTTAAAAAATTACTTATACCCAGTTTTTGCCCAGTGGGATTAAAAGAGTTTCAGGTGACCCAGAAAGAGAAAACTTAAGTGTTTGTCTCACTTGATAGTGACACGGTTTACAGAAGGTCTTGCGAATGTAGACATGATCTAAGAAGCCAACGTTTATGGAAGAACAACACATGCTGTATAAAACACCTGGTCCCTTAAACAGGAACCTGATACTTTCTCGTTTATCCAAATGTGAGCTGGTGATTAACTCATAGTCTCTGGCTCAGGGGCTGTTTGTCTCTCCACTTTGATGCACTGTAAATTTGGCACAAATCTAGGGCCATCCATAGTGTAAAAACTGCCATGGCAAGTGAGTCATGACCGTTGAATGTTATGGTTGGCAGGGGCTTTAGAGACCATCGAGGCCCACCCCCTACTTTTCAGATGAGGAGACTGAGAGTAAAAGCTTGTCCACAGTCACATGGCTATCTGACGTAACTGGATTTTGTCTGGATTTCCTAGTCTCCAGACCTGCGGAGTTAGTCTGCCTCCGTGCTGTCACTCAGCGGAAGTCAGGTAAGGCTGACTTTTGACTCCTCCTCTTCTCTACCTGTCCCTTCCTACCTCCAATGCCTCCAAATAAACATACAAGTAAAACCACGGTCCGTGCTAAGCAAATTTGGTTTTAGACAAGGCCTCTGGCTTACCTCCTGACAGATGGCCACTAAGAAAACTCCTTCTGTGTAGAAATGGTAGAGCCACTGCTGACTTTGGCCATGAATGTTTGGGTGGTGAATCTGGCAGCAATGTGAAGAGTAAATACGGAGTGAAGAGAAATATAAAAAAAAAGTTGGGAAGCTATATAATATAATAGACATCTGATAATAAAAAGGGACATCAGGCCACAGGGCTATGTATAGTTCACTCCACTTTCAACTCCCTTTTGACTCCTGGCTCCAGTGACAATGTATGTCATAAATTTAACACTCATAGGGGATCATTTAAAAAAATACCTCCTTTCTCTATACCAAACTGATTGATGAGCTGAATAATAATAATGGCGAGAAAAGAAACACAGTGAAAAAATTTTGGATGTATATGTACATAATCATACTAGTAAGACATTAGAGACATTTCTACTAAGTATATTCACTAGAAAATTCATCAGAAATATCTATTATTGTTGGTAAGGACTTCCAAAGTTTTAATTCTTCTGCAAAATTATTTAAAAATGGCTGAATGACAAAGGACATTGGCATTTTGTGATTCATGGTTTTAGACTAACTGTTCTGTTCTTGATAGAAGTGACTGGGGATTCAGATGTTACTGCTTAATTGTTTCTGGCAATATAAGACCAGCATCTTTTCTTATATTAGGTTTGTCCTAATTCTTCAAAATTTGATTATTTTTTTCTAGGAAATGTCCATTTCCTTACATTTTGATTGCTGCATGTTTAACCACCCTACACAATTTGTTTAAGATGGTCTAAAAGAATCAGTTTTACAGATCGATGTCTCTCTACCCATTGTTCAAGACTGGTTCTGGTTGTTTGCATTTTTTTGTGTGTGTCTGGTTGATCTCATTTAAAGCTTTACACCAGAAAAAAAAGATGACAGAAAAGAAAAAATTATATCAGAAATAGAATAAAATTTGAGCTGATCTCTTGTGTCCTATTTGCTTTCGCTCTTTACTACAGGGATAGCTTCATCATCCCTGGGAGAACCTTTTCTATGTGCAACCTACATTCTGCAGTATTTTCCAATAAGGAAGTGACACTGGGGTGAATTAATTGTTTTTTTTTCCTCCAACAGTTACGAAAAGTAAAATTTCAAGTGCTCACATAGCATGCCAAATTGAAGTATTTCAAATTCTTTATTTTGCCTTTATAATCATCATGCTATTGTTGTTTATTTCGAATGTACTGCATAGACACAGGGATAGTAGTGCCATGGAATTGGAGAGTTGAACTGTGCCAAAAGTGAGCTTGAAAGATTCCGACGTACTATCAACTCACTCTGAAAACAAATGTGTATTGCTGAGTCTGTGTTGAGAGCTGACTCTACAACTAGGAGTTTTCTGAGTTAACTTCCATGCATAATATAGTATCTACTAAAGAATAACTAATAAAATTGTACTAACTCGAGGCTTGCATATTAAGGTTAAAACTCAACAGCAAGTATAATTATTTAGAACTTAGATCAACTACAGATTTTTGGGGGAAATGGTGACTTTTCACTGACATTGTTTAGAATTGTCAGCACATGGTGATAATAAAAAGCAGATCAACATTTTAGTCAGTTTTATTACTGCTTTAAAATTCTCTACAAAAAAGTGCCCACAAGCCAGAGTACTCTCACTTCTCTGCCCTTTACATCCACTGCCAAGGGTCCTTCTGATTCTAACTGGGCAAGTGAGCCTGGTGCCTGAGCTGCTCTGGTCCTCCTGTCTCCATTCTCGCTTTATCCTACAGAGATCATGTTTAGCCCCATTTCCTTGACTTTTGTGAGGAAATGGTGAAAAAGGAGAAAGAAGATCAAGTTGTCATGGTGGAGGAGGCAGTCTACTCCATACCATTTTCTACCCATCTGCTCTTCTCTGTTAACAGCTAAAGCTGATATGAGGATTGAGTCAGTTAATACAAATCAAGAATTTAGAACTACACCTAGAATATAGAATGTGCTCAATAAAGGCCTGCCATTACTTGAAGGTAATCAGAATGAGAGGCAGGCCATCTGGTTATGGCAAAGTCCTTGAATGATGGCATCATTCGAGTTTATATATTCTTCTGTCTCCTCACACGACTCATTTGTGTGTTAGAAGCCTGATTCTTCAGTGGAAGTTACTTTGGATACCATGTCTAAGGAATCACAACATCCTGCTTATGAATATGAGGCATTTTGGAGGGGGACGGAAGACATTGCAAGCCTTCACGCTGGACGTTCTTATCCTAGATGTGGTGTCATCTCTGGAGTTGGGTTCTGGTTCATTAAGGTCTCTCTTCAGGAACCTTTATCACCAGCATACAGTTACAGAGCCCAGCCTGAGAATGAGGCCTGTGCATCTTTCAGCTTGGTCCCTACAGAGGGGTGTTCCATTGAGGGAAATAAAGTCATGCCTGCCAGAAAGAATTTCCTAATGGGTATAGGGGTTATTTGCTCATTTAATTGTAAATTGAGGTATAATTTACATACAAAGAGAATATAGATACTAAATTTTTATTTCAAAGAGTTTTGACAATTCTATATACTCTTCTATCTACTGCTCAAAGCAAGATATCATGTATTTCCAGCATGTCAGAAAGTGCCTTCATTATTTATTCATTTAAAAACTTGGATCCAGGTCTCCATACCCTGGCTACTGCCCAAGCAGTCTAGGGCAGAGGGATGGTGGAACTGGGACTGCTAGGGAGAATAGTGGGGTGAAATGGTGTATTGGCCCACAAAAGAATGCTGAAGATTCCTTGAGAAGTGGATTCACAAATGGACCTTGTGATCAAGGGGAAGAGTTTACTCCAAAAAGAAAACTTAGCTAAACTGAAGTAAAGAATGTTAATTAGGTACAGCATTTTCATTGGTGTTGAAGGAATATTTTCAGTCTCTTGTAGAATAGGCAGTGTGAGCTCTGAAACTTCCAGATTGTGTAAAAAAGATAGGTAAGTATCACTACTTGTTTATCCCTGAATTGTATATACAACTCTGGACTTAAGTTCCAGAAGGCAGATGCGCCTGGTGGTCACCGGCAGGCCGGGGGACCAGAGACAACTTTCCAGCAAAATGGGGCCTCCTTCCATGGCGCTGTTAGCTACCAAAAAGCTGATGATCTTCAAACGTCTGTAATCCATACTGATTATAAATCTGTATTGCCAAACTAATTGAGACACTGATTATAAAGAAAACCTTTGAAAACTACACTGTTTGCATTGTATTAGTGAACTTCTGCTCAGCACCCTCTCTTTCATGTTTAAAAAAATATGTTGATGTTATACAGCTGTGAAATTGTGTAATCTGCATTTATGTAACCTTTGCCACTTGAATCGGAACTAAGAGAATGTTCTATTTTGCCAAAACTCTCAGCTAGCTTAAATAATGCATTGAAATAACACCACATTATTAACATCTGATGTGCTATGAGAAACTTGATATTCAGCAGCCTGTAGGTTAAGCCTACAGTGTTGGAATCTTGTGTGTGTGTACGTACAGTAATCCATCATTTATTTTTAAGGGGATGCCCACTCGAGAGCGAGGCAGTCACTCTAGATTTATACAGAACTTTGAAAGGAGAGTAGTCAGTGCAAACAGGTTAAGTTACCAGTAGGTTGATTAAATCATTAACTGGAGGAAAGTCTGACTGGATAAGTTACAGTTGAGTAAAAGATCTGGTAAGAAGGTCTGGGTTAGAGAATATAACTCCTGGTGACCTTACTTCACTTCAAGGTTAATTATGAAAGTGATTTTGAAAATTTACAATTCATTGTTCTGAAAGGGAAGAGCAAGTTCAGAGTTGGGTTTCTATCCAACATTCATCCCTGGAGAGCTCCCTCAATCTATGACAGACCAATTTCAAGGCCCAAGTTTAATAAAACAGCTAAAGAAATAAAACAGAGAGTCTGCCACAATGTATTCCCATGTCCTTGGCAAGAGTTGTAACCATCACATTTTATCCATTAATCAGAAGAGGAAGAAAAGTTCCATGTTGCCTCCAAAGTCAGCCACTTGGGGCAGGCAGGTGTATGCACAGGGCTGGACTAGGTGATAAAGATGGAGGACTTGGTGTGTAATATTAGGATAGAACAACTTGTTTTTCTTCAAATGAAGAAACTGCATGTGTGCTCTCTCCTTGACATGAGAACAAAGTGATTCCCATTCAGGAGTGGGTTTTTTGCAGGTCAGAGAGGGAATAAATGTGCAGGGCTAGCTGGAAGCAGCATTATGAAATCAATTCGGTGTGTTTCCAGGCATGATAAGAATGCCTCAAGGAGTGGGACAGAGCTCTGAAGTTAGGATTTTAGACAACTTTACAAGTTAAGTTTGTACTCTTTGAGGATCTTCATTTCCACTTGGGTGCTTTTTCTGCAATTAGAGGGCTCTAACACCAGATGGCACCTTTGTTATAAGGTCTGAAGAGCTGGACTTCTCATCCAGTGTACCAGTGTTTATGTATGTGGCATAAATAGATTTGTATATATGTGTGTAAAAATATATTTTTACATGTTAGTGAGTATATGTTTACAGGGGTATATGTATAGATATGTGTATGTGTGTATGTGTTTATAATTTATATACATGATGGCTTTACAATAATTTTAATGTTGCAACAGAGCATAGACTCTGAATCTTAACTGCTTAGAATCAGAGCCAAGCTCTCTTAGCCTTGATTTTGGGCAAATTACATAACCTATTTAAGCATCAGTTTCCTCATTTGTATAATGAAGTTAATAATAGTGTCTATTCCATAGGGTTGTTGTGAATTAATATATTTAATGAGTTAATTATATTTTAAAATGAGTTAATGTATCTAAATACTTGGAATAATTTCTTGTACATAAGTATCTGTCATATAAGTATTAATCTTCTTATAATTAATTCAAAAGTTGATGTGTAATTGTCCTCCCAACAGTGAGTCTACCTTTCCTGTTGTGTGGCACCCATGTGGTGTGGGGAAGGATTTAAATCACCTCCAACTACAAGTTAGGGACCTCACTTGTGTACTCTAATGAGGACAGTCCCTTTTGCTGTAGTGACTGGCCTAAGTAATCCAGAAGCAAGTCAATCAGTATATGGCATTTTCCAGAACACCGGGGTTTGTGTAGCTACAGGAAGGGGCATTGACCCATGTTAGATCAGCAAAATGTGAGTGAAGGTTTCGAGGGGAAATTAGGTCTAGAACTGCTGGAGTTCTTGTTACCCTAAGGGAAAGCAAACTGAAGATGCTGATCTCATAGGAAGAAGAGTAGAGACGAAAAGAAGCCAGTCCTTGACATCGTGGAGCTGTTGGGTCAAACCAGTTCTTAGACTTGCCCTACCTCTGAGACCAGTCTTCAAACAAATTCTTTTCAAAAGCCAGTTTGAGTTGGTCTTTTAATGGAGTCCTAACTGATACAAGATCAAAACTGACCCAAGGCCATTATTAGTAATTACCATTCCGGTATGATGAGCTCTTATATGAAAATAGGAAGTAGTACAAAATCTTTTAAAAAATCAGAACTTTGTCACTAGTCTCTTTAGTCTCTTCTTCTTACTAATCCTTAGCTGCTCTGTGTGAGTCTCAGTTCTTCCTTCCTTTTACGATAGAGCCTCAGAGAATACACCTTGGTTCTTTGAGCCCAACTATTTAACTCTGTGTTGAAATATCCATGTTCATCTCAGATATGGTTCTGTGGGTGAGTATATAATTAAAATCCCTCATACTCCTGGCCATAGCTTGTTTCTTTGTCCTTCCCTCTCTTGGTTAAAACAACTTCCAGAAGAGTAGGGAAGTGAAGAAAGGCATAGTACAGCTTTCCCTAAAGAAAGGCAAAGTATAGTTTTTCCCAAACTAAGAGAACTAGTTCTACTATCTAATAGTTCTTAAGTTAAAAACAAAACTATAAAGGCTTTGTGGTAAAATCAATGGAAAAAATAGGGCTTAATAAAAATAAATATTATTTTTAACTGTAATACTTTTCAGACATTTAAAATGTGAAAACATTTAATAGTTAGGATAAATGCTATTTTAATAGGAGAAAAAACTCTGAAATTTCAGTGGCTTAATATAACCAGATGGATTTCTGGCTCATGACATGATCCAAGGCTAGAATTCTTGATTAGGTGGCTGCCTCCAAGAGGTAATTCATAAAGCCCAGCATTATCCACCATTATTTCATCATCTTCAATTTGCAGCTCTCCAAATTACCCCAGGTTTATCTCTGTTCCAGACAGTTGGAAGGGACAAAGAGAGAGAGATGCTACATGGAAGGTTTTTGTGGGCCAAGCTAAAAGGGGCACACATGACTTCTACCTAGAAGTCACATTCCTTTGGCCAGAGCACAATTGTGTGGCCATTTGTTAACTGCAGTGCTTGCTGGGAAATCTGATCTGGAGAGCAAGGAAATGGATTTTAGTGAATCCATAGTTGTTTCTGCCACACACGTAACCTAAGAGAGACCTATAGTATAAAGCTTTTCTCAGACTCACTTATCCAAAGACCTTCCCCCAACCTATCATTCTAGCATCTATCCACTCAAATATTTAAGGGAACACACTTTGAGAAATACTTATGTTTCTTCCCGTGACTCCTTTTACAGGGTTGCTGTTGAGTTTCTTGCCTTCCAACCATGCTGTAGAAACAAAAATAAATGCTGTTAGAGGCATAAGTAGATAACAAGTCAGGATCATATTTTGAAATATAAAAAAATGTTTTGTTTTCTTAGCCATTTTATACTTTATTTTCTATTCGAGAAGACCTTACTTATGCTTTTTTTTCTGTGTATTTGCCTAGCTCTTGGAAGAAGAGTTCAGGCTTAGCCATTAACATTTTCCCCCACAGCTATGCCCCGAGATGTTTAAAACTCCATTTAAATAGAAACTGCAATACATTCCTTTGGCTTCATGAGATCGCCCTTCTTGTCTCCCAGTGCCTCCCTGCATCTTCCAAGGTCTTTTCCCTTTACTAGCACTTCCTTTCCCATTACAGAGGGTCATTTCAAACTTTATTCATCTCTTCTATAAAAACCCATCACCATGAAGACAGAAATGACTGACAAGCTTCATGTGTTATTCTTTTCTTTGATATTTATATTTTCGTATGGCACAAAACAGGAAAGGAGGGGAATAAATTTCTAACAGAACTTCAGGAATCAGTAATGGGCGAGGGGTGAATTTTTGGAGAGGTATGGCATTACTAGAGTATTCAGCCTGGTTATCTACTTACCAGGCCCATTTATGAGGTTAGCCCCGACCAAAGAAAATCCCTGGTATTTCTTCCAGGGAAGTTAGATCAACCCTTATTTGGCCCTCATGCCATTTCTCTGCACATACTGACTTTTTTACACGAGGGCAGAATTTGTTCCTAGACAAGTTTATGAGATGTCACTTCCCGTTTCAACGTTTACAAAAAATTTAACAAGTTTAATTTACTCACCTGTTTTATTCCACTTTGGCCCCAAACTAGGAGTCCTCCTTGATTATAACCCTGAATAAAAATATGTTCTTTTTTTTTCAGCATATCTATTCTAATTATTCAGATCGATTTGTATCTGAACATTTAGGACATTATAGGAAAGGAATTATTTCACTCATCTAAAGAATTTCCGATCAAAGCTTCCTATTGTCAATAAAAATGAGCATTTTGGCAAGTAAGCATTACATTTTACATTGTAACATGGAGAGGTCTCTTGTCATTCTACAGACTCCATTTCAGGGGAGGAAGTTATTTTTCAGTAGTGTATTTCCTATGGAAGGCTGCATTTTATTAATTTGTTCCAGAAATTTTGCCAAGAAAAATTACAAAAGTGAGGTCATAATTTGCACATGAATTTTAGGAAACCAACATATTATAAAAGTTCTTGATTTGTTTAAAAAAATGAAAAAAAATTTTTATTTCACTATTGCTATGAATATATACTCTGATAGAGTAATTAACTTTTTAAGTATATTATTTGGTGCTGTACATCTGTATTTGAAAAAAAAATTAAGTTTGAGATAAAATTCAAGATAATTTATATATATATAAGTATATATATATATTTGTAAAGCCTGAGTCACATTTAACATATATTGTTTGATTTTAGACAAACTAATGGCTGTGGAAGAAAGATCAGTAGTAGGTAAAAATTCAATTACATTTTTTTTCCGAGCTGTTTATTTTATTTTATTTTTATTTTTTATTTTGCTATCATTAATGTACAATTACATATACAACATTATGGTCACCAGACTCCCGCCAATATCAAGTGCCCCCCACATACCCCATTACAGTCACTGTCCATCAGCACAGTGAGATGCTATAGAGTCACTACTTGTCCTCTCTGTGCTACACTGCCTTCCCCGTGCCCCGCCCCCCCCCCCCACATTACGTGCTAATCACAATGACCTTTTTTCTCCCTTATCCCTCCCTTCCCACCCATCCTCCCCAGTCCCTTTCCCTTTGGCAACTGTTAGCCCATTCCTGGGTTCCATGAGTCTGTTGCTGTTTTGTTCCTTCAGTTTTTCCTTTGTTCTTATACTCCACAGATGAGTGAAATCATTTGATACTTGTCTTTCTCCACCTGGCTTATTTCACTGAGCCTAATACCCTCTAGCTCCATCCATGTTGTTGCAAATGGTAGGATTTGTTTTCTTCTTATGGCTGAATAATATTCCATTGTGTATATGTACCACATCTTCTTTATCCTTTCATCTACTGATGGACACTTAGGTTGCTTCCATTTCTTGGCTATTGTAAATAGTGCTGCGATAAACATAGGGATGCATATGTCTTTTTCAAACTGGGCTGCTGCATTCTTAGGGTAAATTCCTAAGAGTGGGATTCCTGGATCAAATGGTATTTCTATTTTTAGTTTTTTGAGGAACCTCCATACTGCTTTCCACAATGGTTGAACTAGTTTGCATTCCCACCAGCAGTGTAGGAGGTTCCCTTTCTCCACATCCTCACCAACATTTGTTGTTTGTCTTTTGGATGGCAGCCATCCTAACTGGTGTGAGGTGATATCTCATTGTGGTTTTAATTTGCATTTCTCTGATGATTAGGAATGTGGAGCATTTGTTTCATGTGCCTGTTGGCCGTCTGATCTTCTTTGGAGAAGTGTCTGTTTAGCTCCTCTGCCCATTTTTTTAATTGGTTTATTTGCTTTTTGTTCAGAGCTGTTTATTTTTAAATACAGAATTAGATTTTTGATCAATACTTCAACTGCTGAACAGTGAATTGCAAAAATGAAAAGAACAAACTTTTTCCATTTAACTCATGGACAATGGAAGCTTCAAATCCAGAAGTGACCATCACTAGGTAGTATTGTGTTTTCAGTAGCAAAAGGTTTTTAGGAAAAGCAAGCATCTATACTTTACTGATTAACCCCTCCTCTTTCTTAACACTTCCAGCTACAGACTTTCAGAGAGTACACAGATCCATTCAGAAACCAGGGATGATAATCATAAAAGACTCATTGTTTTTTTCATAACAACATGGATGAAAGACTTTGGTAAATAATACATTTGTTATGAAATAATAAAATGGACTGATTAAATTAGGCTCCTAGCTTCCTTCCTACATAATATTTTCTGTGCAGATATATACATATATCTTTGATATCACCAGAATCTTGAATTTACAACTAAGTTTCTATGTTTTATAGAACTTGTATCCAGTATATAGGTTGTCTAACACATGTTCGTGAGAGATTTTCCTACTATAATTTATTCATTTTTAAAAGGCCATGACATCAAGAGTTAAAAGCTTACTGTGAAACCTATGAAAATACACTTGTTCAGCTGGGCCCACGTTGACCCTTTTCTGCTTCCCTTGGATTCATCGGAGCCTTGGTGAGCTTAAGGTGAGAGTGAGACACATCAATTCAAATAGAGTTGGGGTGTGCTGAAGGTTGCACAGCTCTAATTAAAAAAGCCACTGTGTTTTTATGGCAGGATTCTGGAGGGCTGCACTGATTTCCTGATGAATGTTGACAGGGCTATTAAAGCTGTGAAACAACATCACTTGAATATGGCATTGAATGAAAGAACTAGCTTAGCCATGCTGCTCTTGGGTATTACTAGCTGATTAAACTAGAGCCACAGGGAAAACCATCTTGGGGCTGTGAATACATTTTCTCAGCTTTTCATTTGTTTCTTGGCAATTTTTATACAATGTTGATAGGTAGGTTTCCTTATTGTAACCTTTAAATACTACCCATGACATAAAGGACGAACCATTGTGTCCCTAAGGTCCTTTAGTTGCCCCAAGATACCTGGTGTGCTACATAAAAGAGACCTGTACTTTTTGAGCCATACCTGATTGGTTGTGGGTGTGTTTATATTGATGCAGAGACTTAGGTCAAGAATTGCAACTCTGATCACACCCTCTATTTTTCCAAGAGTCTTTGTCTTCTCTGACCCACAGTTTTCTTCATCTGTAAAATGGTCATGATGATACCTTGCAAGTTTACTATGGGAGTTAGAGATAAGGTAAAGCTATTGACATAGTACCTGACATAGATTAGGTGCTCAATAAAGGGTATCTTTTGTTATTGAAACAGGTCTAGTAAAAGAAAAATGTAAGAGTTATTGCCGTTGCTGTTGGAGAGGAATTTGGAAGAGAGAGAGAAATGGTTTTTCCACAAATGGAAATGAAATGAAATCTGCACACTTGCTTAGAACTGAATTTTAGGCTTTTGGTAAGAACTGGCATACCTCTTTGAAGAATTAATTTTGATAAAATTAGTTGACTTGACTTTTATAGAACTTTTAAATAAAGTCCTAAGGGAGGTTGGATGAGATTCTTCCAGTTATTACACAGAATATTGTGAGTGTCTGAGAGCTATTTAAACCAAGGATAAATAATATGAAAATGAGAATACACCATAATCATAACCTAAATTTAGGTTAGATGCAAAAATCACATAGCTTTTCTAATGAGGTATTGAAATATCAAGTTAGGAAATTGAAGGAGCCCCCAAATACTTCTTTTCTGATATTTTAAATCTGTAAGTAGGAATGTAGTTTGCTGATAGGTAATAAAATTCTTAAAGACTTTAATTTTCTGAATCAGCAGTTCTATTATCTCTATCCATCCTGAAAAAAATACAAAATTCAAAAGATTGCTCTATGCACAAAGATGTTTACTATAGTATTTGTTATAAAAAACTGGAACAATTTAAATGTGCAAAAATTGGGAAATGATTAAAACAATTGTACTGAATTTTGTGTAAAGACATATTGTATGTTATTTGTGAGAAGCTTAATGGGGAAATGTTTCTGCAAAGAAAAAAGCTACAAAATTATACATAAATTATTTTAACTAAGTAAAACTGTTATTGAAAAAGATGGAAGGAAATATTTATTTGAACAATATAAAGTTGATTTTTTTCCATTGAAGGACTATTTCACATGGTTCAACCTAATTCTAACACATGACTATCTTTGGAAAATCAAATTTTCTGCAATATTTTCTTTCTGTGAATTATTTGATTTCCTATTTTTACAGATACATATTTAATTTTTATAATTATAAAGAATTTTGATAGAAATTAAGTTTTCATTTAAAAAAGAACTGTTCTAATTTAGGCAAAATTTAAAAAGAATAAATTTGACTTCCATTTATAGCAATAATACAAACTTGACACTCTGAAAAGCCTTATACTACAAAATGATCTAAGAGACTATGTAAAGTGTTTGGAAAAACTTTTCAATGCATGGCTGAGCTGGCAATAGACTAAGGAAATCCCCAGCAGTCAAACATGAAGTGAAAGCATAAATCCTAGAGAAAAGTCTATGACTACTTTCTGGGCGTCATGGATTTCTGGTGATCCAGAGATTAGGTTTTAATGAACTCATAGGGAGCAAGGAACAAATCTCAGTGTCAATATAATGCAGGGACCTGTGTGTGAAGCCAAGACTCTATTTACCCAAAAAGGATACATATTCAGTCAACAATGAACTAGAGGTAAATCCTATTTTCAAGGGAAACTTGCCTATTTTAGCTTCAGCTCTAGCTGGAGGGAGGGTCAAAATTATTAGAAAAAATAGGTTTAAAGTTTTCTAGCAGAAGCAAGTATAAATCCTCTCTAGCAGAAGCAAGTGTAAATGTAAGAACCCTCAACCACATGCCTCTAAGAATTCTTTGAGGTAAGACTATATTAGATAACGGACTCAACAGTCAAACATCACAAAACAGATATGAAAACAAGAAACATTGCTGAGAATTAGCAGAAATAACCAATAGTTGAATCAAACATACAAAGACTTATGATACTCAGATGACCAAATATAGGATATAAAATGATGTATTTTATGTTTAAAGAAATATAAAACAGTGTTGAACGTATAAGTAAGATTCATAGACTGTCAACAAATGACAAAGCACATTTGAAAAAGAAATTATAGACCTGAAAACATAATTGAAATAAACTCAATTGATTTTAAAAGCAGATTACATATAGCTCAAGACAAGTACTGCACTGGAAGATGAACCTACAGAAATGAACAGACATATCAGGGTCAAAGATATGGTAACCATGAAAGAGAAATCAAGAATCATGGCTTATAAAATGAGAAGGTCCAACATACATGTAATCAGAGTTACAGAAGGAGTGGCTAGAAGTAATGAAAAATAGATAATTTACTAAGAGATAATAGTGAAAAATTTCCTGATTAGAGACACAAAACCTAAGATTTAGGAATCACTAAATTCCAAGAAGGAAAAATGGAAAGACATATACACTTGGTTAGATTGTAGTGAACCTGCAGAATAACAAAGAAAAAGAAATCTAGTTGAGTAGTCAGAAAAGACAAATTAGCAACAAATACGAATTAGATTGAAGGTAAAGATGAAAAGTAGAATGTAGTGTTTTAGTACTTTAAAGTCTGAGAGAAAAATAAATGTAAAATTGGAATTATATGGCCAGCAAAACTGTCTTTTAAGAATGAAGGTAGAGACATTTTCCGATAAACAAAAAAAACTATTCACCATCAAATATGGTGTTTACGGTGTTTAGCAGGGTAAATAAAAAGGCAAAAATAAAATGTAAAAAGAAGTTAAATATATCAATAATCTCAATAGATTTAAAGAGATCTAACTTTATGTTATTTATAAGAGACTTGCCTACAATATAAAAATTGAAAGTAAAAAGCTAGAAGATCTACCAGGAAAATAATAATGAAAAATAAATTGTTGTGGTTATGACAATGTCAGACAAAACAAGAATCACTACTAGAAATAAAAAAAATACTACATATCAGTAAGAGGTTGAATTATTTTGGAATGAATAACAGTTAAAAACATGCATGCACATAATAACACAGCTTCAAAACATAAAAACTAAAAAAAACCTAAGGATAAAATGAAAAATCCACCATCATTATAATCAGTAACAAAATAACACTCAGCTGTTGATAAATTAAGCAGAAAAATCAATAAGTTAGGATATAAGACATTTGCCTACCATAGTCAGAAAACTTAATATGTTGACTCTCATGCCAAAAATTGGAGAAAAACATTCTTTTCAAGCATCCATTTAACACTTATGAAAACTGACCAGTTACCTGAATGAAAGCTCATCAAATTTTAGAGACTTGTTATCTTTTGTAGACTATGATTTGCGATACCAATGCAATTGTTAGAAATAGATCTTAAAAGATTATTGAAGCAAACCATACATTTGAAAATTAAAGACTAAGTAACTCATGGAAAAAATCATAATGAAATTTGAAAATACAACTGAATGAAAATGAAAAATATTATGTATCAAATTTAAGAAATACAGATGAAGCTGTACTTAAATATTTATATTAGAATAAAATGACTGAAGGTTAATAAGGTAATACTACAGCTCAAAAATTAAATTAAAGATAGCATAGAATAAAGGCAAAGAAAGTAAAATGAAATAGTAAATATAAAAGTAGAAGTGAATGAAATTAATGAAATAGAAAACAAAGAGAAGCAACAGAGCTGTTTTTTTTTGTGAATTGACAAAATTGTTTAAGGTCTGGTAAAGACTGATTTAAAAAACCAGCAGATTTTTTCTAATAAGTGATAGAAGGCACCAAAAAACCTGTTAGAAATAAAAAAAGGAGACATATACTTCAGATACAGAAGAACTTAAAATAAAAATATTATAGGCAACTTATTTCAATAAATTAAAAGATTGTATGAAATGTACAAATTCTTTGAGAAACAATAGCTGATTTAAACAAACAAAAGAGGAAAGAAAAAATCTGAATAGTCTTATTTCCATAAAATAATTTGAATCATTTATTTAAAATCCTATCACAAAGAGAATGCTAGGGTTAGATGATTTTATGAGCAAATTCTCTCAGATATTTTCAAATATTTAAATAACTCAAAATTTTTTTCAGTAAATAGGCAAAGAGAACGCTTGTTTTATGAGGCTATTAAACTTTATTATCAAAACCAGACAGTGATGATATGTAAAAGACAATTACAGGACAATCTCACTAATACAGATGCAGAAATTATAAAGAAAATATTAGGTAGATGAAACCCAACAAAATATGCATCATTACTAAGCTGGTTTCCTAGTTATGGAATCAGTTCAATATTAGAAAATCACCATAATAACAGATTAAAGAGGAAAATGATGCAGTCATCTTAATAGGTGAAAAATAAAAGCAACAAGACTCCCAATCCATTCATACTAAAAAAATAGTAAACTAAGTATTAAAAAAAAATCTTTGATCTGATAAGTGGAATCTACCAAAGAACTACAGAAGATATCTATATAAATTACAAAATGTAACAACATTCCCTTTAAAGTCAGAAACAAAACAATAATGCTAACATCATTTCTATTCAATACTTTACTGATAGTCCTAATCAAAGAGTAAAAGAAGAAAAAAAATACGTGGTATAAAATTTGGAGAGGAAGAAACAAAACTGCCATCACTACAGATGATAGCATTATCTACATAGAAGTGTTTTTGGCAAAGGCATGGAAATTAGGTCCATGGAACAGAATAGAGAGAATAGAAGCCAGCTCAGGTGTGCCTGGAGCCTTAAATCTTGTAGAGCTGGCGTTGTAGCAAGAATAATTAAGATGGCAGGCGTGGCCCTTGGGGGTCCTGTTGGCATAGTTATTTTCCAAATGTTATAAAAGAGCCTTAATATTTAACAAAAACTATGGTATGCTTGTGTGAATCACTTGACTGCCACCCCAATTTCTTCTCATTTGGAGTAAGTGGGACTCAGCTTTGACATCATTTTCCTGAATTTCAGTTCTGGGGTCAGTGCTTATCTCTGTCTCTAGGGAGCACCTTGTACAAACCTTCACTGTAGTACCTGCCTTGCTCTGTTAAGACATTAACATCACCAGGAACAAGATCGGCTGGGTTCAACCGTGACCTTGGGCAAATGACTTAATCTCAGTCTTCTCACAATAAAATAGGGGTGATACTAAGAATTGTCCTCTACCTCAGAATTCTTATGAGGATTAAAGGATTTGTTCACGCAAAACATTTGAAACACTCTCTGATACTATATGCATATACTTTAAAATTGTATTAAAATTTATGTCTTTGTTTCTCTTCCTGGTCGTTGAATTCCTTAAAGTCTTAATTATCTTCAGATACCAAGGCCTAGCCTGGTATCTTCAGTGCCTAGCAGGGTGCCTTGTAGTAGATGCCCAGTAGCTATTGAACCAAACAGAGGCAAATGCTGTTAGAAAAATTGTACCATTGGAAACAGTATTTCCTATGATCTCTTATGGCCTTATTGATCCAATAGTTAAACTAATTAACCATCAACTATTAATTAACTAATTAGCTACTTAATTATCAAAACCAGACAGTGATGATATGTAAAAGACAATTACAGGACAATCTCACTAATACAGATGCAGAAATTATAAAGAAAATATTAGGTAGATGAAACCCAACAAAATATGCATCATTACTAAGCTGGTTTCCTAGTTATGGAATCAGTTCAATATTAGAAAATCACCATAATAACAGATTAAAGAGGAAAATGATGCAGTCATCTTAATAGGTGTTTGCTTCTGTTTATCTAATCCGGGTACCTGTAGTGCCAGTATGCAAACAAGAGGGGCCCCAAAGCACCATAACTTCCCCCTGCCGCTGCCCCGCCATCAGACATGGCCCACACCCTTGTCCATCCACACACCTGCTACTCCCTAAGCTAACATCCTCAATCATTCATTTCTAGTGCTTTGGGTTAGAAGGGGCACTCAGTCCACACTGGGAGCCTCCACTTCATGAAGGAAATGATAATAACCAAGCTAGACTGAAGCCCATGAAGGCCAGGATCATCTCCATCTCCATCTCGGCTCTATTCAAGGCCTAGCCCATTGTCTGGCCCAATAAATGTTAGATGAAAGAATGAAGGAATGGGAATTAAGATTAAAGGGAAGATGGTGGTGGATATAGCATTCTAGTTAGGAGAAATAGTATGCTCATCCTTTTAGAGGTTGAGTTGGGGGGGGTCTTTCAGACCACTCAGCACAATTAAAGACTAGAGAGTGAGTTGGGAAAGGGGAGGAACTGGGCAGGAGGAGGGACCACATTGTGCTCCTTGCATGGCACACCAAGGAATTTGGACTTTTTCTTGAAAGTAGGTCATTGAAGGCTTTCAAGCAGAGGGGTGATATAATCAGATCTGCATTTTGGGGAGATCACTGGTCCAGTGGAAGGAATCACATATAAGGGGAAAAATTGGAAGCAGGCAGATGAGCTAGGAACTGCTAAGTCATGCCCTTCTCCCCCAGTTTGGTTTGCAGTTGAATATTTAACTATTGCCTTTGTATGCCTTAATTGTGTCCTATTGAGAAACATTATAGTGCTTTAAAAACCTTCTCACTTTTTTCCCTTTTCTTCCCCACATGGTGACTCTATTGTTTTTTGCGTGTATTCCATTATTTTCTTTCATTTTCAGAGTACCCATTCACTAAACTTTCCATAATTTAAGGTACTTTCCATTAATGTTTAAACCAGTGTCTTTTGTTCAGTGGATCACACATTTTTCCAAATTTTGCCTCACTGAGGTTCAGTGCCTTATTTTTTCCATTTCTGGGACTCTCCTTGGACTTAATGGGAAAGTGAAGCAACACATTCAAAGACCTATTTGGCTGCCATGCAACCTTGTTGATTTATCATCAGTAAGTAAACAGAAACCCTCTTTTTCTTAAATCTATGCTTGAGATGTTTCTTTTTAAAACAACTCCCAGAAAAAATTGCTCCATATTCTTTTGCACATCCTCTTTGGAGCTGTTTGCTTCTGTTTATCTAATCCGGGTACCTGTAGTGCCAGTATGCAAACAAGAGGGGCCCCAAAGCACCATAACTTCCCCCTGCCGCTGCCCCGCCATCAGACATGGCCCACACCCTTGTCCATCCACACACCTGCTACTCCCTAAGCTAACATCCTCTAATTGCAACCTTATTTGAGAAACTCTCTGTGTGAAACCAGTGGGTGTAGAAATAGCAGGTGACTCCATTTCAGCAGTTTTGGTGGCCAGAGAAGAATTATTGCTTCCTTCACTTTGTGGCTCTGGTAAGTGCCCAAGAGGTGTAGTCAAAAAATCAACACATTAGTAATCCAGCAGGACTAACTCCAGCTGTTTAACATGGCCCGGCTCAAATGTCACATCCTCGGTGATGCCTTCCCTGACCCCCTTCCTCTCCTAGTTACGGTTTCACTGCGCCCTTTGGGCTCCTATAGCCCTTTGTTCAAACTACTAATACTAATGTAGCATTTATCACCTCCTGTTATTTTTGCTTTTTGAAAATTGCATTTGACTAAGGTAGAGGGGCAAGAGAATGGATTTTCAAGGACAAATCTGGGTGCCCATCCTCGTAGGCTACCCTCAGTTTTGAGACTTTGAGTAAATAAATATCCTCTTGGAACCTTGGTTCTCTTATCTGTTAGAGACTGTGAAATTAAATAAAGGAGAGCAGACAATGCATATAGCACAGAGCCTGGCCTCCTGCAAATATTTAACAAATACCAGTTTCCTTTCTTTTCCCTTCCTGCTCAGATGTAGATCTGTCTGTCTCCCCCACTAGACCATGAAGCCCTCTAGGGAGACACCTTGACTTATTAATCTTTCTAGCTCCCAGCCCTAGAATAGTGCCCAATACAGGTGTTCAGTAGAAGTGTGTTGGTGGTTGGGTAAAAGGAATGCCAAGTCAAGCCCTGGAAAACTTGGCCCGACTTGTTGGCCAGCCTCCTCCAGCAATGGATGTGGACCTCGGTTTTGGTTTGCCTCATTATTTTATCCAAACCCTTGATTTGTGGGTGATGAAGGGAAACAGGGCAGATTAATTAAGTCCCTGTAGTCTTTGAATTAAGGTAGGTAAATGTAGACTCCTTGTTGGAATTACAACTCTTCAGAATGCTGTTAAGTTATAAATTAGAGGACCAGGTTTACTTGATGAAAAAAAATTAGGTTATACATGAGAGCCAGTGGAGCTATTTGGGGGAGGTTTTGACTTCACTTGAGGTGTTCCCTCAGGAATGGTTTTGCAATACAAATATGGATTCATGATCAAGGCCTCTTGGCCTTGTTCTGTGGAAAAGCACAGGCGGTTTGGCTGAAGAGAAAAAAGTAATTTGGCAGGTATTGTACTGTTTTAAAACCCTTTCAATATCTGAATTAATTCCATGTCACCACATTTAGCTTCAAGCCAATGATCCCCATGAATCATGCCTTGTACTTACTGCATATGGTATGACCAAGATAAATTAATGGCAGTCCTCTTGTAAGGTATCAATCATACAGACATGTGATGATGACTTGTGAATATTTTGCACTAATTGGACATCTTTTTCTTTTGATCATCTCCTCCACAACACTTTCCAGATCAGCGTCCAGTTTGGATGTACATAAAAATCTGGCATTCTCCATTTTCCCAGTCAGGTCAACACTCACTGTAAGCCAAGCGTTGCGCTGAGTGACAGGGATACAGTGGGAGGCAGGACAAAGTTCCCGCCCTCAGGGAGCTTACATCTTAGTGTACCTAAAAACTCCTTGTATTAACTCCTATTTTTGTTTTTTTTTTGCTTTCGTTTCCTCAAGTTCAGTTTATCGATGAATTCCATTAAGTGCATCTGGCACATTTCCATTTTACTTTTTAAGGTTATGACTTCTCCTTTCCACTTTAGAATTTACTTATTTTTTTTAAGTTATTATATCGTCTTAAACTTTTAGAGCTAGTGGAACTCTGAGTCGCTCTAGTCCAACAATGAGCCATAGAGATGTGTTGATTTGTCTAGTCACATGGTGACATTCTGATGGGTGGGGCCCAGCCCTGATCCCTAGTTCATGGCTTTTCATTTTCCATTAAACCATCTCCCTGATTTCCTATCCCACGTTTACCCTGATACAGATCTCCCTTATTTGGCAAATATTTATGGATTTCAACTTCATGCCAGGCCTGCTCTGCGCATTGGGAAGACAAAGACGTAGATCCTTTCTGGATGGAGATCATGGCCCTTCTCTTCACTTATTCCTCTCAAATTCCTATAAATTTCCTTATATTCTAAGAAGATTTACTCATTCCTGGTATATATCCCTGCCTAAATTTCTCAGTTTTTTTATTTCAGATATTTTTGGCTTTAAATATCACCTTTATTCTTATTTAAATATAAATATGTCCTTATTGATTCACCTCTTTTGGATATGCCATTGTACATGATAAATAGGCTTATATAAATAAGCACTTCTTAATTATATTTTTCTTACAGGTTGATCCTAAATTCTGAATTTGAGTCACTTTTCATGTTTCCCAGCTAACAGATGAAACTCCTTACCATCAGTGACTTGTGGGGATAGAGCAGTGATCTGAGTTCTGAATACACATTGGATTCCTTTGGGGGGGTAGGGGGCATTTAAAAATATTGATGCTGGGACTCCACCACTCAAATTAATTCAGAACATCAGGAGCTGGGGTCTAGATGCTGGTATGGTTAATAAAAGCTCCCATAGGAGTCTAATATGCGGCCAACATGGAGAACTACTGGTCAAAGATAGGTGTCATTTCCTTCAGTAATTTTCCTCTTTTCCATTTCTTTTGAGACCAATTAATTTCATATACTAGCTCTTTTCCTACAATGAAAAGCCACAACTATATATCTTTTACCAGAGGTGGCATAATTTTCAAACTTTCATTAAATGTGCTATGCCCCATATGTCCATATTCCTGTATTGATCTGTGTGAAGAGCCCCTAAAGTAGTACCTTTTCAACTTTTTCTCACCGTGAAATACTGTCTCTTTTCTTTTCTCTTCTAGGTTTCTGTGTGCATACACTATTTAAATGCCGGGCTCCAACTTGGGTGCATTTTCTCCACATTCTATTTGATCTTTCAGCCCCCTTGAATGCCTCCTCCTTTTTTGTGCGTTGCTGTTTCAGGTTCAGTGTCTCTGCTCTTTCTATAGACTCGAAACTTAGGTTTCCTACAGTGGGCTACTGTTTTTTATTAATTTCATTTTTTTCCCTTTCATTCATTTTCCCAAAGCTCTCCTGCTCCTTAATGTTTTCTTCTATTAAGCTTGATTCTTTTGAAGCCAGCATTTTGATCTCCATTTTGATATCCAAAAAGAGGTGGCTTCTGAATTTTCTCTGTTATCTTGCTGCATGTTGTTTATTCCCAACAGTTTTATATTTTCTTCTCAATACAGAAAATTGAAATACACATTCATCTATTCTCTGCCTTTCATCTCATCTGAAGCCCTTTCTACTGTCATCTTGCTGTCCTACCTAACTACTTAGGTAGTTTTCATCCTTTCTATGATTTTTCCAGCTGTGCATATAACACTTAACCTTCTTTTATCCCTACATGTAAAATTCCTGAGAAAAAGTTAACCCTCTCCTCCCCTTACTAGAGATCTCATTCACAATCATATTTTTCTCACACAAATCCCTAGCCTATTACTTTCACTGGGACTGTTAATACATGAAGCTACCTGTTTAACTATGCCACGTAATTGCTTTTATTCAATCTTTCATTCATTCTTCTTTTTTTTTTATTTTGGTATCATTAATCTACAATTACATGAGCAACATTATGGTTACTAGACTCCCCCCACTATCAAGTCCCCACCACATACCCCACTACAGTCACTGTCCATCAGAGTAGTAAGATGCTATAGAATCACTACTTGTCTTCTCAGTGTTGTACACCCTTCCCCGTGTCCCCCCACCACCACATTATGAATGCTAATCGTAATGCCCCTTTTTCCCCCTTATCCCTCCCTTCCCATGCATCCTCCCCAGTCCCTATTCCTTTGGTAACTGTTAGTCTGTTTTTGGGTTCTGTGAGTCTGCTGCTGTTTTGTTCCTTCAGTTTTCTCTTTGTTCTTATACTGCAAAGATGAGTGAAATCATTTGATACTTGTCTTTCTCTGCCTGGCTTATTTCACTGAGCATAATACCCTCTAGCTCCATCCATTTTGTTGCAAATGGTAGGATTTGTTTTCTTCTTATGGCTGAATAATATTCCATTGTGTATATATATATATCACATCTTCTTTATCCATTCATCTACTGATGGACACTTAGGTTGCTTCCATTTCTTGGCTATTGTAAATAGTACTGCGATAAACATAGGGATGCATATGTCTTTTTCAAACTGGGCTGCTGCATTCTAGGGTAAATTCCTAGGAGTGGAATTCCTGGATCAAATGGTATTTCTATTTTGAGTTTTTTGAGGAACCTCCATACTGCTTTCCACAATGGTTGAACTAATATACATTCCCACCAGCAGTGTTAGAGGGTTCCCTTTCTCCACATCCTCGCCAACATTTGTTGTTGTTTGTCTTTTGGATGTTGGCCATCCTCACTGGTGTGAGGTGATATCTCATTGTGGTTTTAATTTGCATTTCTCTGATGATTAGCGATGTGGAGCATCTTTTCATGTGCCTGTTTACCATCTGAATTTCTTCTTTGGAGAAGTTTCTGTTCAGATCCTCTGCACATTTTTTAATTGGCTTATTTGCTTTTTGTCTGTTGAGGTGCGTGAGCTATTTATATATTTTGGATGTCAACCCTTTTTCGGATATGTCATGTATGAATATATTCTCCCATACTGTAGGATGCCTTTTTGTTCTATTGATGGTGTCCTTTGCTGTACAGAAGCTTTTCAGCTTGATACAGTCTCACTTGTTCATTTTTGCATTTGTTTCCCTTGCCCAGGGAGATATGTTCGTGAAGAAGTTGCTCATGTTTATTGAAAGGGGGGTTCTTCGGCTACCCGATTCACTCTTTCATGAAGAGAGGACACGAGATCTCCAGCAGCGAAGTTTATTGCCTGAAAGACAGAATGGCTGCCTCTAAAGGAGAGAGCAGCAGTGGCAGCAAGGGGGAAGTTGCTTATAAAGGAAATTGAGCAGGAAGTTGGTGTCATGACTTCTATGCATTACACGGTTCAGGAAGAGGGGGTGCTGATTGGATGGTTTAAAACAAGTATGTCTTGTACATTTTCTATAGGTTGAGCTCAGTTGGCGCCGAGTTGCCAGCTGATGTAATCTAGAAGGTATGAAGGTTAAGGGAAGTAGGTACCTTTTATGGTAAGGGCAGATTACCTTTGCCCTTTATGGTCGGGTGGCTGGTCATTGCTAGGGAAACTATCTAGAATGAGAGTCACTTGAACAATGGGTGGGTTTTCCAGTAACTAGAACACAGTTTTCTTAGAACTAGGTTGGGGTGAGGCCTTGGGGGGATTCAAGGCTGGGAGGCAGCTGCTGTAGGTGATACAAAAGGTGGGGGGGCTTGCTATGCCCGGAGGCAGTTCTGGGTTCTAACATTTATGTCCAAGAGATTTTTGCCTATATTTTTTTCTAAGAGTTTTATGGTTTCATGACCTACATTCAGGTCTTTGATCCATTTTGAGTTTACTTTTGTGTATGGGGTTAGACAGTAATCCAGTTTCATTCTCTTACATGTAGTGGTCCAGTTTTG
Organism: Smutsia gigantea; assembly: GCA_032199065.1. Classification (NCBI taxonomy): domain Eukaryota; kingdom Metazoa; phylum Chordata; class Mammalia; order Pholidota; family Manidae; genus Smutsia; species Smutsia gigantea. The sequence continues at coordinate 3,302 of JAVSCE010022260.1, read as the reverse complement.
CCAACACCACCTGTTGAAGAGGGTGTCATTTCCGCATTGAATATCCATGGACCCTTTATCATATATTAATTGACCATATATGTTTGAGTTAATATCTGGACTCTCTATTCTGTTCCACTGGTCTGTGGGTCTGTTCTTTTGCCAGTACCAAATTGTCTTGATGACTGTGGCTTTATAGTAGAGCTTGAAGTCAGGGAGCATAATTCCCCCTTCTTTATTCTTCCTTCTCAGGATAGCTTTGGTTATTCAGGGTCTTTTGTGGTTTCATATGAATTTTAGAACTATTTGTTCCAGTTCGTTGAAGAAAGAATGCTGTTCGTATTTTGATAGGGATTTCACTGAATCTGTAGATTTCTTTAGGCAGGATGGCTATTTTGACAATATTAATTCTTCCTACCCAAGAGCATGGGATGAATTTCCATTTGTTAATGTCCTCTTTAATTTCTCTTAAGAGTGTCTTGTAGTTTTCAGGGTATAGGTCTTTCACTTCCTTCATTAGGTTTATTCCTAGGTATTTTATTCTTTTGATGCTATTTTGAATGGAATTGTTTCCCTGATTTCTCTTTCTGCTAGTTCATCGTTAGTGTATAGGAATGCAACAGAGTTCTGTGTATTAATTGTGTATCCTGAAACTTTGCTGAATTCAGATATTAGTTCTAGTAGTTTTGGAGTGGAGTCTTTAGAGTTTTTTATGTACAATATCATGTCATCTGCAAATAGTGACAGTTTGACTTCTTCTTTACCAATCTGGATGCCTTGTATTTCTTTGTTTTGTCTGATTGCCGTAGCTAGGATCTACAGTACTATGCTGAATAAAAGTGGGGAGAGTGGGCATCCCTGTCTTGTTCCGGATCTTAGGCAAAAAGCTTTCAGCTTCGTGCTGTTAAGTATAATATTGGCTATAGGTTTGTCATATATGGCCTTTATGATGTTGAGGTACTTGCCCTCTATACCCATTTTGTTGAGAGTTTTTATCATGAATGGATGTTGAATTTTGTTGAAAGCTTTTTCAGCATCTATGGAGATGATCATGTGTTTTTTGTCCTTCTTTTTGTTGATGTGGTGGATGATGTTGATGGATTTTCGAATGTTGTACCATCCTTGCATCCCCGAGATGAATCCCACTTGATCATGGTGTATGATCCTCTTGATGTATTTTTGAATTCTGTTTGCTAATATTTTGTTGAGTATTTTTGCATCTATGTTCATCAGGGGTATTGGTCTGTAATTTCCTTTTTTGTAGTGTCTTTGCCTGGTTTTGGTATTAGACTGATGCTGGCTTCATGGAATGAGTATGAAAGTATTCCCTCCTCCTCTGTTTTTGGAAAACTTTAAGGAGAATAGGTGTTATGTCTTCTCTATATGTCTGATAAAATTCAGCGATGAATCCATCTGGCCTGGGGGTTTTGTTCTTGGGTAGTATTTTGATTACTGATTCAATTTTGTCACTGGTAGTTGGTCTGTTTAGATTTTCTGTTTCTTCCTTGGTCAGTCTTGGAAGGTTGTATTTTTGTAGAAAGTTATCCATTTCTTCTAGGTTTTCCAGCTTGTTAGCATATAGATTTTCATAGTATTCTCTAATAATTCTTTGTATTTCTGTGGTGTCGCCATGATTTTTCTTTTCTCATTTCTGATTCTGTTTATGTGTGTAGATTCTCTTTTTCTCTTAATAAGTCTGGCTAGGGGTTTATCTGTTTTGTATATTTCTCAAAGGACCAGCTCTTTGTTTCATTGATTTTTTAAATTGTTTTATTCTTCTCAATTTTATTTATTTCTTCTCTGATCTTTATTATGTCCCTCCTTCTGCTGACTTTGGGCCTTATTTGTTCTTCTTTTTCCAGTTTCAAGAACTGTGACTTTAGACTATTCATTTGGGATTGTTCTTCCTTCTTTAATTAGGCCTGGATTGCTATATACTTTCCTTGTAGAAATGCCTTTGCTGTGTCCTACAGAAGTTGGGGCATTGTGCTGTTGTCATTTGTTTCCATATATTGCTTAATCTCTGTTTTAATTTGGTCATTGATTCATTGATTATTTAGGAGCATGTTGTTAAGTCTCCATGTGTTTGTGAGCCTTTTTGTTTTCTTTGTACAATTTATTTCTAATTTTATACCTTCGTGATCTGAGAAGTTGTTTGGTAGAATTTCAATCTTTTTTAATTTACTGAGGCTCCTTTTGTGGCCTAGTATGTGGTCTATTCTGCAAAATGTTCCATGTGCACTTGAGAAGACTGTGTATCCTGCTACTTTTGGGTGTAGAGTTCTGTAGATTTCTCTTAGGTCCATCTGTTCTAGTGTGTTGTTCAGTGCCTCTGTGTCCTTACTTATTTTCTGTCTGGTTGATCTGTCCTTTGGAGTGAGTCGTGTGTTGAAGTCTCCTAAAATGAATGTATTGCATTCTATTACTTCCTTTAATTCGTGTTAGCATTTTTTTCACATGTGTCAGTGCTCTTGTGTTGGGTGCATATGTATTTATAATGGTTATATCCTCTTGTTGGACTGACCCCTTTATCATTACGTAATATCCTTCTTTTTTTTTTTTCTTAATATAATTTATTTTATTATCATTAATTTACAATTACATGTGCAATATTACGTTTATTAAACTACCCCTTCATCAGGTCCCCCCACCAACCCCATTACAGTCACTGTCCATCAGCGTAGTGAGATGCTATAGAATCACTACTTGTCTTCTGAGTTGTACTGCCCTCCCCGTGCCCCCCCAACATTACATCTGCTAATCGTAATGCCCTTTTTCCCTCTTATCCCTCCCTTCCCGCCCATTTTCCCCAGTCCCTTTCCCTTTGGTAACTATTAGTCCGTTCTTGGGTTCTGTGAGTCTGCTGCTGTTTTGTTCCTTCAGTTTTTTTCTTTGTTCTTATACTCCACATATGAGTGAAATCATTTGATACTTGTCTTTTCGGCTTGGCTTATTTCACTGAGCATAATACCCTCTAGCTCCATCCATGTTGTTGCAAATGGTAGGATTTGTTTTCTTCTTATGGCTGAATAATATTCCATTGTGTATATGTACCACATCTTCTTTATCCATTCATCTACTGATGGACATAGGTTGCTTCCATTTCTTGGCTATTGTAAATAGTGCTGCAATAAACATAGGGGTGCATCTGTCCTTTTCAAATTGGGCTGCTGCATTCTTAGGGTAAATTCCTAGGAGTGGAATCGCTGGGTCAAATGGTATTTCTATTTTGATTTTGAGTTTTTTGAGGAACCTCCATACTGCTTTCCACAATGGTTGAACTAATTTGCATTCCCACCAGCAGTTTAGGAGGGTTCCCTTTT